>CM053561.1:18588879-18622953 GCA_028646485.1 Cryptoprocta ferox
CAACCACAGCAATTTCCTATGCGACACATCCCCAAAGGCAAGGGAATCAAGAACCAAAATAAACTATTGGGACTTCCTCAAGATAAAAAGCTTCTGCACTGCAAAGGAAACAATAAAAAAAACTAATAGGCAACCGACAGAATGGGAAAAGATAGTTGCAAATGACATATCGGATAAAGGGCTAGTATCCAAAATCTACAAAGTACTCACCAAACTCCACAACCAAAAAACAAACAATCCAGTGAAGAAATGGGCAGAAGACATGAAGAGACCCTTCTCCAAGGAGGACATCCAGATGGCCAACAAACACATGAAACGATGCTCAGCATCACTCATCATCAGGGAAATACAAATCAAAACTACACTGAGATACCATCTCACGCCAGTCAAAGTGGCTAAAATGAACAAGTGAAGAGTCTACAGTTGCTGGTGAGGATGTGGAGAAACAAGCACCCTCCTATACTGTTGGTGGGAATGTAAACTGGTACAGCCACTCTGGAAAACAGTGTGGATGTTCCTCAAAAAACTATCAATAAAACTCCCCTATGACCCAGCAATAGCACTGCTAGGGATTTACCCAAGGGATACAGAAATTCTGATGCATAGGGGCACTTGTACCCCAATGTTCGTAGCGGCATTTTCAACAATAGCCAACTCATGGAAAAAGCCTAAATTTCCATCAACTGATGAATAGATTAGGAAGATGTGGTTTATCTATACAATGGAATACTACATGGAAATGAGAAGAAATGAAATCTGGCCATTCGTAGCAAAGTGGATGGACCTCGAGGGTGTCATGCTAAGCGAAATAAGTCAGCCTGAAAAGGACAGATATCATATGTTTTCACTCATAGGTCTAACAGGAGAGACCTAACAGAGAACCATGGGGAGGGGAAGGAGGGAAAAGAGGGAGAGGGAGGGAGACAAATCAGGAGAGACTCTTGAATACTGAAAACAAACTGAGGGCGGAAGGGGGAGGGGGAGAGGGGAAGGGGGATAATGGTCATGGTGGAGGTCACTTGTGGGGAAGAGCACTTGGTGCTATATGGAAACCAACTTGACAATAAACTATAAAGTTAAAAACAAATAAACAAACAAATAAATAAAAAAAAAGCTGACTAAAACCAAGAACTATCATAGTAAAAATTTGAAATATACAGATAAGGAAAGAATCCTGAAAGCATCAAGGGAAAAGAAATCCCTAACCTACAAGGGAAGACAAATCAGGTTCACAGGAGATCTCACCACAGAAACCTGGCAGGCCAAAAGGAAGTGGCATGATATATTCAACATGCTGAATGGGAAAAATATGTATCCAAGAATACTTTATTCAGAAAGGTTGTCATTCAGAAAAAAAAGAGAGATAGTTTCCCAAACAAAAACTAAAGGAATTTATGATCACTAAACCAGCCCTGCAAGAAATATTAAAGGGGACACTTTGAGTGGGAAAGAAAGACCAAAAACCATTGAAGACTAGAAAGGAACAGAGACAATATCCAGAATCAGCAACTTTACAGATAATAAATGGCACTAAATTCTTATCTGTCAATAATGACTCTGAATGTAAATAAACTAAATGTTTCAATCAAAAGACATAGGGTATTAGAATAGATATAAAAAAGAGAAGACCCATCTATATGCTCCTTACAAGAGACTCTTTTTAGAGCTAAAGACACCTGCATATTAAAAGTAAGGGGGTGGAGAACTGTCTATCATACTAATGAACATCAAAAAAAAGTCAGAGTTGCCATACCTATATCAGAAAAACTAGATTTTAAACCAAAGACTGTAACAAGAGATGAAGAAGAGCACTGTATCATAATTAAGGGGTCTATCCAACAAGAAGATCTAACAATGGTAAATATTGTTGCTCTTAACTTGAAAGCACCCAAATCCATAAATCAATTAATTTAAAATAACATAAAGAAACTCACTGATAATAAAACAAGAATAGTAGGGAAGTTTAACACCCCCTCTACAGTAATAGACAGATCATCGAAGCAGAAAATCAACAAGGAAACAATGGCTTTGAATGACATATTGGACCAAATGGACTTAACAGATATATTCAGAACAATTCATCCTAAGGCAGTAGAATGCACATTCATTTTGAGTGTACATGGAACATTGTCCAGAATAGATCATGTACTGCATCACAAATCAGCCCTCAACAAGTATAAAAATATAGAGGTCATACATGCATATTTTCAGATTACAACGCTATGAAACTTGAAGTCCACAACAAGAAAAAAATTGGAAAGACCACAATATATTAGAATAAAGAACATCCTACTAAAAGAATAAGTGAGTTAACTGGGAAATTAAAGAAGAAATTAAAAGACACATGAAACCAAATGAAAATGAAAACACAACAGTCCAAAACTGCAACAAAGGCAGTCCTAGGGGCAGAAGTACATAGCAATACCTCAAGAAGCAAGTACATAGTTGTACCTCAAGAAGCAAGAAAAGTCTCAAATACACAACCTAACCTTACACCTAAAGGAACTAGAAAAGGAACAGCAAATAAAGTCTAAAGCTAGCGGAAGAGGGGAAACAATAAATATTAAAGCAGTAATAAATGATATAGAAACAAAAAACATAGAGCAGATCAATGAAACTAAGAGCTTGTTCTTTGAAGGAATTAATGAAACTGATAAAGCCGTAGCCATAATTATCAAAAAGAAAAGAGAAGGATCTAAAAAAATTAAATCATGATTGAAAGAGGAGAGATCACAATCAACACCACAGAAATACAATTATAAGAGAATACAATGAAAAATTATACAACAACAAACTGGGCAGTCTGGAAGAAATGGACAAATTTCTAGAAACATACAAACTACCAAAACTGAAGAAGGAAAAAAGAAAATTTGAACAGACCCATAACCATCAAAGGAACTGAGTCAGTAATAAAAAAAATCTCCAACAATCAAAAGTCCAGTTCCAAATGGCTTCCCAGCGTAATTCTACCAGATATTTAAAGAAGAGTTAATGCCTATTCTTCTCAAACTGTTCCAAATAATAGAAATGGAACGAAAACTTCCAAACACATTCTACAAGGGTAGCATTACCTTAATTCCAAAACCTGACAAAGACCCCGCTAAAAAGGAGAATTTACAGGCCAATGTCCCTGATGAATATGGATGTAAAAATTCTCAACAAGATGTTGGCAAATCAAATCCAACAATACATTAAAATTATTCACCATGATCAAGTGAGATTTATTCCTGGACTTCCAGGGTGTTTCAATATTCACAAATCAATCAGTGTGATATACCTAATTAATAAATGAAAGGATAAGAACCATATGATCCTCTCACTAGATGCAGAAAAAGCCTTTGACAAAGTATAGCATCCATTCTTGATAAAAATCCTCAAAAAGTAGGAAAAGAGGGAAAATGCCTCAACCTTGTAAAGGCCATATATGAAAGACCCACAGCTAATATCATACTCAATGGGGAAAAACTGAGAGCTTTTCCTTTATGGTCAGGAAAAAGACAGGGATGTCCACTCTCACCATTGTTATTTAATATAGTGCTGGAAGTCCTAGCTTCAGAAATCAGGCAACAAAAAGAAATAAAAGCAGAGAATTTGTCAAAGAAGAAGTCAACTTTCATTATTCGTAGATGACATGATACTCTATGTAGAAAACCCAAAGACTCCACCAAAAAATAACTAGAACTTTGAGAATTTTGAGAACTTTGAGATCATCAAAGTCACAGGATCTTTGCATTTCTATACACCAATAATGTAGCAGCAGAAAAAGAAAAACATGAATCAATCCCATTTACAATTGCACAAAAAAAACATAAGATACCTAGGAATGAATCTAACCAAAGAGATAAAAGATCTATACTCTGAAAACTATAGAATACTTATAAAAGAAATGAAGATGACACAAAGAAACGGTAAAACATCCCATGATCATGGATTAGAAGGACAAACATTGTGAAAATGTCTATGCTACCCAAAGCAATCTACACATTTAATGCAATGCCTATCAAAATACTACCAGCATTTCTCATAGAGGTAGAACAAAACTAAAATACGTATGGAACCACAAAAGACTCCAAATAGCCAAAGCAATCCTGAAAAAGAAAAGCAAAATTGGAGGCATCACAATTCCAGACTTAAACTGGCACAAAAACAGACACATAAATCAATGGAACAATAGAAAACCCAGAAATGGATCCACAACTATATGGTAAACTAATCTTCAACAAAGCAGGAAAGGATAGACAAACCACAAGAAACTCAACTATAGAGAACAGACAGGATGGAGGGATGTGGGCAGGAGATAGGCTAAATGGGTGATGGGTATTAAGGAGGGGACTTGTGATGAGCATTGAGTATAATATGTAAGTGATGAATCATTAAATTCTACACCTGAAACCAATTTTACCCTATGTGTTAACTAACTAGTATTTTTTAAAAAATTAAAAAATAAAAATTTGAAAATATAGGTTGAAAGTGCATTTAATATGCCTAAACTGCTTAGCCTAGCCTACCTCATTCTTTGAACACTTATGTTAGCCTACAGTTGGGCAAAATCATCTAACACAAAGGATATTTCATAATCAAGTGTTTAATATCTCATGCAATTTATTGAATACTGTACTAATAGTAAATTAACAGAATGGTTGCATGGGCACAATGGTTATAAGTGTATCAGTTGTTTATTCTTATGATCATATATCTACTGGGAGCTGCAGCTGGTGGCCTCTTCCCAGCATCATGAGACAGTATCTTGCTTTTTACCACTAGGCCAAGAAAAAAAACAAAATTCAAAATATGAAGTATCATTTTTACTGAATATGTATTACTTTTGCACCATTGCAAAGTAAAAAAAAAAAAGTAAGGCAAACTACCATAAGTTCGAGACCAAGTGTATGTATGGTCAACTAATATTTGATGAGGGAGCCAAGAATAGTCAATGGTGAAAAGATAAATGATGCCTGTAATTGCATGTTCACATGTAAAAGAGTGAAACTAGCCTACTATTTCACACCACTCAGAGTAACTAATTTAAAATGGATTAAAGACTTACATATAAGTCCTGAAACTATGAAACTTCTAGAAGAAAATACAGGAAAAAATCTCCTTGACATGTGTATTGGCAATGATTATTTTTAAGATATGATACCTAAAGCACAAGGAACAAAAGCACAAACAAGTGAAACTACATCAAATTAAAAAGCTTCTGCACAGCAAAAGAAATAATCAACAAAGTGAAAAGACAACCTATGGAATGGGAAAAATATTTGCAAACCGTATATCTGATAAGGGGTTCATATACACAGTGTATTAAAAACTTATACAACTCGATAGCAAAAAAAAAAAAAAAACTCCAAAAATTATCCAGTTTAAATATTGGCAATCAACTTAAAGAGACAGTTTTCCAAAGAAGATACATGATGAATAATAAGTATATAAAAAGATGCTCACGACATAAAAACTACACATTTGGGAAATGCAAATCAAAACGATGATGAGATATCACCTCATTTTTGTTAGATGGCCATAATAAAAAAGATAAAGAAATAACAAATGTGGCAAGGATGCAGATGAAAGTGAATCCTTCTGTACTGTTAGTGGTATTGTAAAATAGTACAGCCAGCATAGAACACAACATGGAGGATCTTCAAAAAATTAAGAATTGAACTACCATGTAATCCAACAATTGTACTTCTAAGAATATATTCAAAGGAAATGAAAACACTAACTTGAAAAAAATATCTGCACCTCCAACGGTCATAGGAGCACTATTTACAATAGCCAACATATGCAAACAACCTACGTGCCCATCAACAAATGAGTGGATGAAGATATTGTGATATGAATGAAACTAGCCTGTTATTTTACACCACTGACAATAATTAGCATTATATATATACATATATATGTGTGTATATATATATATATATTTAGATATATACTCCACACACACAGTGGGATAATATTCACCCATGAGAAGGAAGGAAATCTTGCCATTTAAGACAAAATGGATGGATCTTGAGGACATTATGCTAAGTAGAGTAAGTCAGAGAAAGACAAATACTGTTTGATTTCACTTATATGCAAAATCTAAAACAAGATAAACAAAATGAAAAACCCACGAAACTTGAAAAAGAAATCATATTTGTGATTACTAGACCTGGACTATGATGCTAGGAGGGGGATTGAGGAAAGTTGTCAAAAGATACAAAAGATACAAACTTCCACTGAGAAGATAAATGGTACTATGGATGTGATGTACAACATAACTACAGTTGTTGCTGTCATATGATCTATATGAATGCTGTTGAGAATAAATCCTAAGAGTTCTCATTAAAAAAAAAAAGAGCTAGCAAGCCATGAATAGACATGGAGGAATTTTAAATGCATATTATTAAGTGAAAGAAGCCAATCTGAAAAGGCTGCATATGATTCCAACTACGATTCCAACTATGTGACTTTCTGAAGAAATTAAAAGATTAGTTGGAAGGTGTTGGGAGGAAGGAAGAGGGATAAATAGAGTACAGAGGAGTTTTAAAACAGTAAGAATCCCTTGTGATATTATGATGGACGTATATCATTATACATTTGTCTAAACCCACAGAATGTCCACCAAGAGTGAAGCCTACTATGAATCTTGACTAATTATGAGTGTCAATACAGGTTCATCCTTGGTAACTAATGTACCACTATGTTGAGTGATAACGGGGGAGGTTATTCTCATGTAGGGGAAGAGGGTGTATGGGAAATCTTTCTACTGTCCCCTCAATTTGTAAATCTAAGGCTACTCTAAAAAATAAAGTTTAAAAAATATACCAATGTCCTTAATATAATCATTTTCTTGGGTCTGGTGGCTTAGAAATTCCAAACATTTCTAGTCTTGGCAGGCCCTTTGCAGCTGCTCTGTATAATGTTCCTGAGTTCTAGGATTCAGTGCTTCAGTGTTGAGTCTGCAGCTTCTGCTGTTGGGACTCAGAAACTCTGAGTAGACAGGACCATGGTTCATGACAGCTTCCCATCCTAGAGAAGGCTGTGGAAGGGTAGAGAAGTAAGTAGGGAAAGTCCATGGAGAACACTTGTTTTCAGCTTCTAGCTTCTCCAAGTTGTTATTTTCTATATTCGAGAATAATAAACTGCCAGGAGAGGTAGAAATTGAGATTCAGAGACAGCAAGTGACTTGCCCAAGGTTATTCATTAATGCGAAGGTTAGGACTCAAACCTAAGTTTTCTGTCTCCATTGTGGTGCCTTTCACTGAGCCAGTTAAAGGGTGAACAATGGAAAAGGAGCAAGGAGAATTTGGTGAACTTAAATCCCTTTATCTCTTCATGTGTTCTCGTCATCAACAAGTTCAAATAAATTCTGAATTTTACTTTGCATAGTATCTAAGATAGTATAGTTCTATTCTTCATTCTAGAGGAGTAGCCTCAGCCTCCTTCTGCCAAAACACTCATGTTTTTCAATGTGCTAAGTTAAGATGAGCCCTTCTTCCAGGCCCAAGGAATGACCCAGGATATGACTAAAGCTCATCACAATAATCTCAGTGATCGCTTTAGTTGTGGCCAATAAAACATAAAGATATATCTATTGGAGATTTGTGGGAAAGAATTTCCTCTACGACCTAAAAAGGAAGGCTTCCAGTCAAATTCCTTCTTGTGTCCCAAGCAATAGAAATGCAGGGAAACTCCCTTTTACTTCCTGCCTTTGGATATTTTCATGATGTTGAGATGCTATGGCAGCCATCTTATGACCATGAGACAATAACCAAGAGAATTGGAGATAAGTCACTGAGTTGTCAAATTGCTCAACTCTGGAACTTTCTACATCACACTTCTTTTTATATGAAGTAGTAAGACCACTAAGTGTTTAACAAATTTCACCACTTATAGTCATAAGCATTTTAGCTGATTTTGAAAGCCTCCTGTACAAGATCAGAACTAGACCTTGAAAGATAGTAAGATTTAGGCAGGCAGAAAAGAGGTGGAGGGATCTTATATCGGAGGATAAGTAAAGGCAAAAGAACAGGAACTAGCCTGGCCAATGTGGCATCAGGAATCTCCAGGCTGCTGTGGAGAATGTCAACTGGAATAATTGTACCTTTCTCTGAGCTCATATTATTTACTCTTAGTGTGTATATATGGATTTGCAAATGTTTATTTGCTTGGATATTTTTGTCATAAGGAGTAGAAAAGTAATTGGCTCATGTGTCAAAGATATGAGAGGACAGCACAGTATTTTCCTAGCTCTTGGTCTCCTGGCTAGGACCCACAAACTTGTACTGGGGTCTTATAGAGAGTGACTGCAGGGAGAAGCGACAGAAACTTCTCACAGACTACTCTCTGAGACCAATCAACAGAACTACTATGGTTTTCAGGTACTAGACTCTCCAGAGCTGTGGCAATATTGATACTGTGGAGGATGGCATTAACAAGCTCTGGGGCATCAGGGGACCCGTCAACCTCCCCTGGGGGTCATAGGCAGCTGTGTGGGGTGAGATGCTGCTTTCAAGGAACATCTTTCTGAGTTGCCACAACACAGGCAGGAGCAGAGGGGGAAAGTCTGCATGAACCACCTATGGATTCACTGGAGATGTAGAAATAACATCAGGAGACTCTGAGTGGAATAAAGTCCTTCACTAATTAGGGGGCCTAATTCTATCACATGGCAGTCATTACAGTTTATGTGGCTCTATTAGAATTTCCTGGCAAATGCAGCACTGTTTCTCATGATCAGCACTATTGACTCTTCGGGCCAGATGAGTCTTTGTTGTGAGAACCGTCCTGTGCATTGTGGAACATCCCTGGTCTCTACCTTCCAGATGCCAGTTATATACCTTTCTCCTGAGCTTTGACAATTAAAAATTCCTTCAGACATTTTGAGTCTGCAGAGACTGGGCTAGAGGAATATGGGGAAAATGTGTGTAGTAGTAGTAGTAGTAGTAGTAGTAGTAGTAGTAGAGAAAAAGAAATATATCTGTCATTTACATTTATATTTATTGATCATTTATATTTCTACCTTTTCAGTTTAAAAGCTTCAGTGAACATTTCCTTAGTTTGGTATCTTTATTTTCTTGGGACACCTGGGTGGCTCAGTCGGTTAAGCGTCCAGCTCTTGATTTTGGATCAGGTCATGATCTCACAGTTCTGTGAATTCGAGCCCTACATCTGTGCTGTAGGCACAGAACCTGCTTGGGATTCTGTCTCCCTCTCTCTCTGTCCCTCCTGTGCTCTCTCTCTCTCTCTCTCTCTCAAAAATTAAATAAACTTTAAAAAAATCTTTAAAAATTTTTCTTTTCTTGGAATAAATTCTTAGACATGGTATTGCTTGGTGAAAGAGTGGCAGCTTTAAAGTTAACTCTAAGGACTAAATGACCGCAAGAAAGACTTTTCAGATTTAGATTCCTATCAAATTTGACAATTCTTTTTAATCATTATAGAATTTAGTATCTAGTTTTGCCCATGGCAGGTTCTCAATAAGTACTTGGTAGTGGTTGATTGTTGCTTGTACATTTCCATCCTTCTTTTTTCCTACACATATCTGGGCATGTTGGTATATGTCACTTCACAACAATTTCTTTATGGGCTGGACCTGAAGAAGGTACTCATTTTATGTAAAAAATATAGTAGTATATTTGTTATATAGGATTATTTCCTATATATCCATACCTCTTAAGTATGGTCCCTGATCCTGTGGTCCCCACCCGAAAACTTGTTGGATATTCAAATTCTCTGGTGCCACCTGGACCTATTCTGTATTTAAAAATCTTGTTACATGATCCTCCAAAAGCTAAAATTTGAGAACCACTGCAATAGACAATAAAAATGAACAAACACTGTTCTCATCAGCATATAAATTGCTTTACCCTAGACATTCACTCTATAATGACTTCTCCCTGATGGGAGTTGACCAGCCCGCCCTTGTTCATCAGAGATTTTGAACCTTCACAACCTAAATGTGTGTAATGCTACCTCACTACATCTGATTCCCTGGTTGGTCTCTTAGAGGATCTTCTAATGCCAATACCTTACACTGAGGCTCAGCTCAGCCTGATTGATGGTCCATGGCCTGAGAGCCAACATCTGGGATGTTGAAATCAAGAATGCTGCTTGCATGTTCAACCTCATTTGCTAGATTGCTCATTAGATAGATAATGCCCTATCTTGGCCAGATATGAAGTCCACTGTGAGTGGTGGCCATCTGTTCAGGGATGGATCCTTTTGATCTAATCAGAGATTGCAGCCCTCTAGCAGACAATTCTGCCAGAGAGAAAAGCAAGGTCCCAGGGGCTGAACTGCATGGGTGGCTGTGAGCAGAGTGAAGGATTAGGTGGGGGACTACATACACCTTTGAAGGCTAAGTCAGCTTTTCTTCCATATGGGACAACCAAGGTACCCAGATGCCTTTCAAAGTGTAGGAGACAAAAAGTCAGAAGGTCAGTTTGGACAAGAACAGTTGCAGTGGCAGGAACTTTGGTGCTTGAACTCACATCTGGTACTTCTTCTCCCCTGTGGGTCAGAAATGGGTTCCTGTACTAACAGCTCCTGACATCTGTAGTCCTTGGGTTTTAGAAGATTGTGTGTGTGTGTGTGTGTGTGTGTGTGTGTTCACGTATGTACAGTTTTCTAATTAGACCATGGCATCTATTAAAGGCAGGGACTGTGCCTCTCACCACATGCTTAGCCTTGCTTGTAATGAGGATTTTTAAATGGGACTGACTGCATTTTAAATGCTCATGCACAAAGATGAGGTCATCTTCAGGTTTCCCAGGGAATGGTGGGTGATTCTGCCTATAAGACATATATTTTTGAGAAGATAATTGTGTAAGGGATTGAGAAACAATGTCAAACAGTCAGTCAAAACTCTTCACTGGGGAAATTCCTGGCACTGCTTTGTAACTGACAATTTTTTAAAAATTTTAAAAAATGTTTTTATTTATTTTTGAGAGAGACAGAGCGTGAGTGGGAGAGGGGGAGAGGGAGAGGGAGACACAGAATCCAAAGCAGGCTCTGAGCTGTGTGCACAGAGCCCCACATGGGGCTTGAACCCATGAACTGTGAGATTATGACCTGAGCCGAAGTTGGGCACTTGACTAACCGAGCAACCCAGGCACCGCTGTAACTGACAATTTTTTTTAATGGAGAAATGCGTCTTATTTATGTCTGACATCTCTATCCTACATCACAAGCTGCTTATCTGGTGATCAGTTCAGAGAGTAGGTCAAGGGGATGGGTTAAATGTTAAATAAACCAGAACGCTCTACCTCCCCTCTGTGAGGCAGAAATCAGTAAAAACAATCCCTTCTGATTTGCGCAGACCAGGTCAGTGAATCAAGCAGCCAGCCTAAGGAAATGGGTGTTGGGGTTACAGCAGTAAGAGTTGAAGTGGGAGTCGAAATAAAATGCTCACAGTCAGAACACATTTGCATGACCAGATGCCTCTGTAGCCATGAACAACACAGCATGACATGAATGGGATACACTGGAATGAAGAAAAATCCCAAGGGTTATTGCTGACCTTAACATGAGTGGGGGGTGCCCTACTGTCCTAGTTTTAACCCTGAAACTCCTGTCTCTAGAAGTCCCCCAGTCCCTGGCAGACCAAGATAGTTGATCACTTTACTTGACTTCTGAAAGTCTTGACACACATTCTTCCCACAGTGGCCCTTTGGGGTTGGCTGAATTCTTCATGAGATACATTTTAGGAAAATAAGAGAGCAAGTAAGTTATTTTGATCTGAACTTTTCTTCTCCCTCTGAAATTTGTTTCTGGTGCTTGTAGATTTTATGTTTTTCCCACTTTTCAGATCTATATCAAGGAAGCAGCAAGTAGAGCAGTGTGATAGCTGCTCATGTTGGAAGTAGAGACTGCCTCAACAGTGGAGACCAGATTTCCCCAGGTCCTTTGAGGCTTCTCCAGGTGCTTGTCCTTAACCCCTGGAGTTCCAGCAGGAGATATTGGGGTGAAGTGAGATTTCAAATAGGAGTGAGTAATGCAATTATAATACTGCAAGAAAGTTTGGCGTCTTACTCATTCAGTCACTTGGTTTATCAACTCTCTTATCCCTAGGACTCTGATCAAGCATGTTTCCCATTAGAAACTTACCAATGCTATTTTGGAGTGTGTGAGATTCTCTGTCTAGAAAGTCCAAAGTCCTGAAAAGCACTTACTTTCAGAATATTTGAAAATAGAACAGTAGAATGTATTGAGAATATAGTTTCTGCAGTCAGACTTCCTGGGTTTCAATCCTAACTCTTCCCCTTTAAATGTATGACCTTGGGCAAGTTACTCACACTCTTAAACTTAGTTTCCTAACCTGTAAAATGGGGACCGTGTCTTTTTCATAATAATAGTGTCTTTTTAATAAAGTTACTGTGAGAATAAAATGAGTTAATATATATAAAGTGATTTTTAACTAGAAATTTTAAATTTTGGGGCACCTGGGTGGCTCAGTTGGTTAAACATCTGGCTTGGGCTCAGGTCATGATCTCAAGGTTCCTGGGTTTGAGCTCCATATCAGTCTCTGTGCTGACAACTCAGAGCCAGGAGCCTGCTTCAGATTCTGTGTTTCCCTCTCTCTGCCCCTCCCCTTCTTGTGTATGTGTGCCCTCTCTCTCACTCAAAAACTCATAAACTTAAAAAAATTTTTAATTTAATTTTTTCCAGAACCTGATATATAAGATTGTATAAGTTTAAGATATTCAATGTGTTGATTTGATGCACTTATATATTGCAAAATGACTACCACTATGTGTTAGCTAACACCTCCATCATGTCACGTAATTATAATTTCTTTGTCATTGTTGGAACATTTAAGATTTACTCTCAGCAAGTTTCAAGTATATAATACAGTATTATTAACTATAATTACTATGCTGTGCATTAGATTCTCTAGAATTTATAAAATTCATATAATTGGAATTTTTAATCTGTAGTTTAAGCCCTGACAGTTTTTCTTGTTTTATAATACAAGGGTCTTGACTTAAGCTTTGATTGCTGAGGCATCCACTTCAAAGAGACATCCATTTCAAAGTGAGCTATCTCAAATAAACATGACTAGACAATGAGCCAGGCTGTGCCCTCCCCCCATCCCTCCAACCAGTCTCCCATATTTAATGATTTCTGTTATGGATCATTTAGGTTGTTTGTTTTTTCCTCTTCCCACACTTTCAATTCCCATTCTAGGTTTTAAATTTCACCAATAGAGTATGGCTTGAAACCCTAGGCCCCTACACACAATCCTAATAAAATACCCCAGGCCCAGAACCTCTTTCTCAATCTGTGTCCTTGCTGTATGGTCCTAGGTGTGCTGTGTGCTTTCCAGTCCTGGTGAGTAATAAACTTTTTTCTCCAAAGTTTCCTGATGACTACTAGAAAGGGTATCTCACAATCATAATAAGAACTATGAAGGCCAGTCCAGCCACAACTTTCATTATTGATAGGTTTAGCCTGGCACAAAATCATTTGGACCATTTGACCAACATCTACTCATTTCTCCTACCCCCAGCTCCTGGTAACCACCACTCTACTCTCTGTTTCTATGAATTTGGCTTTTATAGAGTCCACATAAGTGATATCATACAATATTATTGTTTTAGTTAACATAATGTCTTCAAAGTCCATCCAAGTTGTTGCAAATGGCAGGATTTCCTTTGATCTCATGGATGAATATTATTATATTATTTCATGATATATATACATACACACACACACACATACCACAGGTTCTTTATTTACTATCCGTTGATAGACACTGTGATTATTTTTATATCTTGGCTACTATGAATAATTCTGGAATAAACATAGGAATACAGATAGCTCTTTGAGATACTGTTTTACTTCCTTTGAATATATACTAGAAGTAGGATTGTTGGAACATACATAGCTATATTTTTAATTATTTGAGGATCTTTCATACTGCGTTCCATAGTGGATACACCAATTTAAATTCCCACCATCAGTGCAGAAGTGTTCCCTTTTCTCCACATCCTCACAAACACTTTGTTATCCCTCTCTTCTCAATGATAGCCATTCTGACAAGTATGTGGTGATATCTTGTGGTTTTCATTTGCATTTCCTTGATGATTAATGAAGTTGAGCCTCTTTTCATGTACCTGTTTGCCATTTGTATATCTACTTTGGAAACAGGTCTATTTAGTTCCTTCACCCATTTTTAAGTCAGAATTTTTTTTGCATTGAATGCACTATTTATATATTTAATATTTTCAAATCATGTTCTCTCATTATGCAAATTAACCTTTATATTTGGTCAATTATTTCTCTGCTATGCAGAAGCTTAATGTATCCTGCTTACTAATTTTTGCTTTTGTTGCTTGTGCTTTTACTGTCACATCCAAAAAAATCACTGCCAAAATTAATGTCGGAGACGGTTATCCTATGTTTTCTGGTTGGAATTTTATGGTTTCAAGTCTTATGTTTAAGTCTTTATCCATTTCAAGTTAATTTTTTGTGAATAGTATACGATAGAGGTCCAATTTCATTCCTCTGCATGTGGGTTATCCAGTATTCCCAGCACCCTTTATTGAAGAGTCTATCCTTTCCTCACTGAGTATTAATGGCTCTTTTGATAAATATTAGTTAACCCTATAGGCTATGGCTGATTTCTGGTCTATCTCTTCTGTTCCATTGGTTTATGTGTCTATTTTTATGCCAGTATTATATGGTTGTGATTACTATTACTTTGTAGTATAGTTTGAAATCAAGAAGTATATCTCCAGCTTTATATTTTTTTCTCAAGATTGCTCTAGTAAGGGGTTTTTGTGTTTTGTTTTTAAACAAATTTTAGAATGTTTTTTCATTTCTTTGAAAAATGCCATTGGAATTTTTGATAGGGATTGCATTAAATCTATAGATAGTTTGTATAGTATAGTCATTTTAATAATCTTAATTCCTCAAATCCATGAGAACAGAATATTTGTCCACTTGTTATATCTTCTTTAATTTCTTTCATTAAAGTTCTATGGTTTTCAGGGGCACCTGGGTGACTCTGTCAGTTGAGCATCTGACTCTTGATAACACCTCAGGTCACGATCTCATAGTTGTGGGATTGAGCCCTGTGTCAGGCTCCCTGCTGAATGTAGAGACTGCTTGGGATTCTCTCTCTCTCTCTCTCTCTCTCTCTCTCTCTCTCTCTCTTACTCTGCCCCTCATCCCTGCTCTCTCTCTCTCACTCTAAGATAAGTAAATAAACTTAAAAAAAAGTTCTATGGTTTTCAGTCTACATATCTTTCACTGTCTTGTTTTCATTTATTCCTAAACACATTATTGATTTTGATGCTACTATGGATGGGGATTGATTTCTTTATTTCTTTTTCAGATGTTTCATTGTTATTGTGTAGAAATGCATGTGGTTTTTGTATGTTGATTTTGTATACTTCAACCTGACAGATTTCATAGTTCTAGCTTTGTTTTGGTTAAGTCTAAGATTTTCTCTATGTAAGATCATATCATCTGCAGATAAAAACAATTTTACTTCCTCCTCTTTGATAGGAGGTTTTTTCTTTGATTGCTCTTACTAGGACTTTGAAAACTATGCTGAATAGAAGTGGCGAGAGTGGACATCCTTTTCTTGTTGCTAATCTTAGAAGAAAAGATTTCAATCTTAATCTTTCATCATTGAGTATGTTGTCAGCTGTGAGTTTGTCACATATGGCCTTTGTTGAGATAAACTCCTTCTATACCCATTGATTTTTTTTAATCATGAAAGGATGTTGAATTTTGTCAAATGCTTTTTCTATGTCTATTGAAATGATCATATTCATCCATTAATGTGTACCACACTGACTGATTTTGGGATGCTGAAACATTTTTGTATTCCAGGAATAAATCTTGCTTGTTCATGGTATATGATTCTTTTAATGTGCTGTTGAATTTAGTTTGCTAATATTGTGTTGAGAATTTCTATATCTATATTCATCAGGGATGTAGTTCCACAGTTTTCTTGTAGTGTCCTTACCTGGCTTTGGTATCAGGGTAATGCTAGTTTCATACAATGGGTTGGGGGATGTTCCCTCCTCTTAAATTTCAATAAGTTTTAGAAGGATTGACATTAATTCTTTAAATGTTTGGTGCAATTCACCATTGAAGCCAACTTGTCCTGGACTTTTCTTTGTGGGAGTTTTTTAATTACTGACTTAATCTCTTTACTCATTATTAGTCTGTTACAATTATCTATTTTTTTTAATTATTCAGTCTTGGTAGATTATGTGTTTCTAGAATTTTTACCCATTTCGTCTAGGTTGTCCGATTTATTGACCTGTAATTGTTCATAGTAGTCTCTTTGATCACGTGTATTTCTGTGGCATCAGCTGTAATGTCTAATCTTTCATTTCTAAATTTCTTTTTTTCTTTTTTAAATTTTATTTCTTTAAAAAAACCGACTCTTCGTTTCATTAACTTTTTAATATTGTTTTTCTATTTTCTGTTTTTGCTCTGATCTTCATTGTTCCTTCTTTTTGATAACTTTGGGCTTAGCTTTGTAGGGATTTCCTTTAGGAAATATATTTTTCTCTTGATTTTTAAATAATTTGTCTTATATTTTTGACAGTTTTGCTCTAATATGTTTTGGAGAGGACTGAAATCTTGTGGATTGAAATCTTAGGGTGATATATTAACTTTGTAAACTTGGATATCCAAATTTCTCCCCAGGTTTGGGAAGTTATTGGACAATTTTTCTTAAAATGAGCCTTTTACTCCTTTCTTTCTTCTCTTTCTGGGACTCCAGTGGTATGTAACACCATTAAAAGAAAAAGTGTGCACAAGTCCCATAGGCTTCCTACATTCTTTTTCATCTTTTTGTTCCTCTTATTGGATAATTTCAATTGATCTGTCTTCTACATCACTGATTGTTTTTTCCCGATTCTTCAAGTCTGCTGTTGAAACTCTCTATTGAATTGTTGGGTTCAATGATTATATTCTTCAACACCAAAATTTCCATTTGGTTCTTTATGTTTTTTAAAAATCTCTGTGTTGAAATCCTCATTTTGTTCTTGTAATGTTTTCCCAATATTGTTAAATTGTTTGTGTTCTCTTGTAAAAAATTATTTTGAATTCTTTGTGGGGGCACTTCCTAGATTTCCATTTCTTTGGGGCTAATCACCAGAGGCTTGCTGTATTCCTTTGGTGGAATCCTTTTCCTCTGATTCTTCATAATCCCTGTAGCCTTGGAATAGGTGTCTGTAAATTTGAGGAAGTAGTTACCTCTTCCAGACTTTATGGACTGATTTTGGAAAGGAAAAGCTTTCACCTGCAGGTGGGAGTTCCCTGGAGCATACTATGATATTAGGTCTAATGG
The DNA here is from genome assembly GCA_028646485.1 of Cryptoprocta ferox. Classification (NCBI taxonomy): domain Eukaryota; kingdom Metazoa; phylum Chordata; class Mammalia; order Carnivora; family Eupleridae; genus Cryptoprocta; species Cryptoprocta ferox. Next base: position 18,606,182 of record CM053561.1, read on the forward strand.
TGCAGTGTGCCACATGTGGTGGCAACTGGCAACACTGGATCTGGAGGGGCATGATGTCTTTTGTCTCAGTCTGTTGAGGCTCACAACATTGATAATTGTGTGGTTCTTGGTGAGGACTGCAGGGAGCCTACAGTGGCTGAGTGAGCTTTTGTGGTTCTCAGTGGCACCCAAAACAAGGACTTCTGGTTCCAGGTGTAGACCAGAGCAGGCAGTGATGGTGGCTAGAGGTGGTGGTATGTATATACTTGGTTGTGGGGCAGCTATAGGTGTCCATATAGTGACAGGGGCTGGTTGCAGATACACATGTAGTAGTGGGGGCCAGGACACTCAGCAAAGGCCAGGGCCTACTATGGGCTGACTGGCCTGCTGTGGAAGCTTTGGCTGTCAAAGTGCTATCTCATGGCTGGACAGTCTCACATAGGGCATCTTCTCTGCAATGGAGAACTGTGAGGGGGGTTTGGCTGGGGCATTAAGGTGCACAGATAGAAGAGCTAGCTGCAGGTAAACATGGTGGTGCTGGCCAGTGACAGAAAATAAAGTCTGATCTGGGCCCACAAGCAGTTGCAGGACCCTGCTTGTCAGCATGCTCTCCCTTGGTTGCATAGTCTCCCTCCAGGTATTCACATTGTAGTGGAGGTCAGTGACAGTTGTTATGCTAGCAGCATGGCAGTGCAGAGCTGGAGGCATGAGCCCCAAGCATGTGTTTGGCAGTAGGGTTCAACTATTGAGTTCTAGGCTGGCATTTGCATTTGCAGAGCCTCAGAGGCTTGGGCTGGCTGAGAGAACTATTCCTGGGCTCTAATGGGAGCAGGAGGGAAGGAGTGGGGAAGCAATCATGAAGCTGGCATCAATGCGTGTGAATATCTGTGGGGCAAAAGATAGTGAAATCTGTAGGGGGTCTATATCAGCTGTGTTGGCCATTAGTTTCTTCAGTAGTAAAATCTGCAAGCTGTGTCTGCAGAGTGGTTAACTCTGTTTACAAGATGGCTCCCACTGTGTGGCTGTTATTGGTAACTCCTGCTTCTCTTCCTTGTTCTAGTTGGCTCCGTATATCTCATCTTTGCCAGTCTGAGTGGGGTGGATTGGGGCCTTCATGTGGTGCCCAGAAAATATGGGGAAGCAGGTTGCTCACCATGCTCTTACTTTGCTGGCAAGGGGAACTCTTTCTTGCTGGGAAGTTCCTTCTTGGCCTTGAGCAATGCCATCTTGGGGGATGCAATAATAATTCAGGCAAAATGAAACTGTCTTCCTTCTTTTCTTGTGTGTATATTCTCAGTTTTTCCCACTGTGTTGCTAAATTTCTTAAGTGAACTCCAGAGCTCTCCTAGAGCTACTTTTATTTGTGGGTAGCTGTTTAATTGTTGATCTTGGGGGGGGGGTGAAGGCTGGTGAGATGTCATCTCAAAGAGTGTATAATAGGACTTAGAATACAGAATGAGTACTATACAAACATTTGCTGTTACTGTTAGTACTATTACTATTAATGTTGCAGATAAAAAGAATTTAGCAGTCATGGCTCTAAAATATACCTTTTATTATTTGCTGGCTCTATGGTTGTGGGTAATTTCATTCCTCAGAGCTTCACTTTCCTCATCTGTAAAGTCATACCTCATATTTGTTATAAGAACTAAATGAGAAAGCTAACTAAGATATTCAGCGAAATATCTGGCATCTTGTTTGCTCAATAGATGTCTATATTTTCCCTCCCATAGTAAATTAACATAGATTTTGTGCCAGAATTATATAGTCATGTTAATCAGGTAAATACATACAAGGCACTAATGAATTATCAAAGCTGGTCCTTCGGTTGTCATTATTCCTAGTATGGTGCACCATGCACTAACCTTTATGCTTCATTGACATTGATATCCACAGTCTCTTGGGAACTTCAATGGCAAGGGCTGCTAAAAAGTTTCTCTGGACCCTCTAGCTCCTGAGAAGATACAGCCTCACTTCATAATAAAACATATTCATAAGGGGTGCCTGGGTGGCTCAGTCGGTTAAGCATCTGACTGCAGCTCAGGTCATGATCTCAAGGTTCATGAGTTCAAGCCCTACATAGAGCTCTGCACTGACAGTGCAGAGCCTGCTTGGGATTGATTTTCTCTCTCCCTCTCTCACTGTCTCTTCCCCCACTTACTCATTCTCTCTCTCTAAATAAATAAATTTTTTTTAAAAAGCATATTTTCACGAGAGTATGGAAATTGTTTACCAGCTCCCAGAGGATTTGGTACAGCCTCAAGATTGCTTACCCGCCATAATTGAATGCTTCGTCTGCCCAGAGCCAGCTCAGTTCCATGCAGTATCTGGGAAAGCACCAGCTTGGGCTCTTAGGTCTTTCCCCAGATTGTGCTCATTGCTGCTTGCCTGGTACCAAAAGATTGTCTTGTGTCTTCTTTCCATTTTATCCTCTGCTTGCATCACATGACCTTATATTTTCCATTTTTTCCCTCTGATACCTTTTCTGGATCACAAAGTCTGGTCCACAGCCCTCCCCTCTCCTGCCCTTCACACAAGGCAGCTTGCACATAGTATCATGTTGTATATTTTGTCCTCTTACTCTTATTTCTTGGTAGAATCTAGCTTTCAGGCTTGATTTCTCACTCTTTGAAGCACTTTTAAAAATTTATTTATTTATTTTGAGAGAGAGAGAGAGAATGTGAATGTGAGTGGGGGAGGGGCAGAGACAGAGGGGAGAGAGAGAATCCCAAGCAGGCTCAGCACTGTCGGCACTGAGTCCAACGTGGGGCTCAAACTCATGAACTGTGAGATCATGACCTGAACTAGATACCTAATTAACTGAGGCATTCAGGTGCCCCAGATCTCTCACTCTTTAAGTGGCCAAGCAAGAAGACCCTTTCTGACCCACAAGAAGGATTCATTTCACTACTACAGTTCCATGGAAAGTCCAAAGCTGTTCTGGGGCACTCCTAAAGCATGAGTGAGCCCCATGCTAGTCACCACGCAAGAAAAGCGGATAGTATAAATATCTTTACCTTACCTGCACACATTCATTCTTTTCACTACCTTCCATTTTTATCAGAAGGCTGGAAAAACAGATCATGGATCCTAGACAAGTTTTTTAAGCCACACTCCTGCATTTTTAATAGAGCGGATAATGTTCAGGTGGTATCATTCGCATCTTTTCATTAACTTAAACAGTTCACACTTCTGGTTTTCTGATATGAATGTAAAGCTGGATAAACAACGTGTTTTTTCCACAGGTATGAGATCTTGCCTCTTTATCCCACTCCTTGGGTGACGATTTGTTGTTACCTACAGCATGCCATGGTTATGCCGAGCCCTGTGAGAACAGGTCAAAATAAGAAACACCATTTTTGTGTGACATTTGCATTATGGTGAGAGAGAGAAAAAGTTATCAGTGATGACAGGACCGCATAGTAAAATCTCTTTCAGAGACATGCTGAAGGAAGCACATTGAATCCTAGTTGAAGGCAGGGGGAGATAAAACAAGGAAGAGCTTTCGGAACACAGTCACACGAAGCTGACTCTGGAGCAATGTTTCATAGAAACCAGATAGATGAAGACAAGTGGAAGAGAGACCCACATCTCCCTTAGCCCTCTATCCCTTCTGTTTTTGTCACTGTAGAATGTACTTTATTCCTGACTTCTCAATGCTTTAGGGCCCTGGAACTTTTCCATAAAGGAATATAAATCCCTCAGGTTCCCATAGTACAATAAAAAAAATCTCTATTCTTTAGAAAAGAGTTACTCACTCTTTATGGTAGTTTTGCTCCACCCTATATTCAGGCATGGTCTGTAATTTTAGTTTTTGGTTTGTTCCCCACCAACTCCTCATGATACTAGGGTTACAGCTGGAGTAGTTTACTCTGGATCTCTGTGCTTAGAATACATACTGTTCTGCTACACTGCTTCACACCCTCATCTTCAGCCCTGCTCAGTGAGTCTGTAATCATGGGAACAAGGTAAGCAAATTTCATGAAGGAAGAGTTTTTTGTGTGTGGAGAGTTCAGGCTTGTATAAATAGCAAAAAGAAATTGCTGGGCAATCAGGGAACACTATAAGGGCTCAGAATGCCAGAAGAATATAAGAAAAGAGGAGAAGGGAGCTATAAAGGAACTAAGGCAGCTTAAATATAAACTCAGTCTGCCTTGGGGCATTTCTGTAGGGTTCTGAATAGCTCACTAGCTAAGTGTTTCTGGCCAGCAGGAAAATGAGGTATAGCATCTCTCAGGAGATAAGAATGCCTTAGCCACAGAAACACACTTGTAGTGGAATTGCAAGAACTCCCATTCAAATTACCAGGTTTTTTTCTAGGGAAGAACCTTATTTTCTGGAAATGTCTATTGTTCCAGGGAAATTAAAAACTCTGTGCAGTCTTCTAGGCTTGATTGGGTTTGAAGTTTTAGTGTTGCTGAGCTGCAGAGGGATGTGCCTAGCAGCTGGGGTAGAGGGGCCCTGGTCCTCTGGGACTCAATTTTGCCTGAAGTTCTCTAATACCAACTTCTTGCCAAGGACTCAGTAACTGTTTATGACTATAACTAACCATTATCTGAGTCTGAGAACCTCACATAACCTTACCAGAAATCCAGAGCTGGGATAGAATTTGAGTCCAGTGTTAGAATTTCATACAAGGGCCAATTAGAGAAAATGTTGCATCAGTCTTCAGTTCATGCTGCAGAAAAAGTTCAAAACAAAAACCACAAACTGTCTGTGATTATTTAAAATATTGTTCTGGTACATGGTCTACTCAAATGCAAAACAAAATGCAATTTATTCCATTACACTGAGAAATAAAATAAAGCACAATGTAACAATTAGCAGAATGTTAGGAGAAATGATTTAAAATAATTTTTTTCTTTTAGTCAAAGTTGCCTTTTCCAATATATGCACTTCTAAACTATGTAACATAGACCTATTCTACTTATTTTAAGCAATAGAATGAAGAAACAGTGGGTAAAAATATAATTTTTTAAGATAGTCTAATCAAAATAATGCTGCACAATAATGTTGATAGTAACACTAAAGTCACTTGGGATAATAAATTTAAAGCCCTGTAAATGTAAGGCAGTAGGATTATGCAAGAAGAAAACAGAAATGAGACAGTTAAAGATTAAGGAGTATATATCTGCAAGGAATTTTCAAAGGATATTTCAAAAACAGAATCATAGTTCCCAATCTAAGGGAATAGTACAGCTGACATTTCAGCACCTCTAGAACATGTTCTGCTCTGCTTTTGCTTCTGTTGGAGTCTGTCCTTGAGACTAACTAAGGATTCCATCTCTTCTAATTATCTGTTTATTTAAAGAGGAGTAAGAAGACTAGCTGAACATTAAGAACCGAGTGTGACCTCCAAAAGATGAGTCAGGAAATAAAATAGTGAGCACCTTGAATCATGACTGAAGAATACTGACTGGGAAATTCAAGGAACTCCTGTTCAGACATTGAGAACAGTGGGCCCTTACCTGTCATCTTGGTGAAAGAGTTTCCTAAACACAGTCTGGTAGATTTGGGAAAGTTGAACTCAGTGGATATTGTTCCTTTCTTTCTTATGCATCCAGAACTCCTTAATGAGAAGAAATTATTTTCCCTCCTGGCTGATGGCCTCTGGTATAATTATAAGGGCTTAAGGATTGTATAGCTTTGGTGTATGCTAGCGCTCTGTCAGGGTTGATGTGAATGCTCTGCCTGGTGTGTCCTCTTCCTCACTCCTCACACCATGAGAAACCCTCCTGAAGTTCTGCAAGGATAACTTTCCCAAGTAGAGAAGCTTATTCTTCAATAAAAGGAAAACTATCATAGCACTTTCCTGAAAGGAACTTTGTATCACTCGAAGCATCATTGGCTAATTTCAGCAGAAAATGGGATTATTATGAAGGAATAGTGAATAATTTTAGAGAAAAATATAAAATACTACTTTTACAATAGGAATGGTGAGAAAAGATTTATTTTTTAATATAATTTATTGTCAAATTGGTTTCCATAAAATACTCAGTGCTCATCACAACTTGTTCCCTCCTCAATACTCATCATTCAATTTCCCCTCTCCCCCCCAGCAACCCTGTTTGTTTTCATTATTTGAGTCTCTTATGGTTTGCCTCCGTCCCTCTCTGTAACTTTTTCCCCTTCCCCTCCCCCACGGTCTTCTGTTAAGTTTCTCAAGATCCACATATGAATGAAAACATATATATGGTATCTGTCTTTCTGTGACTGACTTATTTCACTCAGCATAATACCTTCCACTTCCATCCATGTCACTACAAATGGCCAGATTTCATTCTTTCTCATTGCCAAATAGTATTCCATTGTACATATAAACCACATCTTCTTGACCCATACATCAGTGATGGACATTTAGGCTCTTTCCATGATTTGGCTATTGTTGAAAGTACTATTATAAACACTGTGGTACATATGCCGCTCTGCTTTAGCACTCTTGTATCTCTTGGGTAAATTCCTAGCAGTGCTATTGCTGGGCCATAGGGGAGTTCTACTGTTAATTTTTTGAGGAACCTCCACACTGTTTTCCAGAGAAGCTGCACCAGTTTACGTCCCCACAAACAGTGTAGGAGGGTGCCTCTTTCTCCACATCCTCACCAGCATCTATAGTCTCCTGGTTTGTTCATTTCAGCCACTCTGACTGGCATGAGGTGGTGTCTCAGTGTGGTTTTGATTTGGATTTCCCCGATGATGAGTGATGCTGAGCATCATTTCATGTGTCTGTTGGCCATCTGGATGTCCTCCTTAGAGAAGTGTCTGTTCATGTCTTCTGCCCATTTCTTCACTGGATTGTTTGTTTTCTGGGTGTGAGTTTGGTGAGTTCCTAATATATTTTGGATACTGGCCCTTTAAGCGATATGTCATTTGCAATATCTTTTCCCATTCCATTGGTTGTCTTTTAGTTTTGTTGATTATTTCCCGTGCCATGCAGAAGCTTTTTATCTTGATGAGGTCCCAATAGTTCATTTTTGCTTTTGATTCCCTTACCTTTGGAGATGTGTTGAGTAAGAAATTGCTGCAGTTGATGATATGATACTCTACATGGAAAACTTGACAGACTCCACCAGAGGCCTACTAGAACGGATCCATAAATTCAACAAAGTCGCAGGATACAAAATCAACATACAGAAATCGGTTACATTTTTATACACCAATAATGAAGCAACAGAAAGAGGAATCAAGAAACTGATCCCATTCACAATTGCACCAAGAACCATAAAATACCTAGGAATAAACCTAACCAAAGATATAAAAGATCTGTATACTGAAAACTATAGAAAACTTATGAAGGAAATTGAAGAAGACACACACAAAAAAATGGGAAAACATTCCATGTTCATGGATCAGAAGAATAAACATTGTTAAAATGTCATTATTACCCAAAGTAATTTACACATTCAATGCAATCCCAATGAAAATGGCACCAGCATTCTTCTTAAAGCTAGAAAAAACTATCCTAAAATTCGTGTGGAACCACAAAAGACCCCGAATAGCCAAAGAAATATTGAAGAAGAAAACCAAAATGGGTGGCATCACATTCCCAGACTTTAGCCTCTACTACAAAGCTGTCATCATCAAGACACTATGGTATTGGCACAAAAACAGACACATAGACTAATGGAATAGAATAGAGAACCCAGAATTGGACCCAAAAATGTATGGCCAACTAATGTTTGACAAAGCAGGAAAGAGTATCCAATGGATAAAAAGACAGCGTCTTTAACAGATGGTGCTGGGAGAACTGGACAGCAACATGCAGAAGAATGAAAGTAGACCACTTTCTTACACCATACACAAAAATAAGCTCAAAATGGATGAAGGACCTGAATATGAGACAGGAAACCATCAACACCCTACAGGAGAAAGCAGTAAAAAACCTCTTTGACCTCAACCACAGCAATTTCTTTTTTTTTCTTTTTTTCTTTTATCATTTATTGTCAAGTTGGTTTCCATATAATACCCAATGCTCATCCCCACAAGTGCCCTCCTCCATTCCCATCACCCTCCCTACCCCCTCCCCCTCCCGCATCAGCCCTCAGTTTGTTCTCAGTATTCAAGAGTCTCTCATGGTTTGCCTCCCTCCCTCTCCCCAACTATTTTACCCCTTCCCCTCCCCCATGGTCCTCTATTAAGTTTCTCCTGTTACACTTATGAGTGAAAACATATGGTATCTGTCCTTCTCTGCCTGACTTATTTCACTTAACATGACATCCTCGAGTTCCATCCACATTGATACGAATGACCAGTTTTCATTCTTTCTCATTGTCATGTAGTATTCCATTGTATATATAAACCACACATCTTCTTGATCCATTCATCAGTTGATGGACATTTAGGCTCTTTCCATGTTTTGGCTACTGTTAAAAGTGCTGCTATGAACATGGGGGTACATGTGCCCCTATATATCAGCACTTCTGTATCCTTTGGGTAAATCGTTAGCAGTGCTATTGCTGGGTCATAGGGGAGTTTTATTGTTAATTTTTTGAGGAACCTCCACACTGTTCATCAGAGCATCTGCACCAGTTTACATGCCCACCAACAGTGTAGGAGGGTGCCCGTTTCTCCACATCCTCACCAGCATCTATAGTCTCCTGGTTTGTTCATTTTAGCCACTCTGACTGGCGTGAGGTGGTATCTCAGTGTGGTTTTGATTTGTATTTCCTTGATGATAAGTGACACTGAGCATCGTTTCATGTGTCTGTTGGCCATCTGGGTGTCCTCCTTAGAGAAGTGTCTGTTCATGCCTTCTGCCCATTTCTTCACTGGATTATTTGTTTTTGGGGTGTGGAGTTTGGTGAGTTCCTTGTAGATTTTGGATACTAGCCCTTTATCTGATATGTCATTTGCAACCATCTTTTCCCATCCCATCGGTTGCCTATTAGTTTTCTTGATTGTTTCCATTGCCATGCAGAAGCTTTATCTTGATGAGGTTCCAATACTTCTTTTTTGCTCTTGATTCCCTTGACTCTGGGGATGCGTCGAGTAGGAAATTGCTGCAGTTGAGGTCAAGGAGTATCATACATGTCATCCACGAAAAGTGAAAGTTTGACTTCATCTTTGCCAATTCTGATGTCTTTTATTTTATTTTGTTTTCTGATTGCTGGTGCTAGGACTTCCAACACTATGTTAAACAGCAGTGGTGAGAGTGGACATCCCTGTCGTGTTCCTGATCTCAGGAGGAAAGCTCTCAGTTTTTCGGTTTGAGGATATTAGTTGTGAACTTTTCATAAATGGCTTTTATGATATTTAATTAAGTTTCTTCTATCCCAAGTTTCTGAAGGGTTTTTATTAAGAAAGATGTTGTATTTTGTCAAATGCTTTTTCTGCATCGATTGAGAAGATCATATGGTTCTTATCTTTTCTTTTGTTAATGTGATGTATCACATATATTGATTTGCGTATATTGAATCAGCTCTGCAACCCAGAAATCATTCCCACTTGATCATGGTAGTTAATTCTTTTTATATGCTGTTGATGTTGATTTGCTAGTGTCTTGTGAGAATTTTTGCATACATATTCATCAGGAATATTGGCATGTAGTTCTCTTTTTTGCTGGGTCTCTATCTGGCTTGGGAATCAAAGTGATGCTGGCTTCATAGAATGAGTCCAGAAGTTCTCCTTCTACTTCTATTTTTTGGAACAGCTTGAGAAGGATAGGTATTAACTCTGTTTTAAATGTCTGGTAGATTTCCCCAGGTAAGCCTTCTGGTCCAGGACTCTTATTTGTTGGTAGATTTTTGGTAACTGATTCAATTTCTTCACTAGTGTTGGGTCTGTTCAAATTTTCTATTTCTTCCCATTTGAGTTTTGGTAGTGTGTGGTGTTTAGGAATTTGTCCATTTCTTCTAGGTTGTCCAGTTTGTTGGCATATAATTTTTCACAGTATTCCCTTATAATTGCTTGTATTTCTGAGTGACTTGTAATAAATCCATTTTCATTCGTGATTTTATCTATTTGCGTCCTCTCTCTCTTCTTTTTTGAAAAGCCTGGCTAGAGGTTTATCAATTTTGTTTATTTTTTCAAAAAAACAACTGAGTTTCATTGATCTGTTCTACTGGTTTTTTTTATTCTATATTGTTTATTTCTTCCCTGATCTTTATTATATCTCTTCTGCTGGGTTTGGGGTGTCTTTGCTATTCTGCTTCTAGTTCCTTTAGGTGTGTTGTCAGATTTTGTTATTTGGGATTTTTCTTGTTTCTTGAGATACGCCTGGCTTGCAATGTATTTTCCTCTTAGGACTGCCCCTGCTGTATCCCAAAGAGTTTGGATTGTTGTATTTTCATTTTCATTTGTTTCCATATATTTTTAAATTTCTTCTCTAATTGTCTGGTAGACCCATTTGTTCTTTAGTAGGATGTCCTTTAACCTCCATGCTTTTGGAGGTTTTCCAGACTTTTTCCTGTGGTTGATTTCAAGTTTCATAGCATTGTGATCTGAAAGTGTGCATGGTATGATCTCGATTCTTTTATATTTATTGAGGGCTGCTTTATGACCCAGTATGTGATCTATCTTGGAGAATGTACCATGTGCACTCAAGAAGAAAGTATATTCCACTGCTTTGGGATCTAGAGTTCTAAATATATCTGTCAAGTCCATCTGGTCCTATGTGTCATTCAGGGCAATTGTTTCTTTGGTGATTTTCTGTCTCGTTGATCTATCCATTGCTGTAAGTGGAGTAATAAAGTCCCCTGGAATTAGCTCATTCTTATCAATAAGATTGATTATGTTTGTGATTAATTGTTTTATATATTTGGGTACTCCCAAATTTGGTGTGTAGACATTTATTATAGTTAGCTCTTTCTGATGGATAGACCCTGTAGTTATTATATAATGCCCTTCTTCATCTCTTTTTGCAGCCTTTGATTTAAAGTCTAGTTTGTCTGATATAAGTATGGCTACTTCAGGTTTCTTTTGACTTCCAGTAGCATGATAGATAGTTCTCCGTCTCCTCACTTTCAATCTGAAGGTGTCCTTGGGTCCAAAATGAGTCTCGTGTAGACAGAAAATAGGTAGGTCTTGTTTTTTTAATCCATTCTGATACCCGATGTCTTTTTATTGGAGGATTTAGTCCATTTACATTCAGTGTTATTGAAAGATATGGGTTTAGAGTCATTGTGTTCTGTAGATTTCATGCTTGTAGTGATGTCTCTGGTACTTTGTGGTCTTTGCAACATATCCGTCACAGAGTCCCCCTTAAGATCTCTTGTAGGGCTGGTTTAGAGGTGATGAATTCTTTCAGTTTTTGTTTGTTTCGGAAAACCTTTATCCCTCCTTCTATTCTGAATGATAGGCTTGGTGGATAAAGGACTCTTGGCTGCATATTTTTCCTGTTCATCACATTGATGATTTCCTGCCATTCCTTTCTGGCCTGCCAAGTTTCAGTAGATAGGTCTGCTACTACCCTTATGTGTCTACCTTGGTATGTTTAGTCTCGTTTATCTCAAGCTGCTTTCAGAATTCTCTTTATCCTTGTATTTTGTCAGTTTCACTATGATATGCCGTGCAGAATATTGATTGAAGTTATGTCAGAGGGGAGTTCTCTGTGCCTCTTGTTTCCTTCTCCATGGTGGGGAAGTTCTCAGCTATGATTTGTTTAAGTATCCCTTCAGCCTCTTTCTCTCTCTTCTTCTTCTTCTGGAATTCCTATGATATGGATATTGTTCTCTTTGATTGCATCACTTAATTCTCTAATTCTCCTTTCGTGCTCTGGGATCACTTTATCTATCTTTTCTTCGGTTTCTTCACTTTCCATAATTTTATTTTCTAATTCACCTATTCTTCCCTCTCCCTCTTCAATCTGTACTTTGGCTGCCTCCATTTTATTTTGTACCTCATTTATAGCATTTTTAAATTCATCATGACTATTTTTAAGTACATTGATCTATGCAGCAATGGAGTCTCTGGTGTCTTCTTTCCTTTTTTTCAAGCCCAGTGATTAATTTTATGACGATTATTCTAAATTCTTGTTCAGTGATCTTGCTTATACCTGTATTGATCAATTCTTTAGCTGTGACTTCTTCCTAGAATTTCTTTTGAGGAGAATTCTTCCATTTCATCATTTTGGATAGTTTTCTGTCCCTTGTAAGTTTTAAAAGCTTGTTATGTGCTCTGCACCTGTGAGTACTGCTATATTAAGTGGGGCTTATACGATCTCCAGGGCCTGGCCATTCAGGAGGTGGCTTTTGGAGAGTGTTATTTGCTCTCTGTTGTTTTGACTTTGGTTATTTTATTTCCCTACTTGTGGTAGTGTTTTGATCCCTCCACCAGGTGTGCTTTGGTTTGTTCCCTGAAGTAGCCCTGGAAAGGAAAACAAACAGACAAACAAACAGGAAAGAAAAACATGCAAACACACAGACAAATAAAACAAGCAAACAAACAGAAACAAAAAAACAAAAAACAATTTAAATGCAAAAACCCCAGAGACACCAGCTACAAGTAAAGAACAGGGGTGGTGGAGGTGGTGCTGATGGAAGAGCATATACAAAGAAAGAAATGACGGAGTGGGGGAAAAAGAGAAAATGAACATTGACTAGGCAGAGAGACTAAAAGGCTTAATCCAGAGAGAGAGAAAGGATAATAAGGGAGGAGACAAGGACAAAGAAATGAAGATAAAGTTACCCAGGGAATCTATATGGCCTGATTATTCCAGTGAGAATGGAAAGTAAAGAGGGAGGTGTAGACTATGCATCAAGAGAATGGATTAAATATGTCTGTTTAAGCAAACCACTAACCAGAGTAACCAGTCTAGAGGATGGAGGAAATATGAAGGAGAAAAGGGAGAATATATCTAAATAGTAAGAATTGACCTAGAGTTGGGGCGCCTGGGTGGCTCAGTCAGTTGAGCATCTGGCTTCATCTCAGGTCATGATCTCACGGTTCGTGGGTTCGAGTCCTGTGTCAGGCTCTGTGCTCACAGCTAGCTCAGAGCCTGGAGCCTGTCTTTGGATTCTGTGTCTCCCTCTCTCTCTGACCCTCCCCTGCTCATGCTGTCTCTATCTCTCTCTCACAAAAATAAATAAAACATTAAACAATTAAAAAAAAAAGAATTGACCTAGAGTTAATCCAAGCATTGCTGCAGTGCTATTCTGAAGGGGGCTGACAGCCTCTCTCCAGCTCCAGTAGATAAGCAGCTCCCCAGTGTGGGATGGGGGGGACTTGGTGTAGGCGGATCCCGCCTCCACTCTTGGCCCCAAGGACTGATCCCTGAGGCCCTGCCTTGCCAGTTGTGAGGAGAAAAATGGCTATCCCCCAGTCCCTCTTCTTGGACCAGGTGTCCCAAATCACTCCTTTGGATCTGTCCTCACTGTGCCGTGGGTGCAGATGAGGCAGGCTGTCTCACTTCACCATCTCCTATGTCCCACGCTTAGCTGGGTTTTAAACTCCCTCTCCGTACGCATTAATCATGCCACCAGAAATGTAATCCGGTGGCTGTGCTGCAGCAATTCAGGGAAGGGGACTAGATTCTCCTTCTGCATCCTGCGCTCCTGGCTTACCACCAAACCCGGAGGTGACTCCCTTCCTCCCCTGGTGTGCAAACAGGGCAGCTGGTCCCAGTCAGAAGAAAGCCCTACAGTTAGAGATTGGATAATGGGGTTCCTCTTTGTCCAGGTTTTTCTTTTGTCCAGATACAGTCCTACACTTCCCCAGCCACTCTTTCTCTTCCCTTTGTCTCTCCGCAGAAGAGGATCTCTCCCCTCCCTGCCTATGCAGCCCATATCATCTCCCCCAGTTCACAATCATGCACCTATGGGGCCCTCTGATTTTCCCGTTTTCTTCCTGGCAGACTCCATCTCTTTTCTTCTCAGACTCTTGGGGTTCAAAGTCCTTTGGCCTCAGCCATTTTTTTTTGAGAGACGCAGGAATTACGGATCCCTCTACTTCTCCACCATGTTGGCCCCCTCTCCCTAGAAAAGATTTCTTATACAAGATGAAAGCACAAACTATGTCAGAAGATTGATAAATTTGACTACATTAAAATATAGTTAAAAACCTGTGTATCAGGGGCTTCTGGGTGGCTCAGTTGGTTAAGCAGACGACTCTTGATTTCGGCTCAGGTCATGATCTCATGGTTGGTGACAGCAAGGAGCCTACTTGGGATTCTCTCTTTCCCTCTCTCTTCCCCTCCCCACTCATGTTCTCTCTCTCTCTCTCTCTCTCTCTCGCTCGCTCTTTCTGTCTCTCTCTCTCTCTCTCCCCCATCTCTCTTTCTCTCACCCTAAAATAAATAAACTTAAAAAAAAAAACACTGTGTATCAAAAGACACCAGAACTGAAGTATAAACAACCATAAACCTTGGGAAAATATTTGCAAAAAATATACTTGACAGAGCTTAGCATCTACAATGTGTAAAGAACTCCTAAGTGGGGGGGTTCAAGATAGTGGAATAGAATAACCCAGAACTCTCCTCTTCCCCCTGGATACAACAAATCTGCAACTACATATGGAATAATTTTTCTCTGTAAATGACCTGAGAGCTAAATGAATAGCACCTCCACAACAAATATAAAAAAGACAAATTAAAATGAATAAGAGAAGCAGAGACTTGTATCACCTGGAACCCTACCCCAAGTGTGTTTACCCACAATTGGGAAGTGGTTCTCAAATATGGAATTTTCTCTTTATGAATGAAGGTATGGCACCTCACATCAAGCACCCTGACCCTTGAGCCCAGCATTGGAAAAAAGAACCCCTCAAATGCCTGGTTTTGAAAATCAATAGATATTAAGTCCAGGGGAACCATAGAACTGTAGGGAATGGAGCCTTATGCATAGACCCACTTGCCCTGAGATTCATTGTAAAGATAACAGTTTGAAAAGTACCTAGAGCATAAGAGAAGAAGATCTATTTCCTAAACCTAAAGTGGTTGCTAGAGAGACAGAAACCTGGAATGACTTTATTATCCAGGGACAGAAGGGCTAGTCAGTACTATTTTTGGAGTCTCATTCTTTTTTTATTTGAGAGAGAGAGTGCACGCAGAGGGAGAGAGAGATTATTTCTTAAGCAGGCTCCATATTCAGTGTGAAGCCCAACATGGGGCTCAATTCCACAATCCTGGGATTATGACCTGAGCCAAAATCGAGTCAGACATTCAACTGACTAAGCTGCCCATCACCCCTGCAACCTCATTTTAACTTGCTTGTGAGGTAACTGACAATTTCTATTTTTAGTGCCCTCCCTCCTTGTATTTTGCTAGCCCTATTAGGCATGCTCCATGCCTTGTCCACCCCATGTATCAGCCACACCACTACTGGGTCAGGTGAGTGCATGGGTCCCCACCCTTCTCACATAGCAGCCATACCACCAGACAGACAGGGTGAGGGCTTCACAACCCTCCCATCCCACACCACAGCCATAGCCCTGTCAGAGTTGGTGTGCATATCCAGTTCACATGAGGGATGCCACTTTACTGCCTGGCTCTGGAGGCCAAGAGAGATTGTGCTTGAGGACCCATAGACCATCTCCAATACAACATCACTCTTTCAAGACAGAGAGGTAGCTGCTTCACCTGACACATATAGACAAACACAGAGAGTCAGGTAAAATGAGGAGACAGGGGAACCTACTCCAAACCAAAGAACAAAACGAATTCCCAAGACCTTAATGAAAAGGAGAAATGCAACCTATCTGCTGAAGAGTTCAAAATAATGATCATAGCATGCCTACCAAACTTGGAGGAAGAATGGATGAACACAGTGAGAACTGCAAATAAAGAGGCAGAAAATATAAGAATACTAAACCTAAGTTATAAATGAACTGAAAAATACACTAAAGGGGTTCATCAGCATAATGAATGAAGTGGAAGTACTAATCAGCAAGCTGGAAGACAAAACAATGGATCTCACCCAGAGAGGGCAGCGAAATGGAAAAAAAGAATTTTAAAAAGTAAGGATACCTTAAGGGAACTCACATTGAAATGGTTCCCAGAAGAAGAAGAGAGAAAAAAGCCAGAAAAATTATTTGAAAAGATAATGGCTGAAAACTTTCCTAGTTTGTGGAGGGAAAGAGCATCCAGGTACTAGATCCCCAGACAGTCCTAACTAAGATGAACCCATGTAGAGCCACACCAAGACACATTATAATTAAAATGCTACAATTTAAGGATAAAGGGAGAATTTTAAATGTAACAAGAGAAAAAAATTATTATATACAAGGGAAACCCCATAAGGCAATCAACAGATTTTCCAGCAACTTTAAAGGCTAGAAAGAAGTGGAAACACATTCAAAGTGCTGAAAAGAAAAATTAATTAAGAAATTCTCGGAGGAGGACAAGATGGCAGAAGAGCAGGGAGCTCTGTAATCCGAGCACGCCCATATGGATTGAACTGAGAAGGACTGAAGGGATAAAACTTGGATTTGCAAGTGGGGGAAAAGAAGAAACAGACACCAGAAAGAAGATAACCTCAAAGATGCCTGAGTGAGTGACTGTGATCTGGGAAATTAGGGGACGGGCGGTCCCGGTGGTGCAGGGGAAGGAGCCCCCGAGCCCAACACAGGGAGAGCGCGCTGTGCCCCAGAGAGACTCAGGGGAAGAGAAAGAGAGACGGAAAACGCACCTAGAACCATCTCTAAGGGAGGAAAAACTCGCCTGTCTCCCCATATATATCTGCCGAGCGCCGGGAGAGAAATCCGTCCCATCTGGCCGGCGAGTTCTTCCTTGGGTGCAGTGGCAGCGGGAGCCTTGAAAAGTGGCAGCGGCGGCTCCGCGAAAAGGGTGGCGCAAGCCGGCCGGGAGGCCAGCCACCAGCGGGAACGCATCTCATCCCCGCCCGTCTCCCCATATATAACTGCCG
>CM053561.1:18623453-18639078 GCA_028646485.1 Cryptoprocta ferox
AAAAAAAAAAAGAAATTCTCTACCAGGCAAGATTACTATTCAGAATTGAAGAGGAGTTTTAAGAGTTGTCCAGGTAAGCAAAAGGTAGAGGAGTTCATCACCAGCCTTATAAGACACGTTAAAGGAATTTCTCTTAGCTGCAAAGAAAAGACACTAATTAATAAGAAAATATATGGAAGTAATAATCTTACTAGAATAGGTAAATATATGGTAAAGGTAGTGGATCAACCAAGCATGAAGGTCAAAGTCAAAGAAGTGCAATTAACTAAAATTGTAATTAGCTAAGGGATATATAAGATAAAAAGATGTAAAAGGTTGTCAAAAATATAAAATATGGGGGAGAAGTAAGAATATGGCAGAGTAGAATCCTGAGATCACCTGATCCCATGGACACACAAAGATAACGGCCACATCTGTAAAACTAACTCTGAAAACTTGAAGAAGTGACCTTCTACAGTTAATCATAGAGAGAAGGCCACAATGAAAAGGGTAAGGGGGCAGATACATGGTCAGTAACCCCCAGTGAGACTAACCACAATGAGAAGGACATCATAAAGAAGGAAAAGTGAGAGGATCAGACCACACCAGGCACTCCTAGCACTGGAAACCTGCACTGGAAAGACAATTCCCCATAAAAACCTGCTTTGAAAAAGAGTGGAGCTTAAATTCAGGAACTTTAAAAATCAGCAAGTCTTGGGGCATCTGGGTGGATCAGTCGGATTAGCAACCAACTCTTGGTTTCAGGTCAGGTTCATGGGTTAGAGCCCCTGTCAGGCTCTGCACTAACAATGTGGAGTCTGCTCAGGATTCTCTCTCTCCCCCTCTTTCTCTGCCTCTCCCCTGTTGGAGCTCTCTCTCTCTCTCTCTCTCTCTCACCTTCAAAATAAATGAATAAACTTAAAAATATCAGCAAGTCTTAACTCCAGGATAACTGAGGGCCCATAAGAGATTGAGTTCCCACCCTTTAAAAGCCAGCATAATAAATAACTCAGATGGAGACACAACACAGAAACAACACCAGTGTATAATCAAAAAGATTTATTGACTAATATTAGACCATGGACTGTAGGGGCAGGGAACTTTAGATTTCTCCAAGAACAAAAGGGCTGACAGGTGCCATTTCTCTGCTTCCCCCAGGGAAGGTAGCTAGGTGCTTGTTGGAGCCAGCATTAATAGTCTCCATCTATGTAGCCAGCACTGCAGGCCCTGTTCTGATGTTCCACTGCAGAGCCACCTCATCCAACATGCTCACTTCAACAGGCATCCTTTCATAGTGTCTCTTGCCCCAGTATACCCTCTAGGCAGCCCCAGACTGTACTGACACCAATCCAAAGTCCAAAGTTATTCCTACCCAGGGAAAGGGGAGCAGATAACCCTACACACCAGTGTGCCTGCCATTCCAGCAGCCCAGCCTCTTTGCTGGTCACTCAGGGAGCAGGCCTTGGCCTTTGGTGTTCCCACAACTTTGGCAGAGAGGCTAATTGCAGACAGTTAGTCTGACTGCCAGCCCCATCCATCAAGAAGCCTCTTGCATTCTCAAACAGGCCTTTCAACAGTTCAGGGACCAAACACTGGAAAGTGTGCCCAAGCAGGAAAAGCAGGTCATTGCAGTTGGTTGGGCTGAAGGCAATTATAGATTAGCCATAATAGTAGGGCACACACAGCTCCTACACAGGGGGTGCCACTGGAGGCTCTGGTTCTGGTTACCAGAGGGGATTGTGTTACAGGGTACCACAGGACTTCTTCATAAGGCCACTATTTCCAAGTCCAGAAAACATAGCTGACCTTCCAATACATAGAACAAATACAGAGAATTAGACAAAATGAGGAGGCAGAGAAATATGTTCTAAGTGAAAGAACAAGACAAAATCACAGTAAAATAGCTACATGAAAAGGAGATAAACAATATGCTTGACAAAGAATTCAAAGTAATGATCATAAAGATACTCATTGGACCTGAGAAAAGAGAGGATGAACTCAGTGACAACTTCAACAAAGAGACAGAAAATACATTAAAAAAAGAATCAGTCAGAATAATTCAACAACTGAAATAAAAAATACACTAGAGGCAACCAACAGAAGATTAGAGGATGTAAAAGCATGGATCAGTGATATGGAAGACAAAGTAATGTTAAAAAAAAAAAAACAGGCTGAACAGAAAAATGAAAAAAAAAAAAAGAGAATAGGTTAAGGGAACTCAGGGACATCATCAAGCATATTAACATTCACATTATACGGATCCCAGAAAGAGAACAGAGAGAGTGAGAAGGGGGCAGAAAATTTATTTGAAGAAATAATAGCTGAAAACTTCCCCAATCTGGGGGAAGAAAATGGACATACAGATTCAAGAAACACAGAGTACTGAGCAAGATAACCTACGAGGATCCACACCAAGATGCATAAAAATTAAAATGATAAAAAGTAATGATAGAGAACTTTAAAAGCAGCAAGAGAAAACAGTTACACATAAGGGAAACCCATATCACCTGATTTTTCAGCAGAACTTGGGCAGACTTAAAAGGGAGTGGCACGAGTTATTAAAAATGCTAAAAAGAAAAAAAAACATCAAAAAAGTTATTTTTCAGAATAGGGGAGATGAAGAATTTCCCAAACAAAAGTTAAAGGAGTTCATATGATTAAACCAACCTTATAAGAAATGTTAAAAAGATTCTTTAAGTGGAAAGAAAGGCTATAACTAGAAGAAAATTATGAAAGAAAAAATTTCACTGGTAAAAGCAAACATATAGTAAAGGTGGTAGATTAATCACATAAAGCCAATATGGAGGTTAAAACACAAAAGTAGTAAAATCAATTTTTTTGTAAAAAAAAGTCAAGGGATATACAAAATACCCCTTATACAAATATATACAAAGATATAAAATATGATATCATACATATAAAACAGAGAGGGAAGTAAAAATATAGTGCTTTCAGAATGCTTTCAACTTAATATAGGCTTTTAAACACACAAAATGTGATCTGTGAACCCAGTGATAATCACAAATCAAAAACCCATAACAGATACACAAAAAATAAAAAGAAAGGAATCGAAGCATAACACTAAAGAAAGCCATCAACCTACAGGGAAAAGAGCAAAAAAAACAAGAAAGGATGAAAGAACTACAAAAACAACTAGAAAGTATTAACAAAATGGCAGTAAGTATATACTTGTCAATAATTATTTAAAATGTAAATGGACTAAATATTCCAAATAAAATATATAGATGACTGAATGGATAAAAAACTAAGACCTCTCGATATGCTGCTTATAAGAGACGCACTTCAGACTTAAGACATATAGAGACTAAGAGTGAAGGGATGGAAAAACATATATCATGGAAATGGAATGAAAAAAAAAAAAGCTGGGGTAGTAATATCAGACAAACTAGACTTTAAAACAAAGACTGTAGGAGGAGATAAAGAAGGGCACTACATAATGATAAAAGGAACAATTTAACTGTAAATATCTATGCACCAAACAAAGGAACAGCTAAATACATAAAGCAAATATTAGCAGACATAAAGGAAAAATTGGCAGCAATATAGTAATGGTAGGAGACTTGAACATGCCACTTACATCAAAAGATAGACCATTCAGATAGAAAAATCAGCAAGGACACAGTGGCTTTGAATGAAACATTAGACCAGATAGACCTCAAAGATATATACAGAGCATTCCATTTCAAAACAGCAGGATACATACTTGCAATGCAAGTGCACATGAAACATTCTCCAGGATAGATCACATGTTAGATAACAAAACAAGTCTCAATAAGTTTAAGAAGATTGAAATCATATCAGGCATCTTTTCTGACTAGAATGATATGAAATTAAAAATGAATTACAAAGAGGGGTGACTGGGTGGCTCAGTGGGTTATGTGGCTGATTTCAGCTCAGGTTATGATCTTGCAGTTCGTGAATTTGAGCCCCGCGTGGGGCTCTGTGCCGACATCTCACAGCCTGCTTCAGATTCTGTGTCTCCTTCTCTCTCTGCCTTTCCCCTGCTCACGCTCTGTCTCTTTCTCAAAAATAAATAAACATTTTAAAAAATTTTTAAAAATGAATTACAAGAAAAAACCTGGAAAAATCACAGACACATGAAAGCTAAATAACATACTATTAAACAATGAATGGATCAACCAAGAAATCGAAGAGGAAATCAAAAAATACATGGAGACAAACAAAAATGAAATCACACTGGTCTAAAATCTTTGCGACAGAGCAAAAGCAGTTCTTAGAGGGAAGTTTATAGTGACACAGGCCTACCTCAAGACACAAGAAAAATCTCAAATAAATAGGTTAACATTAAACCTAAAGGAGCTAAAACAACAACAAACAAATCCCAAAGCTAGTATAAGAAAGAAAATAATAAAGATTAGAGCAGAAATAAGTGAAATAAACACTGGACAATAGAAATGATCAATGTAACCAAGAACTAGTTGTTTGAAAAAAGAAACAAAATTGGTAAAAAGTTAGCCAGACTCATCAAGGAAATAAGAGAGAGGATTCAAATAAATAAAATCATAAATAAAGCATAAATAACAGCCAGCATCATTATTATAAGACTATTAGGAAAAATTATATGCCAACAAATTGGACAACCTAAAAGAAACGTCTAATCTTCTAAAATGGAATCAAGAAAAAATAGAAAATTTGAACAGACTGATTACCAGTAATGAAATTAAATTAGTAATAAACTCCCAACAAAAAAATGCACAGGATCCTATTTTGATTTTTTTGAGGAATCTCCATATTGTTTTCCACAGTGATTGCACTGATTTTACAAACCAACAATACATGAGGGTTTCCTTTCTTCCACAGCCTCACAAAAATGTATTATTTCTTGTATTTTTGGTACTGGCCATTCTGACTGGTGTGAGGTGACATTGTGGTTTTGATTTACATTTCCCTGATGATGACTGATACTTAGCATCTTTCACATGTCTTCTTTGGAAAAATCATTATTCAGCTTCTCAGTCCATTTTTCATTCAAATTGTTTGTTTCTTTGGCATTGGGTTGTATCCGTTCTTTATGCATTTTGAATGCATATTGAATATATTTGCAAATATCTTCTCTCATTCACTAGGTTTTTGTTTTGTTTTGTTAATTTTGTTTTATTTTGTTCTGGCTGTGCAAAACTTTTTTATTTTGGTGTAGTCCCAATAGTTTATTTTTGCCTTTGTTTTCATTTCCTGAGGAGACATATCCATAAATAGGCTATTAAGGGTGATGTCTGAGAGATTACTGTCTACTTTTTTTTTTTTTAGGAATTTTATGGTTTTAGGTTTCACATCTATATCTTAAATCCATTTTAGGTTTATGTTTGTGTATTGTGTGACAAAGTGGTCTGCTTTCATTCTTTTGCATATAGCTGTCCAATTTTCCAGCACCATTTATTGAAAGGCCTATAAAATGAGGAAAAGACATTTGTGCCTCTTTCATCATAGATTAATTGGCCGTATAGGCATGGATTGATCAATGTGTCTATTTTTGTACCAGTACCATATTTTTTTTGATTACCATAGCTTTGTTGTATTTCTTGAAATTTAGGATTGGGATACTTCTAGCTTTGTTCTTTCTCAAGAGTATTTAGGCCATTCCAGGTCTTTTATGGTTCCATACAAATTTTAGGATTATTTGTTCTAGTTCTGTGAAAAATGCTTTTGGTATTTTGATAGGGATTGCTTTCAACCTGTAGATTGCTTTGGGTAGTATAGGCATTTTGGTTATCATAGGCAGAATGACTAGTATCAAAAATACAAGAAATAATAAGTGTTGGTGAGGATGTGGCAAAAAGGGAACCTGCATGCACTGTTGGTGGGAATGTAAACTGGTGCAACCCACTGTAGAAAACAGTATGGAGATTTCTTAAAAAAAAAAAAAAAGAAATACCACATGATCCAGTAATTCAACTATTGGGCATTCACCAAAAGAAAACAAAAATACTAATTTGAAAAGATATATGCACCCCTATGTTTATTGTGGCATTATTTATAATAGCCAAAATATGAAAGCAATCCAAGTGTCCATTGATATATGAATGGATAAAGAAGATATGGTACACACACACACACACACAAACACACACACACAATGCAGTATTACTCAGCCATAAAAACGATGAGATCTTGTCATTTGCAACAACATGGATGGACCTGGAGTATATTATGCTACATGAAATAAGTCAGACAGAGGAAAACAATACCATACAGTTTCACTTGTAGGTGGAATCTAAAATGCAAAACAAACAAACAAAAGCAAACAGGCTGAAATACAGAGATCAAAGTGGTGGTTGCCAGAGGGGAGGTGGGTGTGGAAATGGGTGAAATAGATAAGGGGGATTAAGAGGTATAAACTTTCAGTTATAAAATAAATAAGTCACAGAGATGAAAAGTACAACATAGGGAATACAAGTCAATAATATTATAATAACATTGTATGGTGTCAGATGGTGACTACACTTAATTTGGTGAGCACTGAGTAATGTATAGAATTGCTGAATTGATATGTCATATGCTTGAAATATAATATTTTATGTTGATTACAGTTCAATACAAAAATTATAAAAATATATAAGACATGGGGAAGGAATAAAAATGTAAAGCTTTGGAATGGGTTCAAATTTAATTTGCTTTCAACTTAAAAGTGACTGTTACATACATAGAAGGTTATATGTGAACCACATGGTAACCACAGAGATAAAACTTGTAGTAAAATACACAAGGGAAAATGAGAAAGAAATCAAAATATAACAGTAAAGAAAGCCATCAAATCATAAGGAAAGAGAGAGATAAGAAGAAATAGAGAACTTCAAAAACAACCAGAAAATGATGAACAAAATAGCAATATGTAAATGTCTATCAATAACTATTTTAAATGTAAGTGGAATAAATTTGTCAATCAAAAGACAGAGTGGTTGAATAGATAAATAACCAAAACACATCTGTATACTGCCTAAAAGAGACTTACTTAGGAAGTAAGGATACACACGGACTAAATGTTAAGGGCTGGAAAAAATTTTCCATGCAAATGGAAAAGAAAGCTGGTGTAACTATACTCCTAGCAGACAGACTTTAAAAGAAAGACTATAATGAAAGAAAAAGAAGAGTTCCACATAGTGATGAGGATTCAAGCCAGCATGAAGATGTAACATTTATAAATATATATGCCCTCAAATAGGAGCACCAAAACATATAAAGCAACTATGAACAGACCTAAAGGGAAAAACTGAAGTTAATACAATAACAGTAGAGGATTTTAACACTTCACTTACAGCAAATGTATAGATCATCCAAACAAAAAATCAATAAGGCAATATTGGCCTTAAACAACACATTAGACTGGATGGATTTAATATATATATACAGAAGTTTCTCTCCCAAAGAGCAGAATACATTCTTCGCAACTGTACACAAAACATTTATCAGGATAGTTCAAATGTTGAGTCACAAAACAAGTTTCTATAATTTCAAGAAGATTGAAATTGTATCAAGCTTCTTCTCCAACCAAAATGGGTTTGAAACAAGGAATCAATTACAATAAGAAAACTGGAAAAACTACGAAACAAACTGGATACTCAAAAATACTTCAATAGGCCACTGAAGAAATCAGAGGAAATAAAAAAATACATAAGGACAAATGAAAACAAATATAACATACCAAAATCAATGAGATGTAGCAAAAGTGTTTTTTTTAAATTTTAGTTTATTGTCAAGTTGGTTTCTATATAACACCCAGTGCTCATCACAAGTGCCCTCCTCCATGCCCATCACCCATTTTCCCCTCTCCCCCACCAACAAAAGTGTTTTTAAGACAGCAATTAATAGTAACACAAGCCTACTTCAAAAAACAAAAATCTCAAATATACAATTTACTTTTGTACCTAAAGGAATTAGAAAAAAGAAGAACAAACCCACAGCTAGTAGAAGGAAGGAAATAATAAAGATTAGAGTGGAAACAAATAATATAGAGACTAATGAGACAATAGGAAAAAAGATCAATAAAACTAAGAGCTACTTGTTTTGAAAATATAAATAAAATTGACAAAACTTTAGTTAGACTCATTAAGAAAAAAAGAGAGAGGGGGCCTAAATAAATATCATAAATAATAGAGGAGTAGTTACAACTGATATCACAGAAATACAAAGGATCATAAAAGACTACTATGAAAAATTATATGCTAACAAAGTGGACAACCTAGCAGAAATGGATAATTTCCTAGAAAGCTACAATCTTCCAAGACTGAATCAGGAAGAAATACAAAACTTAACTAGACTAATTACTGGTAAGGAGATTGAACCAATAAGTTAGTATAACAACAACAACAACAACAACAACAACAGCAACAACTTCCCAAAAAACAGAAGTCCAGAACTAGACAGCTTCACCGGTAAATTTTTATAAACATCCAAAGAAGATTTAATACCTATTCTTATCCAAACAATTGAAGAGGAGAGAATGCTTCCAAAAACATTTTACAAGGTCATCATTATCTTGATAACCAAACCAGACAAGAACACCACAAAAAAGGAAATTTACAGGCCAATATCCTTGATGAAAATAGATGAAAAAATCCTGAACAAAATAGTAGCAACCCAAATTTAACAAATATTAAAAGGATCATATACCACAATCAAATGGAATTCATTTCAGGGGTGCAAGATTGTTTGATATCCTCAAATTAATGTGATACTAAGAAAACCAGTATACAGTTTCCTCAAAATATTAAAAAAAGAACTACCATACAATCCATCAATTCCATTTCTGGGAGTTTGGAGAAATGGGAAAAAATGAAAATATTAGCTTGAAAAACACATAGCCTCCCCCCATGTTTATTGCAGCATTATTTACAATAGCTGAGACACAAAAGCAACTTAAGTGCCCACAGAAGGGTGAATGGATTTAAAAAAATGTGGTGTATGTACAGAATGCAATATTATTTAGCCATAAAAAGAATGAAATATTCCCATTTTCAACAAATGGATGGACCTTGAGGACATTATACTAATTGAGATGAGTCAGATAAAGACACTTTATGATTTCACTTATATGTGGAATCTCAAAAAAAACCCAAAAACAAAAAAATGAACTTATAGAGAATAGATCATTTGTTGGCAGAAGTAGGAATGGGGAATGGAAGGTGGGAGAAATGGATGAACATGGGCAAATGCTGCAAATTTCCAGTTATAAAATTAAAAAATCCTGGAGATATAGTGTATGCAATAATGATTATAGTTGATAATACTGAATTATATCTTTGAAAGTTGCTAAGAGTAAATCTTAAAATTTCTTGTCATAAGAAAAAAATGTGTAACTGTGTGGTGTAACTGCGCGGTGATGAAAGTTAACTAGACTTGAGATCATATTGCAGTATATACCAATATTGAATCATTTTGTTGCATTTGAAACTAATGTGGTGTTATATGTAAATTATATCTCAATAAGAGAGGAAGATCTTTAGGATAGATTTAACTTGGAGAAATTATTAATAAACAAAATGGTACAGGAAATATGAGAAGACAGGAAAAAATTGACATTATTTAGGACACTTCTTAAATATAGAAGTAAAATAGTTGTTTTCTGTTTTGGGGTGACAAATAACTTCCAGTCCTGAATGGTTTTTATCAGTAGATCAATAGTAGAGAATTAATTTAGATTGCATATAGAGATTAGAATTTTGTTAAGTTTGTTTACTTATTTTGAGAGACAGAGAGAGAAAGAGAGAGAGAGAGAGACAGACAGACAGAAAACATGGGAGGGGGGGGGACAGGGAAAGAGGAAAAGAAAGAATCCCAAGCAGGCTCCATGCTGCCAGTGCAGAGCCCGATGCAGGGCTTGAACTCATGAAACCATGAGACATGACCTGAGCTGAAACCAAGAGTCAGACACTTAACCAAATGAGCCATCCAGGTGCCCCAAGATTAGATTTTTTTTTGAGGAAGATCAAAGAAAATTTAAAATTACAAAGAGCAATTAAATAAAACTATTTCATAACATATAACTAACAATGTTTTATCATATTTGCTTTTTAAAGACAAATTAAATATCAGTAAAACAAAAGTCTTTATGTATGTCAGTGTTCTTATTTGTAAACAACAGAACCTACTCTATTAAGTTTAAGCAAAAGGGTTTTTTAAAAAAAGGTAACAAAGATAGTACATAGAATCTTGAAGAGGGAAGAGAACCAAGTTTCGATGCTACACAGCCAGGATTATTGCAGCTAGAAGACCTGACCAATCACACCATGGGTCTCTTGTAGCAGAAGCACCACTGCTGCTGCCACCCATTACTCAGCACCTATAAGGCTGAGGTTTGATAGCGAAAACTATGCTACAATGCTTCAGAAGAATCAGATGCTTTACCTCTCATGCACTTACCCAGGCAGAACCACTATCTTACATTGCTCACTTCCCTGTTGCAATTGCAGAAAGTCTCTGCTAGGCAGAACCTAGGCCCGGTAAGGAATTCCAGGTGCAAGACAAACCAAAAGGGAAGGCATCAGTGGGGAGCAGCTAATCAACAGGGTTTTCTCCAGTTCCTTGATGACTACTTCTGGCCCCTTTTCCCTGTAACCTTCCCCACTTCCAGAAGTAACCAATGTACATATTTATCTGTAAACAACATACATTTTAAATTTATATACATTGCATTTTATTGACATGTTTCTATAAGCTGATTTTTCCTCCCACATATTTGAGACCAATTCATTTGGATATATTGTTCATTGGTACTTTCCATCTATATATATATACCATTTTTTTTCATTCACTTTTGATAGATAGTTTGTTTTATTATTTTTTTTTTTTGCTTTTATAAAGACTAGTAAAATTAATATCACTATATATATTTCCTTGGACATATTTATTCAAATTACTCTAGGGTAGAGTTTTTTTTTTTTAATTCCCTGGAGGTAAAATCACCTGGGGTCATTTATTACAAATATAACTTCCCAGGCTCCTCTAGGAGTCAAGAGCAAGCTGGAAACCTGAAGGACTCAAAACAAAATAACTGAAATAAGTTTAATTACAAGAGACAAGGTCATGGTTGGGAAAATTTTTCTGTAAAAGAGTTAAAGAGTAAATATTTTAAACTTTGTGGTTCACATGCAGTCTGTTGCATATTTATCCTCCTCTTTTACAACCCTTTAAAAATGTGGAAACCATTCTGAACTTAAGGTATACAAAATAGGCTGGTAGTTTGCTGACTCCTCGTTTGGTGAAGAAAGGAACAGTACAGTCAACTGCAGCTAGTAGCAACTGATCTTTTACTTACTCAGACCTGAAGGATGAGAGAGGTTACTGGGACTTGAAAGGAGAAAAGATGTTCTGTAGAGTCAGGTGCACCCCTTGAAGGGGACTGTGAGAGAGCCAGCCTACGGAGACCTTTCAGAAAGTAATTACATACCTAACCTTACTCCTCTGAGGTCCTGCCAGGGCTCCCCATTTGGCCAAATCAACCCTGAAGCTAGGGGAAATGGAGTGCTGTTAGTTATCTAGGAGTCCAGCCTTCTGGGACAGAGAGTAGCGTGGGTGAGGTAGAGAGTGGCTTTGGAGGAGTGAACAGAAGGTACCTAGGAGGCTTCTATTAGAGATTCTGAGTTAGGACAGCTGAGATAGAACCTGAGAATTTGTGCTTTTAACAATAACCCAGACGATGCTGACCAAAGCTTGAGAAACATTGTTTAAGGTTATACAGCTAGAAGTGAAATTTCTAGATCACAGTATATGTGAATTATCCATTTTAGAGCGCAATGAGTTTCCAATTTAATCTGCACCAGTGGTATACAATTTATTTTCCCTTCAATATGACCAAACACTCGATAGTCAAACTTTTCCATTTATACTAATTTAATGGGTAAAAAACTAAAACAATTGAAGTAATATTTAGCTGATTGCCAGTGAAGGTGAACATATTTTCATATATTTGTCATTCCAATATATGCCCCTTTTTGAACTTATATTCTTTGCTCACTTTTCTACTATATTATTTTTCTTGTCTTTATTGATTGGTCAGAATACACACACACACACACACACACACACACACACCAATGTCTAGTATATACTACAAACACCTTTTCTTAGTCTATGGCTTACTTTTTTTCATTTTCTAATGTCTTTTGTCAATAAGATTTGAGAACTTTTATGTAATAGGGTGCCTGGGTGGCTCAGTCAGTTAAGTGTCCAACTTCTGCTTGGGTCATGATCTACAGTTCGTGAGTTCGAGCCCCACATCGGGCTCTGTGCTGACAGCTCTGAGCCTGGAGCCTGCTTCAGATTCTGTGTCTCCCTCTCTCTCTCTGCCCTTCCCTCCCTCATGCTCTGTCTCTCTCTAAAAAATAAATAAAAATATTAAAAAAGAAAACTTTTGTGTCATAAAATATTTATATCTTAAAAAAATTTATCCTTTATGACTTGTTATGGCTTTTCCTATCTACAGTTCATTAATGTGTTCCACCACTTTATTATAAAAATGTCACAGTTTTGGTTTTCATACTTAATATATCTGGTATTTGGAATTTTTTCTAAACAGAATATACAAAAATACATATAAATTATGCTGAATTACACTATCCTTGGATTTAAGATCTATTTAAAGGACTTACATTTTTCTCAAGACTAACATGAACAAATATTACACAGTAGACATTTGAAAGTACCAAGTAAGAGAATTTTGAAAGAAAGGAGATATTCAGCTTTGTCAGTCTTTAGTTAAAATAAAGAGTATTGCACTAAAGTCAAAGAAAGTAAAAGCAATTTCGTCTTGTTACTACTAATGAGAAAAAATTCTCATTGTAATATTATCATGTATTATAAGAACAATCTAATATAAAAATGTTCTAGTTCAGTCACTTGGCTAATAGCTTATTATTTCTGTTAAAATTATGGAAAAGGGGGAAGGGGGATGCTTTTATGAGATGGATAATGATAGTAAAGAATTTTGGAATCTTGCCAAAATGGTGCCCAGAACACATACATTTACCTCCGACACCCCCAAATTTCTCCTGAAAACAAGAGAATAAATTAATTGAAAATATTTATGATAACAGGAGTTCTGGAATACAAAAAGGCAGTAGTAGACCAGAACATTTTGAGAAATTCCTGGAAAATATAAAGTAGATGAAATTAGATTAATGAAGGATCAGGGGATCCCACAGTTTTCCCCAAACAGAGGTATAAACACTCTTTCTGGGGAACACCCTTACAGCTCCAAGCTCAAAGTCAGGAAAATACTGGGTAATTATTTAAAGACCCATTTTCTTGGCTGCTACAACAAAAATACCACAGACTGGGTGGCTCAAACAACATTTACTTCACACAGTTCTAGAAGTTAGGGGGTATAAGATCAAGGCACCAGCACATTTGGTGTCTGGTGAGAGCCCACTTTCCTGTTAATGGCAGAAGGGGTGAGATTATTGCTCTCTGAGGTCATTTTTATAAGGACATTAATCTCATTCATGAGTTCCACTCTAGTGACCTAATTACCTCCCAAAGTCCCCATCTCCAAGTCCCAACACAGTGGGGATTAGGTTTCAGCATATGAATTCTGGGGAGACACAAACATTCAGTCTATACCACTCCCAAACTGAAATGCCATGCCAGAGAAGCCTTTCACTTACCCCTAACAAAGGCCTCTGGGACAAGGGCTCATTATTAATTTATTAAGCAAAAAGTTAAAGCTGAAGGATTGTTCTTTTAAAATTTTTGATTAATAAGCTGGAGGAGAATTTCTAGAGTAGATACTTTAGCCTGAAATTAAAACAGAGCAACACTTAAGGTAACTCAGACCTACCTGTCAGAAACTGTATTTTTTATTTTTAAGGCCAATTCTTTCAAGAATAAAATATTTTTAGCTACTTTACCACAGAGTAAGGTGCTCCTCGTTTTGGTAATTTTGGGGCTCCTGGTTTGCCTGTTTTCTCCATTCTTGTTGATATGTTCCACTCACTTACTTAAAGCTCACAATGGGTCAATCTTTCATTTCACACACAGGTCTTGAATAGTCAACACCAGAAAAATCTAAAAACCAGGAACTGTTTAAAGCAACTACTTGAGAGATACATGGATTTGAAAGTGAAAAGAGAGGGGGATTTTAGATTCTCCTGCATGGCTTGAGTTTTTAAAACCATATCTAGGTATTACTTTAATTAAAAATTAAACCTAGTTTAATTTGGAGAATGGATTCTCCAAATCTCATTCCTGACCAATGACTCTTTCCCTACGGTCCACAAGTATGAAGTATTCATTCAGGAGGCAAGGCAAAGCAAAGCAAACAGAGGGCAAAATAGCATTTTAGTTCTAGCTGTGGTCTTATTTGACAAACATGCTCAATGTGGTGACGCTAGTTATCTGAGCTTGACAAATTTGGCAGTCACTTTCTTCCTAAATAAGCAGGGAGTCAGACAACCAGGCTGTGACACCGACTTCATCTGTTTTTCCCCGCCTATGCCAGAGTCAGATCATACACGCAGATGGAATAGAGAAGCCCAATCATAAGCACACCTGCCATCACCAGAGAATTTGAAGCCTTAGAGACAGAGACCAACAGAAATAATTCCCTTACTACCAAACTTATGTAGGGAGGGAAAGCTTACCAGTGATAGTGAGTTACCTGTACCTCCTCCACTTTGAAGCAGTCCCTAGCCCTTCCTGTGTCAGTCACATGGAAGCAAACAGCAGAGAGAGAAAGGCAAAAAGATCCTACCCATGTGTGCTGACCTATTAACCCAACGGTTCTCAGCCTGGCTATACATTGAAATCACTTTGGAAACTTTAAGACTTCTAAGGCCTGAGATGCATCCCCAGAAATTGATTTAATTGTTCTCAAGTATATTGGATATTAGTTATTTGAAAATTTCCCCAGGTGGGATTTAAATTAATAATTCTGAAACTATTTTTTTCTGTATAGTAGAATAAAAAAATAAGCAAATGGATGGTGTCTAGTGAGAGTGTTTTCTTAGTCAGAGGGGGAAATTATAGATAACCAAGAAATGAAAGCTAGAATAAACATTGTGTGCTAGAGTTGGAGACATCAGTATGAACTCATGTTTAGCTACATACACAGAGATAAAGTTACAGATAGGTGTTGGTACATAGGCTCATATGCAAATATATATTACCTAGCTCTGTCTGTTGAAAGCAATGACTGGCCATTCCTAGATCCTAGATCATGGTTTCTAACTACCATTCCTCAATTAAAGTAAGAAGGTCTCTTTGAGGAAATGGCTGGTCCTGGGAGCAGGGGAGGGAAAATACAAAATAAGCTTGAGGCATCTTATACTACCAGATAATAAAGCAGTGTTCAAAAAATAAAAGGATAAGGTCATGTCAAAAGGACATAGGCAACAAGCAATCTACACATTCAATGCAATACCAATCAAAATTGCACCAGCATTCTTCTTAAAGCTAGAACAAACTATCCTAAAAATTTGTGTGGAACCACAAAAAACCCCGAATAGCCAAAGTAATATTGAAGAAGAAAACCAAAAAGGGAGGCATCACAATCCCAGACTTTAGCCTCTACTACAAAGCTGTCATTATCAAGACCCTATGGTATTGGCACAAAACAGACACATGGACCAATGGAATAGAATAGAGAACCCAGAACTGGACCCACAAATGTATG
>CM053561.1:18639578-18658802 GCA_028646485.1 Cryptoprocta ferox
ATCTGGCCATTCATAGCAATGTGGATGGACCTCGAGGGTGTCATGCTAAGTGAAATAAGTCAGGCAGAGAAGGACAGATACCATATGTTTTCACTCATAGGTCTAACAGGGGGAACTTAACAGAGGACCATGGGGAGGAGAAGGAGGAAAAAGAGGGAGGGAGGCAAATTATGACAGACTCTTGAATACTGAAAACAAACTGAGGGCTGATGGGGGAGGGGGACAGGGGAAGGGGGTGATGGTTTTGGAGGAGGGCACTTGTGGGGAAGAGCACTGGGTGTTATATGGAAAACAACTTGACAATAAACTATAAATAAATAAATAAATTAATTAATTAAATAAAATGCTTAAGGGCATAACAACAGTATATTCTAAAAAAATGTGTATTGTTCAGTTTCCAAGTTCTGGGTATTTTCAGACTATCCTTTTCTTACTGATTTCTAATTTAATTACATTGGGGTCTGAAAGCACGCTTTGTCTGATTTCTATTATTTTACAGTTGTTAAGCTGTGCTTTGTGGTCCATAACATGTTCTATGTTGGTAAATAAAAGTTCTCTGTAAGCTTGAAAAAAAAATATATATAGGCACCAGTCTGAAAGAACACCCAGTGGCCAAAGCTGGAAATGGTTGAGTAACAAAATAAATAACATAGTATTGGATTGTAAACCAAAGTATAAAGTGATCATGCATGAATCCATACTGATATAATTAAATGACTTAGTTAATAAATAGGGAGAAAGAGACAGATCTTTCTTACATCATGGTTCCAAGAAATTTATGTAGATACTTCTCTTTTCACAAGGTGGGGCTTAATTTTTCCCTCACCTGCCTGAGGATGACCAGACTTTGTGACTTGCTTCAAAAGAATAAAATAAGGAAAGGGAAAAACAGTAACTTTATGGTACAGGAATCTGGAAAACATGAACCAAGTGATGTAGGTTAACATTGCCTGAAATGTCTTGTGGCTATCATAGATCTTCTGGTGTGGTAAGAAGGGCATTTCATCTCTGTGATACAATCTCCACAAATCTACATACCAGTCTAATTATAGAAAAAATAAGATACCCAAATTGAAGGACAATCTACAAAATACCTGCTAGTACTCCTCAAGGTTGTCAAGAAAAGCAAGGACAGACTGAGAAATGGTTACAGAACAGAGGAAATTGGGAGACATAAGATTTTAGTGCAATCTGGTGTCCTGAATTAGATCCTGGAAGAGAAAAAGGATGTGATTGAAAATCTGATGAAATCTGAAAAAAGTTTGGATTATAGTTAATAGTAATGTACTGATGTTGGTTTCATAGTTTTGAAAAATGTACCATAATATTATAAGATGATACTATGACAGGGAACTGAATCAGAGGCAAAGCTTTTTGCATTATCTCTGCAGATTTTCTGGAAATCTAAAATTGTCATAAAACAAAATGCTATTAAAACAACAGCAACAACAAAAATGACAACAAAACAAGCAGGTAAAATATTGGCCAGTAATGCTCAGGACAGAAGTAGAGATGTACACCATGATCTTAATAAAATAAAGCTCTGATAATGTAGTAAAAACAAATTCTCCAGATGGTTCTAATTGCAACCAAATTTGAGAACCACTGTTTTAACTCTTTTGACAGCTTTGTCACTAGGATATGTGACAAAATTGGAGTCTTTGATTTTGGCCAGATTCCTCCTCCTTTTGAAGTGGAAAGCGGAAGAGGCTTGGGGAAGTGAAAACAAGATCTTTGAACTATTTACCATACAGACCAGTGATCTATATCAGGGCTGCAAAGGAACACTGAGGATTATGGATATTCAATTTTTCTTATTTTTCACAAAATAGGCTCTACAGCCATATTTAGAGAAACATAGAAGAATTTAGGATTAAATCAGGACTGGCTTCTTGTAGAAAACACTGCTGATAGTTAAGAGGTGCCCATTTATGCAATTTAAATAGATTCCAGAGATACAATGCAAAGGCATTCTGTGCATGTTCACTGGAACATAGAAAGCATCCAGTGAATATTTTTTGAATAAATGGGTTAATGTCTTCCAGTGGCTAGTGCAAGAGATGAGGAAAATAAAACTCTTGATACCAAATCACAAAAACATTACTTATGAGGTAAAATGGCAGCATATACCTAAAAACTTGAAAAGATGTAGAGTTCTGTCATAAATTAAAAGGACTTAATAATGTCCCATTAATATTAATGTTGTCAACCTTTGTACTTATGTACTATACTGCTTTCCTTAAGGTAACTAATATCTTCTTGCCTATCAAATCTGGTACCAAAGGCCTACTGCATCCTGCCAATGGTGTTGGACTTTAGGGGGAGGGGTGTGGAGCAAGAATGGAAAAGAACATCTTGCCTGAAATGGTCACAGAGTCTGAGACATGTGGAAAGAAGACAGGGGAAAGAAGAAATGCTCCTAACATGAGAAAGAGTTACTTTTTGCTTTTCAAGGATTTATTTAAGTTCACTTTCTGAGGTGCAAACCTTATATTCAGAAAGCACAACTTTCCCTCTTTAAATATCAGGTAACAATACACTTTCTTAGAGCTCAGGAATTCTTACCATCCCCTAGAAATGTGGTAGGGCCCTTCTTCATTCCTAGAGCCAAACCCTTCTTGGTAGATCTCATGGCTTATGTTGTCTGGGAGAGAAAAAAGACTGAAAGTAGATCAGAGAGAGGCAATAAGAAAGAAGTGAGAGAGTGGCTGGAATTGAGTGGGGAACGGGGAACCAGGAAAAACCAGATTGCTCTACATGAGAACAAGGAGTCAGTCATTATTCCTATGTCAGAGAAATCGGTCCTACCCTAACAGGAGGTTTGGAAAGGACAAGGGACTAAGGAAATGCCTTGAGAAGATTTGGTCTAGAACTTCTCCAAAGAAAATATTGTAGAAAATTTAAACAAGAAAACAGATATCTGAGACTTGTCATTTCCTGAGGCCTTTAATTTTGTTGTTTTGAGCTGAGAAGAAAAGGATTGAGGAAAGGTAGGCTCACCACAAATAAAGTGCTCACAGACTGCCCACTCCCCAAATTCCTAAGCATGTAGGACAAATGTGGGAAGTTTGAGTGATGTAAAATGTAACCCAAGGATGAAACAAGGGAAAAAGATGTATATTTATCAACCTCAAGCTAAGCATTGTAGAATTTGTCTTCCCAGATCCTGACCATATTGGAAATTTTTTTCATTATTTGAAATAATATCCAATAAGAAGATCCTTTTTTTTTCCACTATGGACAAAATATTTTTTGACATACAGAAGTTGTACATAATTAATGCATATAGTGTGATGAGTTTGGAGACAAGTAAACATTCATGAAACCATCACCACAATCTAGGCCATAAGCCTATCCATTGCCTCCAAAATTTCCTTCTGCCCCTTTTTATTATTATTTTGTGATAAGAACACTCAACATAAGACTTATCCTCTCAGCAATTTTTTTCTTTATAGACCAGGGAACTGAGTAGATAGGGAGCTAAGAACTAAATGATTTCATTAACTTTATGAAAATATTGATGATTTCTGAATAACAGTGTGAGAGTCCATTGGATCTGAATCAATGTCTTTCAAACCAGAACAATTTGGGAGGAGGTAATTTCTTTCCTAAAGAAAGCTAAAACTCAACTCTTTGGTTCAAAGTATCTAATCTCCTCTTTTTTTTAAGGCAATTTGACATGCTTAAAATTTTAAGAAAAGATTATATTAAAACACAGTGGGGCTTAAACACTACTCTGAATTTCTTAGGTAGACTTTATAAATCAATATTATTGACTGAATATCCACTCTGTCTTAGGCATTCTTTGAGGCAGTGCAGACACCAGGCAAACAAGAAAGAATAT
The DNA here is from genome assembly GCA_028646485.1 of Cryptoprocta ferox. Taxonomy (NCBI): domain Eukaryota; kingdom Metazoa; phylum Chordata; class Mammalia; order Carnivora; family Eupleridae; genus Cryptoprocta; species Cryptoprocta ferox. Next base: position 18,643,423 of record CM053561.1, read on the forward strand.
CATCTCAGCTTTCCTAGTGTGTAATTATCTCCCAAGTAGCAACGGATTCTTTGAGAAAGACATGGATTTAGCTCTCACTTCAGAATCAATAGAAAGCATAGCTCCATATTTTTGGTGATTCATGTCTGGGATTCTGATCCAATCATACATAAGAACAGAGACAAATATTATACTTGAAGAGAAAGTTTAAGTTATAAAAAGGTGAAACATATGCCTCTATCCATCTTCATTAAGAGCACAAACAAGTTGGAGGTTTTTTTGGGGTGTGTGTGTCTGCTTAGGCAAAGGAAACAAAGGCAAAAATAAACAATTGGGACTATATCAAACTAAAAAGCTTTTACACATTGGAGAAGGAAACCACCACCAAAATGAAAATAAACCCTGCTGAATGGGAGAAGATACTTGCAAATGGTAAACCCAATAAGCAGTTAATATCCAAAATATGTAAGATACTCAACACACACACAAAAAATCAAATAATCTGAGTAAAAAATGGAAGAAGATCTAAATAGATATTCTACTGAAGAAGACAAAGATGGTCAACAGACACATGAAAATATGCACAACATCACTAATCATCAGGGAAATGCAAATCAAAATCACAATATATCAATCATCTCCCGTCTGTCAGAATAGCTAAAAAAGACAAGAAATAAGAAGTATTGGTGAGGACATGGAGAAAAAGGAGCTTTTCTTTACTGAATGTAAATTGGTGCAGCTACTGTGGAAAACAGTATGAAGTTCCTCAAAAGACTAAAAACAGAAGTATCCAATGATCCAGTAACTCAACTTCTGAGTATCCAAGGAAAATAAAAATAGTAATTCAAAAGATGCATGCACCCCTATGTTTATTGCAGAATTATTTATAACGGCCAAGCTACAGAAGCAACTTAAGTGTCAGATGAATGGATAAAGAAGATGAGGTATATGTATACAATTGAATATTACTTAACAGTAAAAAAGAATGGGGACACCTGGGTGGTTCAATCAGTTAAGCATCCGACTTCAGCTCAGGTCATGATCTCACAGTTTGTGGGTTCAAGTCCTGCATCAGGCTCTGTGGTGACAGCTTGGAGCCTGGAGCTTCCTTTGGATTCTGTGTCTTTCTGTCTCTCTCTCTCCTTCCTCTGCTTGTGCTCTCTTTCTCTCTGTCTCTCAAAAATAAATAGACATTAAAAAATAAAAAAAATTAAAAAGAATGAAATCTTGCCATTTGCAACAATATGGATGGATTTAAAATCTGTCACTTAATGCTAAGTGAAATAAGCCAGACAGAGAAAGACAAATACCATATGATTTCACCTCTATGTGGAATAAAAACAAACAAACAAAAAAAGAGAAAGAGTCCTAAATATAGAGGACAAACTGGTGGTTGCCAAAGGGAAGGGTTTGGGAAATGGCGAAATGGATGAAGAGTATGAAGAGGTACAAACTTGCAGTTATAAAATAACTAATTCATGGGGATGAAAGTACAGCATAAAGAATATAGTCAGTAATATTGTAATGGTATGCTTGAATATGCTGTGGTGAGCATTTCATAGGGTATATAATTGTTAAATCACTGTGTTATACATCTGAAACTAATTTAATATATAGTAACTATACTTCAATTAAAAAAAAAGAACACAGACATGTTGGAATTGTGCAAGGGGTAAGAACTAATCAGTCTCTGGCATTTTATTTTATTTATTTTATTTTATTAATGTTTATTCATTTTCGAGAGACAGAGAGTGAGTGGGGGGGGGGGACAGAGAGAGAGGGAGACAAAGAATTTGAAGCAGGCACCAGGCTCTGAGCTATCAGCACAGAGCTCCATGTGGGGCTCGAGCCCATGAATTGTTAGATCATCCCCTGAGCCAAAGTCTGATGGTCAAACGACTGAGCCACCCATATGCCCCAAGTCTCTGGCATTTTAGTCAGTCTGCCACTTTTGGAGATCACTGCTGTTTTACATAAATCTGTGAGAGCTTGAAAAATTACTTATTGTCTGAGCCCTTGTGTCATGTGAAATTGGGATAGGAGCTACCTCACAGAGTAGTTATATGAATAAGAATAATATATTCCTCATCCTGGGTACACAGCTGATCCTCAAGCTTGTTCATTTTTCTCCTTTCATTTCACAATTAAGTAGATGATTTTTGAAGTGACAATTTCTCTGTATTGGAAATGTTCATACCTAAGAGGCTGGAATGAGTAGTAATTGACAGAGATGGTGTAGAGACAAATCATTCATCAAAAAGGGCTAGAACACAACTGAACTTTTTTCCAATTCCGAGATGCTATAAAAACCTTGATTAGATATTGCTATTGCACTGTGGTTTCTTCTTCCTTAATAAGCAAGTCTGGAGTCCCAATTGACTTTAGGTTCAGATGGGCCTGGTTGCTTATCTAGCATCTGACATGGGTGCTGCAGTTCCAGGTGCATCCAATACATGGCATTCAATCCTTCCAACACCTTGGTAGGAAAGGGATTTTAAAGATGGGAAAACAAGCCTCAGCAAGATAAAAAGTCAATGTACATTCAACATAATAATATTTAATATAAAAATTCAGCATAAATTCAATAAGTGCAAGTGAGGGTTTGAACTCAAGACTGTCTATTAATTCACATCTACATCTTTCCTCTTCTACAACACTAGGTTAGGATTCAGTTAAGTTGATTTATTTGGCATATGGGACCAGAGGTGGTGGGTATTTTTAAACTTTTGGCCCCTGGTAACCAATCCTTGCATATATATCCTCTGCTAATTAGCAGAGGATAATGTCAGCAAGAGCCACCTGTGTTTCTCCCTACTGCTGAGGCTACTTGAACAACATGTTACCCTGTGGGTTCTGGGAGCACAGGTGTGGGAACTAGAGTAAAAGCCAAAAACCTAATGATTTTGAACTCCCGAAACATGGAGCTCTGGGCTCTCAAGTCCTCAATCGAAGACACAGTAGAAATAATGAGAAGCAGCTGCATTATTTTCCATCTTTTTTAGGTTTTAGTAAGGTGCAGGGCAAATGAGGTTATTGTGAGTCATGTTTTTTTTTTTTGAAAGTCACTGTGTATTAAAAATGGGTTTTAAATTTTTGTCATGTCATAGTTGAATGTGGAATGTGAATTGCATTTAAAATTTATCATCAAGCCTGCAGAAAACAATTTTGCCTGGAGGCATCAGTTTGCAAGTTTAGCAAACCAGGCACCGGTTATATTTCTTAACAAGCTGAAGAGATACCCCAGAAAAAAAGGTGCTCTGGCAGAAGTGCTAATTCTCATTAGGTCAGCTCTGGGCAGTAAGAATTCTTCTGTGAGCACCTTCTGTGGCCATTGCAGGCCAATTTATGCCTGAAGGAAGCTCAGCCTAAAGTCCTATTTTCCTAAATGACCAACAGAGACTGAGAGAGTTGAAAAAGGTCTGCTGGGCTCTGGCAGTTATACCACAACATCTAGCAAATTATTTAGACACTATTTTGCACACGGAGCTCTAGCTTTGCATCAAATATTTGCAGCATAGAGGGCATTATGCATAGAAGATTAAACCTCTGAACAGAAAATTTTCTACTGCCATCTGTCTAAGAAGTAAACAAATTCTACTTCAGTATTTGCTATGATCTGTGTGTTGAAGGGATCTTGTGCAGTTACCATGGAAACACCAGGTCTGGAGGGAAAAGGTGCTATAATTTCTCTTAGTATCACAAAAATGACCCCACTTAGCACTGTGAATTGATTGAACTCTGCCCTGTAATTTGGTAAAAGGCACAAAGGCCTCCAATGTCTTTCACTGCTCTTCTTATGGAAAGCAGTTGGCTCAAATAGCTTGTGTTAGAGAGTATTAAAGAAATGCAGTGGTTTAGCTAAAAGCCAGAGCATTTATTTAAGGCAACATATTTCTTTAGAATTATGATATCAAATAATGGTTCACTTATATTGGTAGTTTAGGAATGTGAAATGGTTAGTTAGCCTCAACTGCTTGTGAGCCATTTAATTTTATTCCTCAATGAAAAATTATCATTTGCTATCCATGGCAAAGTTATTCTGAGGCTCCAAGATAGGCAGGGGGAAAAAAATGTTCAGTGTCTGGGTCACATATGAATTGGCTAGGAAATTACAGAAGCAAAATAGATGAGTTGTTATCAGATTTGATATTTTCATCATTTGAAATGTGTCTAAACTCATCACTTTCTTACCGCACTTTTCACTGAAGGAATTGACATGTTAATTATACACCACAGTGATCTGAATATTAGAGAGTTGCAATCTACTCTTCTCTATTGGCTGATGGGGCAAAGAACCCTGCCAGGAAATGAGGGGGTAATATTTTGTTTTGAGTTTGTTTGTTTCTATACCTGGGCCCCCAATTACTCTCTGATGTTTTGGGCAGTTTCCCTAATTTCTTTAAAAATGTGATCTTTCTTTGCCTGACATTTCATTGCAATCCCTCACCCCCACCTACCTAACATACACCAATTCAAATTCTACCCCTTCTCTAAGTCCCAGATCCGATTGTAAATTCTTTTTGATGCTATTTCAGCTAGTCCAGGCAGCATCATTAAAACTTCTACAAATAAAACTTTTTTCCAAACCACTAAGCCACTAAACACTCTATGGAATTCATCAGGTTTTCCCCGGTGAATCCAATAGTCTGTTTTCAGTGTTTAGTCTCATCAGTATCTCTGCATAATTTAGCACAGTTCACCATACCATGTCTGCTGTGATTCTGGCCTCTCATGGTTGCCCCTTCATCTGTTTTAATGCTCCTTTGCAGGCCCCCTGCTGTCTTCTCTTCCTTTACACACACCATTTGTTCATTCATTCATTAAACATTTATGGGGGCGCTTATCCAGTGCTAGGCTAAGTGCTGAGACTGTGCAAATACAAAGATGAATAAGGTGAGTTCCCCTCCATTAAGATATTTACAGCCTTATAGAGAAGAAGAGTCAGAAATCAGCAATTGTACTTTGAGTATTCCTTTCGTAGACATGTGTAAAGCCCACTGTTTATGAAAGTATGGAGGAAAAACTTCTAAATTGCAGGTAGGAGAAGGAATTAAGGAAAGCTTCTCGGGGGAGATGACCCTTGAGCTGAGTCTTGATTGAAGAGGTAAGACTTATTCAGGTGAAGGAGAGGATGAGTTTTTCAGGCAGAAGGAAGAACATGTTTGGAGAAAAAAGAAGCTTGTGGATTGGGAGACAGTATGGCGTAGTGGGGGAAGACTCTAGTCCCTGGATTTGGATATGGGATTGGGTCTTGTCATGTGACCATGGACAAATTGCTTAATCTCTGAGAGCCTAGTTCTTTCATCTACACAATGGGAATAATATCTACCTTGTGGTGTTTGGGGGAGTAGTTTAATAATAAATAACATATGGCATCTGCATCATACCTGGGTAGTAGATACCTAGTAAATTCTAACTATGATCATTATGGTGATGATGGTGTGATAGTTAATTTTATGTGTCAGCTTGACTGGGCCAGAATGCCCAGATATTTGATCAATATTATTCTAAGTGTTTTCTGTGAAGGTAATTTTGGATGAGATTGACATTTAAATTGGTGGATTAAAGAAGATTACCCTTTACAATGTGGGCGGGCCTCATCCAAACAGTTGAAGACTGTAAGAGAACAGAGTGACTTCCTCTGAGCAAGAAGGAATTCTGCCAGCAGATTACCTTTGCACTTGAACTGTAGCTCTTCCTTGAGTATCTAGCCTGTTGGCCTACCCCATCAGATTTTGGACTCATCAAGTCTCCACAATTGTGTGAACCAATTCCTTAAAATAAATCTCTGCCACACTTTCTCTACACACACACACACACACACACACACACACCACACGCACAGTTGGTTCTGTTTCTCTGGGATCCTTAATGCAGATGGCTTACCTGAACCCATATCAAACTGCCTACTCAAAATCTCCACTTAGATATCTAACAGGCATTATTAGATCAAAATGTCCAAAACTGAGCTTCAGATTTATCCTTCCTACCAAACCCTACTCTTCCTGCAATCTTTCCCATTTTGGTAAATATCAACTCCATTCTTTTCTTTTTTTTTTTTTTAACTCCATTCTTATAGTTGTTTGGGCTTCGAACCTTGATGTCATTCTAAACTCTTCTTTGTCTCACATTCTACATCTGATTTATTGGCAAGTTCTGTTAGTTCTATATTCAATGCACATCTGAAATTGAACCACTTTTCACCACCTCCACCACTATCCTCATGTTTCAAACCACGTGGACTATTGGAATACCTCCTAAAATGGTCTTTGTGCACTTACTTCTCAGGATCCAGAGACATCCTGCCATTCTCTCCTCAAAACCCTCTAGGATCCCTGAGATTAAAAAGGCTGAAGTCCTTACCTGACCCACAAGGCCATACACGGTCTGATGTCCTTCCCTCTGGCTTCCTGTCCTCTTGGTTATTGTTGTCCTCCATGTTATTCCTTGAACTCGCCACATTGCAATTGCCTGAGGTCCCTTCCATTTGCTATTCCCTCTGCCTGGAAAGCCTTCCCCCTTTTAGATTTCCACATGGCTGTCTCCTTCTCTCCTGGCTTCCTCCTTCTCTCCTTCAGGTCTTGGCTTAAGGCAGTAAAGCCATCTCTGAAAAATCCTTTCTAAAATTGTAACTCCCTTCTCTCAATACCCTCTCCACTCACAATTCCTTTCCTCCTTCTTTTCTTTATTTTTCTCACTACATAACCTGGTATGTTTTACTTAATACCTACTTTACTCTCTGTCTCTCCCCACCAGAATTAGGCTTCATGAGAGCAGGGGTTTTAGTGTCTTTCATTCAACGCTGCCTAGGACAGCAAAACTGAGGTTTTGCCTCAGTGCCTAGGACAAAACCTGGCACATAATAGGAGCTCAATATATATCTGTTAAATGATCAAATTATCAAAACGATGATGATAATGAGGAGCAGAAGGAATACCTAAAATAGAGACTAGAGAGCTCATCAGTGTCTTGATGTGTTATTTGTGATATAAAGGATGTCCATTTCTCAGATCTCTCAGTCTCAGAAAATCTATTACCTCAATATTGGTCCATGCTCCCCTTTTATTTCTACCATGAATACTTACTTAAAAGTATTGATCACTGGGTCTTAATTTAGATATTTGGATTCAGTAGATTTGGGGTGGGCATGTAAATCTCCAGTTTAAAAAATGAAATTGATGCAGGTGGTCCTTGGACAATACCTTGGGAAACATTGACTGGGACTGAGTCCCAAATTATATAAGCCACATCTGGCTTACAGATGTATTTTATTTGGTCCACAAATTATTGGCTTGTGAAGTGCTTAAGAAAAAGTACATTGTTTAACAGCATAAAAATTAAAATATTACCTATATCATTCTTATTTCCAGATTTCTATTTTAATTTGATGACCTGGCAACATTGGACCTATGTTGCTAAATGGCAAAAACAGGCTAAAGCTGGGTGGCAACTGCATATTTCTTTTAAAAAGGGGAGCATGGACCAGGTTACCACAGATGCCACCCTTCCTTAATATGCCTTAAACACCGTGTTTATCTGATTTATTCACCAAGCCTTAGAAGACTTTTGAGTCTGGGACCCTTCACCTAACCAAACCAAGCCCAGGATGGGAGTGGTCTCAGGTTGGCACAATTTTATATATATTCTGAAACTCAATAAGGCTGTTAGCCACTGCCTGAAGCCAGGAATCCCAGAAGAGGAAATACAAAAACCATTTCTGTGAGGGGCATGAAGAAAATTGCCTTCTTACTATTTTGCTTATTATTCTGTTCTAGAGGAAAAATAGTTTCTATATAAAACATTTAATACACTAGCCAGTAGTTTTACTGGCAAAGAGCAATTAGTTTTACATAAACATGTTAAAGATGTACATTGAGTTTTTCATTACTTATCCAAAAAAAATGAGTTATCCGTTCTTGGCTCCTCAGAAGGACTCTGCTCAGCTAACCAGAAGAAAGCCAGATACACTTTGAGAATCATGCTCCAGAAGGAATATTCTGATTGAATCAGAACCTGCTTTGAAGTACCAGAGTTCTCTTTTGGTTAGATTATCATTACAGTTTTGGTTGTGATCTGGGCTGTGCCACTCAAATATAATCCAACCCAGTCCTAAGTAAACTTGTCTCAGTTGCCTCAAGAGTGGATTAAAAGAAAACAGTGACCACCCTTTGGAGAGACCAATAGAAACACACATAAACCCCCAGTCTGGGAGTCCTAGCCTCCAAAGGAGTAGCAGCCCTATGGCAGTAGGAGCCACACCTGTGACAGTGAAGGACAATTATTGGTAGAACTGGTGGCTTAACAATCAGGCTGACAGGCACTTCGGTGAAATGTGACTTTGTGGTTGATAGTAAACAAAGGTAATGAGCTCTCAAGGGTACATTGAGGCATTTGGGACTATGGTAAAGGAAGAGAGGATACTCCAGCTTCTGGTGACTATAATTGGTAGAGACTTAGTCAAAGATATTTTCCATTGTCATTTTATCCATCCCCTTAACTACCTCCCCCCTCCCAAACTTCCAAGGCCTAGGAACCTGTGGCTATATAGACAGTAGAGTCAGTCTTAAATATGAGTTCAAGCGTCACTCTTTCCCTATTCAAGAACACTGAAGATCTTTGTTCCTTCATTTTCACAGGAGTTTCAAAGTTATGAGTGTACATCAAACCCACTGGATTAAAATTGTTACTCACTTTTTTCATCATACAAGTGTCTGTTGTAGGATTCCCTAAGACTACTGAGTGCATTAGATGAGTGCCCGGCCTGATGTGATCCTTGGTCATAGCTGGCAGCCCCGCTAGAGTCAACAAATTTGCAGATGAGTGCCATTTTTACATTATTATTGGTCACAAAAGAAATTCAACAAACAGGTGTAGATCAATGAGAGGAAAGACACTCAACTCCTGGAAAACAATCTGAAGATGAGTGTTTCATTTTCTGTTTCCATACAGAAGAGCAGCATATCAGAAAGAGCAAAGGCTTTGAGGTTTGAAGGTCTCAGGTTAAGATTCAACTTCTGACACTTATAAAAAGTATAGCCTCTAGCACTTTATTTGCTCTCCTGAGCTTTGGTTTTCTCATCTGTAAAATAAGGATAACAAGGCACAGTCCATAGGGTTTGGGCTGAAATAAGAAATAACATGTGTAAAGAATCTAGTCTATTGCTTGCTTCACCAATGCTCCATAGAGGATCACTAATTTGATTGTTGTGGTTGTTCCTACACATAGTGTCACAGGAAATCCATGAACCATAGAATTGAAAGGGATGCAAAGTTTTCTAATCCTATTCCCTTTAAGAGACACAAAACCTTTCAGATAAGGAGTTATCCAGCCTTTGCTTCACATTGTCATTTCCATTAATTAACATCAATAATAGTGTCATCTAACATTGTTTGAGTACTGATTTTGTATTGTGTTATTTAATGCTGCCTCTGAACATATGACATGAGTACTATTATTATTATCTTCATGCTTTATAACTGAGGACTTGGAGGTTTAGGAAAGTTGCATCACTTGCCCAAGGTCACACTGCTGGCCTTGATCCCTGATGCTTTCACTACCATTTATGCTGTCTCCCATGTTCAGACTCACAAGGTCAGTCTTGCTGCCCATATAAGCCCTTCTTGTCTTTCTAAACAAAAACCAAATGGAACACACATACATTCCAGGCATATAAAGGCCATGCTGGTACTAGAGCCACAAAAAAAGTAAATACACCTGATTCATCAGCCTTCTGTTATTGTGACCTCTTTTCATCGTATTTCTGTCCGACCAAATTCAGAAACTAAAACGATTTTAAATGCTGTTGACTTTTTCTGTGATGATGTGCACTAGGGCACCCTTTCTGAAATCTCTTAGAGATTCTGGTCTAAGATTCCACTTCATAATTTTACATGTTGAGGGACTGCCTGACTATATTCAATTGGGTTATCCCAATGAGGGTCTAGTGGTAATACCTATTGTTATAAGCATAGCTGTGAAAAAATGACTAGGGAATTTGAGGGACACGGTGAAATTGGCCGAGCCTTTGGGGTTGGATGGAATCTAGTTATAGAGATGCTAGGGGGCAATTCAGACTGTAAGGAGGTAGCGTGGTGTTCATTTGCACAGTCTGAGTATGGGTGGTGGACAGGAGGCAACTCTTTGGTAGAGACCTTCTGTGTCTTCAGGTTCAGGGGTTCAGATCATCAACAGGGGTAGTGGTCTGGCTCTTTGTAGGAAAGAGTGTCTGGTTTTTACTAGCAATATGTACTTTATCAATATTTTTGGGACCAATATATAGGAGTAGCTGAAGAAAGGAGGGAAATGTGAAGACATTTACCAGCAGGAAATGGTCTTACCAGCAGGGGCAACAAAAAGGAATAATTTTGGGGTGACAAGCAGAGAAGGAGGTGACTTTTCAGGTCTGGTGGTCAGTCATAAATGACAAATTTACTACAAAAATATGACACAAAACTCCACAGTGAGTTGTGGGTGGATAAATGAATGGATCCATCTATAAAAAGTCTATAGTGTTTATAAGTGTGGGGTGGGGATTATTGACAGTTTATTTACTTTTTGCTTATCATTGTTTTCTGATTTCATTTTCTTATTCATGTTTGTTAGAGTTTACCTAAACGTTTTGCTTGGGTCCTTTTCTTTTATGGGGAACTGACTGAAATCTATAGGTCAGTGAACCTTAGTGAGACTTTTTCCTAAGTTACCTCAGTTTGCTTACCTCCATCTGCTTATCCACATCAGCCAGCAGTTGACAAATGTGCCATTTTTTAATGAATCTTTTCTGTTGGTTCTTCATAGCCCTTGTTTCAGGTGATTTTCTACACTTTCCCAGATATCAGTTATGAAAAGGAGATTCTCAGTATGTCTTTGAATGAACAATGCCCTATTTTCTTATATGCAACCCCATGGATAATAAAATCCTATTAAATTTTGGTAGCTATAATAGATACTTGCAACAATATTATAAGAAGAGCTGTTTCCCAGCCTAGTCACTGAAATTATTGAATACTGTTGCCAATGAAATGTATCTAGCAAGAACCTTGACTTCGGTATTTTCTTCCTTCTTTGTCTTGCTTTCCTGCTTTTAGCCTTAGAAACTGTGTCACCTGGGGCTTGATGCCAATCTCTTGGTGCTCAGCAAGATAAAGAAGCCTGGGGAGAATGTTGTTTGACATTCAAGAATGTTTAAAGTTTATTATTTCTGAGTGTGCTGTTGTGTACAAAGCACTTATGCTACACCCTGCTGACTCCTTTTTTGCTTGGCTTATATCTCAGCTTTGACTTGTCTGTTATTTACATTAAGTTTCTCTCCCTTTCTCTCTCTCACTCTCATTCTTGTGTCTTTCATTAAAAAATATCTGAAAAAAACAGAGGTGAAGAATGGGTAGAAAAGTGGAGATTTTTCTGTAGGATTATTATACTTTGCAGAATAGATATAGAAGGAGGTTCCCTTGTTTTGTGTTGAATGTAAAACTGAGGCTTGTGTGTAAACTTTGGAACATGATTTCCATTTTTAAAGAATAAAGTCCTGGTGTGGTAATCAGCCCCAGTTTATAGTGAAATCTCTGTAATCTAGGTCAGAGGTGACCAAACACAAATAATGAACTAATAGGTTTGGCTGTTTGCTTCCTCTTGCTTTTTCTTCCTAAGATAAGAGATGGGGATCTTTCCTTTTCCAAGGAACTCTTGTCTTTATTGAGACATGTCTCTTGGAAGGAACTGGCATCAGTCATTTATATATACCTTACATGAACAGAAGTCTCTGTGTTAGCATTTGTGAATCTCATCTCTCATTTTGTATATAAAGATGGTACTATGAGAAAGCATTTAGGAAAAGATAAGAGATACAAGTCAAGTCGAATGAAAATTGGTTAACTCCTCCAAAACTCTATTATCTTTTAAAGTAGCAGACATCAAAGATACCAAGGGAGCAATGAGCAGGTTCTGTTCAGGTATGGATAAGTGAGAGTAGCAATGCCATGATATACTCTCATGTGTTTTTATGTAAAATAAGAATTATATATTAAGAGAATGATACCTGTTTATTTTTTTATTTTTATTATTTTAAAATATTTTTTAAACATTTTCTTTTAACATGCACAGAAGAAAGGCAGAGGGAGAGGGAAAGAGAGAATCTTAAGCAGGCTCCATGCTAGTGTAGAGCCTTACAAGGGGCTCTGTCAGGGCTTGATCTCATGACCATGAGATAATGACCTGAGCTGAAATCAAGATTCAGACGCTTAACTGACTAAGCCACTTAGGCACCCCTTAAAACATTTTTTTTACTTTACTAAATTTTCTATTTTAATTTCAGTATAGTTAACAGCATTATATCAGTTTCAGGTGTACAATATAGTGATTCTTTTTTTTTCTTTGTTTATTTGTTTTGTTTCTTAAAACAAATGAGTGAAATCATATGCTATTTGTCCTTCTGTGACTGCCTTATTTCGCTTAGCATTATACTTTCCAGGTCCAACCATGTCATTGCTAATGGCAAGAAGATTTCATTCTTCACTTGCTTCCATATCTTAACTATTGTAAACAATGCTGCTATAAACACATAGAGGTGCATGTATCCCTTTGAATTAATATTTTTGTGTTTTGGGGGTAAATACCCAGTAGTGCGATTACTGGATCATAGGCTAGTTCCACTTTTAACATTTTGAGGAAACTCCATACTGTTTTCCACAGTGGCTGCACTAGTTAGCATTCCCACCAATAGTGCATGAAGTTTCCTTTTTTTCCACATCCTTGTCAACACCTGTTGTTTCTTGTGTTTTTTTTTTTTTATTTTAACCATTCTGACAGGTGTGAGGTGATAGCTCATTGTAGTTTTGATTTGCATTTCCCTGATGATGAGTGATGTTTAGCATCTTTCAATGTGTCTGTTGGTCACCTGGATGTCTTCTTTTGAAAAATATCTTTTCATTTCTTCTGCCCCTTTTTTAATTGGGGTGTGTGTGTGTGTGTGTGTGTGTGCGCGCGCGCGCTGAGTTGCACAAGTTCTTTATACATTTTGGATACTAACCCTTTATCAGAGATGTCATTTGCAAATATCTTCTTCCATTCTGTAGGTTTCCTTTTAGTTTTGTTGATTGTTTCCTTTGCTGTGCAGAATCATTTTTATTTTGATGTAGTCCCAATAATTTATTTTTGTTTTTATTTCCCTTGCCTCAGGAGACATATCTAGAAAAATGTTCCTATGGCCAATGTCAGAGACATCCTCTTCTAGAATTTTTGTGGTTTTAGGTCTCAGATTTAGGTCTTCAATCCTATGAGTTTATTTTTGTGTATGGTGTAAGAAAGTGGTTCAATTTTCTTCTCTTGCATATAGCTGATCAGTTTTCCCAACACTATTTGTTGAAGAGACTGTCTATTTCCCATTGTATATTCTTTCCTGCTTTGTAGAAGATTAATTGACCATATAGTTGTGGGTTCATTTCTGGGTTTTCTATTCTGTTCCATTGATCTATGTGTCTATTTTTGTGCTAGTACCATATTGTTTTGATTACTACAGTGTTGCAATATAACTTGAAGGCTAGAATTGGGATACTTAAGGGTTTGCTTTTCTTTTTCTAAATTGCTTTGGTGTCTTAGGGTAGGATATATATTTATTAACATATTTTCTGATCACAAACCAACTGCAAGAACAAGAATTAAAGGAAATGTAAATCTTATGTATAAACTAGAGCTTTTGTTTTTGTTGTTTTATTTTTACTACTTCAGTGATAAGCTAAATATTTTTATATGAAGGCTATTATTATAATATTACAATATAGTATTTGTTTTCTCAATAATAATAATAATAATAATTAATGTTTCCCTTTTCCCCTCACCTGCTGAAGACTTTTTAAAAAAGAACTTTATTTATTTATTTTGAGAGAGAGAGAAAGAGAGAGTGCATGAGCAGGGGAGAGACAGGGAGAGAGAGAATCCCAAGCAACAGGCTCTGTTCTGTCAGTGCAGAGCCTGACTCAGACCTCGATTTTATAAACCATGAGATCATGATCTGATCTGAGATCAAGAGTCAGAAGCTTAACTGACTGAGCCACCCAGGTGCCCCTCACCTACTGAAGACATTTTAATATTTGTCCATTTCATCGTCCTGTCTCTCTCCCTTTCCCTTCCTCCCTCTTTCTCTCTCCCCTTCTTTCTTCCTTTCCCTCTCCCTCTCCCTTCCACACCCCCCTTCTCTCTATCTCTCTCATCAGACCTCTAATGAAAATTTTCTTTGAAAGCTAAGTTTCTGGGTATTTGTAATACAGAATGGAACTTTATCAGAAATGGCCAGTTTAATTCTCAGGAGCAATAATTTCAAGAAAAATGATAACAGATGAAGAAAAGAGAAGTCAGGAAAACTGGGTGGGTGAAAGGGAGGATAAGGAGAGTTTGAGAAAAAGACTTGGAAGCGTGGAATTAGGAAAGAATTTTAAGAAATAAATTAGGGTTGTATATTGGTGTTCTTTGAGAGAATGGAATAAAATATTTTTATTATTTTCAATTGCTAGTGTTTTCCTTTGAATACAAAATAGTGATAAGGGAAAACCATGATAAAATTTCCTAAATATAATTCACAAATGTATGCATGTATATTCTGTACTTCAAATTATATGAAATTCTTATAACCATCTAATCTGTGATTATTGATTTTAACAGGCACCATTATTTCATAAATATACCTACCTTTAAGAAAGAGAAAAACACTTTCAATTATTATTTTAACAAGTCATCAATTACAAGATGTATTTGTTTCAGAGATGTTAGAAAGTGAAAGAAAATGTTAATCAATAAAAGAACATGCAAAATGAAATACGTCAAAATATTAATAAATTCTTATCACCAGATTTTGGAATTACAAGCTATTTTTTGTACTTTTATGTATTTTCAAAGTGTTTTACTCTGATCACGCATTTCTTTTCTAATAAGAACAAAAAATATGGTTTGGATGTAATTTTTCCAGAAATTCACAGAGAATGAAGCCCTTCCCTTCTGGGAACTTCTGATTTCACTGGCAAAATCTTAAAACTGCTACCATCATCATATAATTCTGTTCTGAGATGCAGCAAGAGTCTTTGAAATTATCACATTTTGTCCTCTAGATTTCCCAGGACCTATTGAGTGTCCCTTCCAATAAAAAAAATAGAACTGTATTTAGCACAAATTATTTGAGCATCTGTAAATGTACACATATCCAAGTTGACTCATGTAATAGTGGGTTAATTTCTAAATGGTGCATTGCACAATTTCTTTGTTTTTTTTTAATGTTTTTATTTATTTTTGAGAAAGAGAGAGAAACAGCGTGAGCAGGGGAGGGTCAGAGAGAGAGGGAGACACAGAATGCGAAGACAGGCTCCAGGCTCTGAGCTAGCTGTCAGCACAGAGCCTGACGCGGGGCCCAAACCCA
>CM053561.1:18659302-18765887 GCA_028646485.1 Cryptoprocta ferox
GGGATATATATCTGGATGGCAGCAGAAAAGATGGAGAAGCAAAGAAAAAAGGAAAGAAAAAAAAAGAAAAAAAAAGACAACTCCCCTCTGTGGATGGGCGTGGTCTGGCATCAAGTCAGGTCTCGGGGGCTGCTCTCTCAGAGGCCCTGCCTTGGTGGTTGCGGGGAGAAGTATGGCGCCGCTTCAAAGATTTGCCGGAACCAAGCGTTGCAACCGCCCTTCTGAGTCTGATCTCCCTGTGCCGCCGGCGAGCCAAACTGTATTCTCCAAGCTCCGCCTCACTTCCAAATCCCAGTCCGTGTAGTTCAACACCGTCACCGGGGATGAGATGCGTTCCCGCTGGTGGCCGGCGTCCCGGCCCGGCTTGCGTTGCCCTTTTCGCGGAGCCGCCGCCACCGCCGCTGCCGCTTTTCAAGGCGCCTTTCTTGGCGCCGCCGCCGCCGATTTTCGCACCGCCGCCGCTCCTGGTGCGGCTTGGAGTGGATACCGCTGCTGCTGGGCCCAAGGAAGAATTCGCCGGCCAGATGGGACGGATTTCTCTCCCGGCGCTCGGCAGTTATATATGGGGAGACGGTCGAGTTTTTCCTCCCTTAGAGATGGTTCTAGGTGCGTTTTCCATCTCTCTTTCTCTTCCCCTGGTCTCTCTGGGGCACAGCTCACTCTCCCTGTGTTGGGCTCGGGGGTTCCTTTCCCCTTTACCACCGGGACCCGCCCGTCCCCTAATTTCCCAGATCACAGTCACTCACTCAGGCATCTTTGAGGTTGTCTTCTTTCTGGCATCTGTTTCTTCTTTCCCCCACTTGCAAATGCAAGTTTGATCCCTTCAGTCCTTCTCAGTTCAATCCATACGGGCGTGCGCAGATTACAGAGCTCCCTGCTTCTCTGCCATCTTGCCCGCTCCTTCAATTTTAAAAATTCATTTTTTACCAGATGTACATCTCAGTTAATTATGAACTTTATACAAATTGTCTTCTTAATTCCAATTACTTCTCCCTTCTTCACCCCACAGAGCTACTTGAAATGTGAAAATTTATGTTGTTATTTCTTGCTCTCTTTTTTCATTACTCCAGAATCCCCCTTTAAGTATTACAAAATAGCTTATTTGGTTGTTTTTCTTTTATTGTTGCAATGAATGGGCATGTAGAAGTTGTGAGTGTTAGCCTCAACATGGTATTTTTTCCCCAGAGACTAATAGCAACAATAATAACCAAGAGTTATATATATAGTGCTATTCTGGGTACTAAGTACTCTATTGCTCTATTTATACTTCAAAATTTCTCTTTATTGCAGTTAGTGAAGTCCAAATAATTCAATATGCCAGAGAAGCATTATTGAAAACTTATTATTAGCTGGCTAGGAATTCCATGGAACAATTATAATCCACCCTTGTTCTGGCTATGGATTGATGCTATCTGGAGCAATAATTCTAGTCCTAAAATCCTGAATGATACTTCTAGAACAGCATGAGTGATTCCAGGAATCCCCTAATTAGGTGACACCTATTTCTTCACCTCAGTCCTGGGATATATAGCTAGTAGAATTCTGGGTGCATGGACTAGGCAGAGACTGGGAGTGAATTAGGTTATGTATGAATCTGCATTATTATGAAAAGAGTCATTTGTGGAACTGTTTTCTGTATTAACTCACTAAAATCCGAAAGCAAGTACTACAATTATTTTCCTGATTTTTCAGATAAGGAAATTGAGGCATTGTAGGTTAAACAATTTGCCCACACAGCTAGTAAGTGGAAGAGCTGGGATTCTAGGCAGGCAGTTTGGCTCCACTCTACTGCCTCTTCTGTCTTTGTCTACCCTATGATTCCAAAGGGCAGACTATGTAATTACGTGGTGAATTATTATCCAGGACCCATCCGCCAGTGTTCTTCAAGTGTTTTGCTAATGGCAGAGGGATTTATTATTGAGGTAGGCAACAGAAGAAGGTGATTACGCCTACGTGAAAAGAAAGAGAAGAGGGAGAAATGACCACCTGTTTAATACTAATACCAGAATGAAGCTTTGGGATGGCTAGCATTGGTGAGGACTAACTGAGAAGTCTGTAAAAGTGTAAAAGTCAATCTGCAGTTTGTAAAGAGTCACGATCCTGTCAGTGGTTAGACCAAAGTCCCCAGAGTCAGGTCCATTAATATTCCTACAGCATGACAAACCCAGGAAAGTTCCAGAATGCTAACCAGTAGTTATTACTGTGCTAGGGTTATTCTTGTTTTCTTTCTTTGCCTGAAAAACATAAATGAAATTATGTTGTCATTTCTTTTATTCTTTATGTCTTCTTACAGTTAGGTTCATTCTACTCTTTCCCTGCTGTTAGCAAGACGAAAAAGGCTGCATATTCCAAGGTTTTCTGTTGACCTTTGAGACTTAAGAATCTCCCACAAGGGAAAGAAAGCATCCCTGAAATAAATGAGAATTCATGAAATATCTCAGACTTGTGGAGAAAACAAACGACTCTGTTTTTTTCAACTCACAGCACACAGCAGGCAGAAAAGCGGCAATTTGAGATTTCAGTGAGTCTGGGATCTCACAAGATAATGCTGAGGGTTGGCAGTCAAAGATACTAGTAAAGTATTAGTGCTGCAAGTTTAAAATGTTCATACTTCCCAGGGCTTGAAAAAATAAGGCAGCCATAAGCTTATTAAATTCAGGCTATCAACAGAATTTCTTTTTAATTTATCAATTTGGGGGGATTTCCCTTGTTTTGGTTTGGCAAAAAGACATCACCAATTGCACACATTCATAAAGAGTTCTAGCGAAATAAAATGTTATGCTATAATGAAGAGGCAGCATAATATAGTTTCATCAACTTGGAAGGAACACACATTTGTTTAAATTACAGACTGAACAATTAATAATTTTACTTTCTTAGAAGAGTCATTTAATGACATCATTGTTTCCGAATTACCTAACTTGTTTTCCTTCTTCTACTCTTACCTGGAACACTTAAGTTTAAATCTAATGCTAAATATGTAGTTCTCATGATGGTCTAGGAGGATCTACACATCTCTCCTTATCCTGATTAATTTCCTTTTCCCTACACCCTGCTCTAGTCACATTGGCTTCCTTGTTCTTTACACACACCAAGACAGATCCACCTTGGGGCTGTGGACTTGCTGTTTCCTCTCCTTGGAATTATTTACTCACTGGCTCCTTCATTTCATTTATTTCTCTTCTTGTTTGTCTCTTAAAGTAGACTTCCTTACACTAGTTATCTTAAAAAGTACTCCTGTCATTCTCAATTCCCTTACTTTTATTTATTTTTCTTCTTAGCTCTTATCTAATCTAAAGCTGCATTGGTTTATATGGTTGCCATTCTCCTCCACTACAATATAAACTCCATGTGGGCATATTTCTAGTCTCTTTTGTTTGCCACTCTATGCCAACTGTCTGGAACAGTACCTGGTACATAAAAGGCATGTAACTATTTATCAGATATGTCTTGGTTTCCCTCTTTTTAAAGTGAAGATAGGAAAAAACCTCCTTGCAGTGTTTGTAAAGATTATAAATAGCATATTAAATGGAATCTCAAAGTCCTCTAGCACCTTGAAACAAAATCTGTGCCTCATCCTTTTCTTTCAGACCAATCGTGTGTACTCTGGTGGACTTCTAGCTGATAATGAATGTCATTCTTTGCCTTAGTTCTATTTCTGAAGCCTTGAAAGGGCAGAAGTAACACTCCCACCAGAATCCCTCAAATTGTGATTCTCAGGGATTGGTGCATAAATACTCCAACTCCCCCACCTCTCAAGATGGCTCTGAGCTTGCATTTTGCACTCTTCCCAGAGTTTCTTCATAAGATCAAGCTCTACCAGTCACAGTGGTAGCTAGCTTGATAGTGGATCTTTTATTGGCTGCCTTCTCTTTCCTTTATCATTTCTCTGCTCCCCTACTGTGATTTCCAAATAAAATAAAATAATTTCACTGAGTCATTGTCTAAGGATCTGCTTCTGGGGGAACTCAAACTGAGATATTTAGAAAATGGTAGTTATTAATATATAATGACTTCTTGTATACCAGGTAAGAAGTCAGATCTCTTAATATAAAATACCTGTATCTGCATAAATGTGTGCCATTGTACAGAGCTTAATATTATTAAAAATAGCATATTTCTCTGATATTTAGTTCATTCTCAAATATTTTGCTTTGCAATTCTTACATCTGTATTGTATACTTATTTTCTTATGCTACTTCCATAATGATTAAGCATGTTTGATTATTTATATCCAGAACATCCATTTGATTGTTATGTGGTTCTCTAACCTGGACCCATTTCAAAATAATCCATATCTTTGGGGGATCAGGTATTGATACTTAGAAAAATGTCCCCAGTGGCCTCCTGTGCAACTAATATAGCCAACTCTGGTAAGTCTTCCATAATTTCCCCCCTTTTCACAGTATCAATAACTTTCTTTTTTTCTTCAGAGTTTTCTGCAGTTTTATATGATCATAGAACTTTATTTTTATCTTAAAAGCCTCTTTCCTCTGTTTTGTTAGCATTTGTTTGTGGATTATCAGTTTTAAATTAAATGATTTTTAAATATTACTTGAGCCATTTAAAACTTTAAGCACTACGATTTTGTAACTCAATAAACTTCATTTCAAAATATGTGAAATATATTTTATTTATACATTTTAACCTTCATTTCAAAAATATTAAGTATTAATACAATGTGGTATTGACATAAGTATAGAAATATAGATCAATAGAAAAGAATAGAGAGTCCAGAAAGAAATCAATATGATATTTGACAGAAGAATTCTGGTTCAAGATGGGGTGACATAAGAAGATCTGAATTCACCTCCTCATATAGACACACTCAACCTACAACTATATATGAAATAATTGTCTCTTAAAAAAGCCTAAAGCTTGACTAACTGATGACTACACATTCATAAACAAGAAAAAAAAAACACATTAAAGCAGGTAAGAGAGGCTGGGATGCACCCTTGCCATAAACTCGACAAAGGTGCCAAGGCAATGCAGTGAAGAAAGGAGAGTCTTTTTTAAAAATGGGGTATATATGTATACATATATATACAGTGTGTGTGTGTGTGTGTGTGTGTGTGTGTGTGTGTATCTTTGACTCATAACTTGTACCAAACACAAAACTTAACAAAAATGAACCATGACCCTAAATGTAAGAACTCAAACTCTAAAACTTCAAAGAGAAAACACTGGAGAAAATTTTGTGACCTTAGGTTAGGCAAAAATTCATAGATGCACTTTAAAAGTCTGATCTACTAGAAAAAATTAGTAAATTGTACTGTATCAAAATGCAAAACTTCTGCTTTTTCAAAAGACATTATTAGAACAATGAAAAGACAAGCAACATACTTGGAGAGGATATTTGCAAAACATATAGAAGATAAAAGAATTTTCCAGAATACAAAGAATTTTTATAACTAAATAATAATAAGGTAAATAACCCAATAGAAGAATTGAGAAAAAAGAGTTTAGAAACCAGTTCTCATAAGTTGATACTGCTTACCTTCACCTGTTAATATCAGTATCATCATTTCTAAATTAATCTTTGTGGTGGTTTTCACATGGCCACTGGATCTTTTATGTTCCTTTGGTTTAGCATGATCACATAAAAGTCATATTGAGCTGAATATTAGGCAAAGATACTTAAGCAGCTTACAACTAAAGATATTTATTGAAAGGTAAGAAAACAAATGTATAGATAAAGGTGAATCTTGTGGAGATTTTCACTTACCCCTGCTTTTCTAAAGGGCCAATTATAATTATGTTCTAAAGAACAGGTAATGTGTCTTCCACTTCTAATCAAGATGTAGTAAGTAGTTCATGGTTGGTCATGATAGAAAGTAGTAAGTTATGCTACAACAACTAGAATAACTAGAAAAATCCAGACAAGGGATAAAAACCATATTTTAAAATATATCAGGGAGATGTGGAAATCTAAGGGACTACTTTGGACTAAAATTCCAGAGATGGGGAAAATATTTTACAGATGAATAGACAATTAGCTACCAGTTGTTCCCTGGAACACTTGTCTATTTTAGGTGTAGGCTGATAAATGGAGCTTGACCCAGGCATAAGGCTGATACTGGAGAATGGAGAGACCAGTAAATATTTTTAAATTTCAGAAACCCCAACTACTTGGTCAGTTTTTTTGCGAAAGATATTTGCCGAAATCTGAAGTTGCCGAAATCTGGGGTTAGGAGCTAAGGGAAAAAACCAAACCAAACCAAACCAAACAACCCTGACAGGCAAAATGAAATCTCTCACAGTGCTTAAGAGACAAAGACCAACCAGGGCAATCTTGAAATTAAAATAGACTAGAAATGAAATCCCTAGAGAAAGTAGTGGTCTGACACTGAAGATCTATATCCTCTTTTTACCTGGAGACACCTCTGAGGGGAGGGAGAGGGAGCACTGAAACCTAGGTTTGGCCCTGTCATAAGCTGCTGTTGGTGGGGACTTGTGGAGATTTTGGCATTCATGCAAGAGTAGTAAATTGAAATGACTCAGACATTTGCCTGGTTTCCTTCTCAAGCATTTGACAAATTTGAAGCTATGTCAGAAGGCTAAAGAGCTAAATTGAAAAATTCTGAATAGGAGAACTACGAAGTCTTACAGAGTCAAGAGGACAAAGACTTGGGCACCTGGGTGGCTCAGTCAGTTAAGCACCTGACTCAATTCATGATCCCAAGGTTGTGGGATCAAGCTCTACATCAGGCTCTGCACTGACAGAATGGAGCCTGCTTGGGATCTCTCTCTTCCTCTCTCTCTGCCCCTTCCCTTACTCACCCTCTTTCTCTCTCATGATAAATAAATAAATTTTTAAAAAGGAAATCTTGTGAATGTTCTGAAACTATAAAATATAACAACAAAAATTAATAACTGAATGGATGAATTTAACAGCTGGTTAGAAAGAGAAGAACCCAGCATCAGTGAATAAAATAGGGTCTAATGTACATGTAATTGGAGTCCCAGAACAGTGAAAGGAGAGTGTAATAGTAGCAATATTCTTAGGTGTTTTATCCAAGAATCCCCCTACACTGATAAAAAAATCATCATATCACAGATTTAAAAAGCTTAGCAAGTGTCCAAGAGGATTTTTATTTATTTTTAAAGGTTTTTTTTGACATTTATTTATTATTGAGAAACAGAGAAAGACAGAGCATGAGCATGGGAGAGGCAGGTGGGGGGAGGACACAGAATCTGAAGCAGGCTCCAGGCTCTGAGCCGTCAGCACAGAGCCTAGTGCGGGGCTTGAATCCACTAGCAGTGAGATCATGACCTGAGCTGAAGTGGGACACTCTACAGACTGAGACACCCAGGTGCCCCAAAAGGATTTTTAAAAGGAAACCTAAACATATCATTATCAAAGTCCTGAAAAATAAAGGTAAAGAGAAATTTTTAAAACTTACCAGAACTTAAAAGACAAATTAACTTCAAGGGCTGATAAGCTGAATATCAGGCAATTTCAAACAGAAACAATGAAAAGCAGAAGAAAATAGGAAAAGGGTCTTTAAAGTGCTGAAAGAAATGTAACTGGCAACCGGGTATTACATACCCTGCAAAAGTATCCTTCAAAATGGAAGTGAAGTAAAGACATTTTCAGATAAAAACATATTGTTAGTATGATTACATTTAAATAAAGGGGAGGTTTCCAAAAGAAGGAAAATGAAACAGACAAAAACATGGAAATGCAAGAAAAAATGAAGAATACAAAAAAGGTAAATATTCAGAAAATAGAAATAAATATTGACTATGTAAATGAATTATAATGTTGATATAGTTCAAAGTAAAATTAAAGCTAAATACATGAGACAACAATGAAAAATTTGATAATGGGGGTTTCAAGCAGCGAAAATATTTGAAAGTTGAATTGGGAAAGTAATAATTATTTAAGCAGGTATAAATCAAGAATGGATAGTATAAGTTCTGTGATGGAGGGAGGTGTGTGGGAGATGGGTTAGATGGGTGCTGGGTATTAAGAAGGGCACTTGTGTAAGTGCTGGGTATAGTATGTAAGTGATGAATCACTGAATTCTATTCCTGAAACCAATATATATGCACTGTATATTAACTGTATATATTAACAATACATATGCAATGTGTGATAACTGTATATTAACTAACTAAAATTTAAATAAAAAAAGAAGCTAACCATACACACACAAAAAGAATGCATACCATAATCTCTAAGGTAGCCATTAAAAGAATAACAAAATAATGTTTTAGTACGTATCTACTATTAAAAGGAAAAAACTGCAATAATAAAACAGTGACTGATCCAAAAGGACAGAAAGAAGAACAAAAGAAGTATGAAACATGTGGGAAACAGAAACGCATAGCAAAATTGTAGCTATAAAATCAGTTATATCAGTAATTATATTAAATGTAATTGGATTAACACTTCATGTGAAGGTCTAACAGGAGAAACCTAACAGAGGACCATGGGGAGGGGAAGGGGGAAAAAGAGTTAGGGAGAGGGAGGGAGACAAAGCACGAGAGACTGTTGAATACTGAAAACAAACTGAGGGCTGAAGAGGGAGGGGGAAAGGGGAAGGGGGGTGATGGTCATGGAGGAGGGCACTTGTGGGGAAGAGCACTGGATGTTACATGGAAACCAACTTGACAATAAACTATAAATAAATTAAAAAATACTTCATGTGAATAATGAAGAATAATTGGATTAAAAACATAAAACCAAATTATATGCTTCTTATGAGCAAAAGAGTTTAATTGAATTACATTACAGAAAAGTCAAAAGTGAAAGGATGGGTCTTGGGGTCTAGAGATCACAAAGAGTGTTACTTCCACACTTATAATAAGAAGAAAAAAAGCTGAGCAATTTGCAAGTTCACAACATCCTTGAACTCATCCTAGTGCTAAGGTTGCAGGGTTGAAAACTAACTTAAAATATGGACCAAAATGTCATCTAAGAGCTTGCTTACTGGGGTAGATGCAGCCAGACACCAGTAAGAAGTTTTCAGCTAGAAGAGTTGATGAATTGGCAAAAGTGAGTGTGGGCCAGAGGGAGAGTTGGAAGACCCTGAAGTCGACAGATATGGGGGAAGGGAATCTCTACAAATCACAGTCACTCACTGGAAGACTAGGGTGTGTCCTGAGAAGTCTTTCATGGTGTAGACCAGAGGAAGAAGAGCAGCTTCTGTGGAAGGGGCACAAAACTCTACCCAGATGTTTATATATGGAACAAAGCCTTGCTATATACAGTTTTTGTTGCCCGTAGGATAATGGTAAAAACTTCTTGCTGTTGGCAGAGGGAAACAAAAAATACCTTCTATCCCTGAGGGAGGAGCAAGAATATACGCTGGGCCCAGAACCATAGCTGGAAGGTAGGCAAGAGAATTTTAAAGGGTCTACTCCCCAAACCAAGGGAAATAGTACCTATTCAAGACTGAAGTTTAAACAGAATGTCAGAGAGTGCCACCTCTGCCCCGTTTCCTCCACAAAGCTAACAAACATTGAATAAAAGACAGTAGAGTACTTCAAAGAGCACAGACCTTCTGTGTAGTACAGTGTAAAGTGAAGACCTAAAGCTGAGGATGGAACAGATGAGAAACAACCACTGGCTAACCAGTCTCCAATCTAAACATGTTATCACTAGAGGAATTTGAGCCCTGCAGGCACTCAGAGTAAAAAAGCAACAACAACAAAAATATCAAACCCAAGATGACACTTTGATTAATCTGAATTCCCATACTAAAGGCCTAGCAGAAGAAAAGGTGTGCCCTTTTCTAAGCTCAAAACCTATTTACCCCGAATGTTCGACACAAATCAAACTCACACACACACACACACACACACACACACACACACACACACACTCCCAAGAGGCAAAACAATCAACAGAATCAGAGGTGGCTATTATAAAGATGTTGGAATTGTCTAACAGAATTTAAAATAGTGTAGGTTCTGTAGAGAAGATTCAGTGGAAACATTGACAATGTGTAACGTTAAATGGGTAATTTCATAAGACATGGAAACTATTAAAAAGAATCAAAATGGGAAAGATAGAAGTGAAAAGCACAATAACAGAGATGAAGATTACCTTCTATGGACTCATTAGTAGACTTGGCACAGCCAAGGAATGAATCAGTAAACTTGAAGATATGTTAATAAAAATTACCCAAACTGAAACAAAAGAGTAATAACTGCAAGAAGAACAAACAAACAAACAAACAAACCAGAGCATCCCCACACTGTGGGATAATACCAAATTGTTTATATGAATTATTGGAATGTCAGAAGGAGAAAAGAGAAAAGTGCACAGATGAAATATTTGAAGAAATAATAGTTGACAATTTTTCAAAATTAATGACAGACACCAAACCACAGATTCAAGAAGTTCAGAGAACATCAAGCAAGATAAATATCAGTCACATAAACAAACAAGAGCACACACTTAAGCATATCATAATCAAACAGTTGAAAACAAAAGATGAGAAAATTTGAAGTTAAAAGAGACATTATATACAATTGTAAACCCATAGGCAAAAACAGAAAAAAAATCAAACCCATATATCATATCTTGCACAAAAACCAAATCAAAGTGTATTATAGACATAAATGTAACATAACACTAAAACTTCTAGAAGAACACTTAGGTAAAAATATCTGTGACTTCAGGTTAGGCAAAGAATTTTGAGACATCAAAAACAAGATCCATTAAAGAAATATTTATAAGTTGGATATTATCTAATTTGAAAACTTTTTGTTTGTGAAAGGCACTGTTAAATACATGACAAGATAATCTTGAGATTGAAAAAAAATTTTGAAAATCACACTCCTGACAAAGTTCGTGTATCCAGAAAATCTAAATAATTCGCAAAAATCCACAATAAGACAACAAACATCTGATTTTTCTAGCTTTCTAGGTGATTTAAACTTATAGCAAAGTTTGGAAACCTCTGTTCTATAGCATCCTCTCTTTTCTGAGAAACAACTCTTCTGTATTAGATTAGTGTTGGTTCTGAAACATGAATCTAAACCCCAGACTCGCTCATTCCTATTCCTTTGAATTTGTCTAGGGTGGCATTCTGGTGTGTATATTAGCAGCCTACAGGCAGTTGGACAGATATTTCACATTTGGTCCTTCTGTCACTTCTGTTTATTCTGTACTTTCCTGGCATCTGTAGATTTAAATGTGACTTTAGATTTCAGACAAGCACATCTTTTGAAAAGAAAAATATAAAATGTAAAACATCTGAGATTTACTTTGAAAGATTATTAAATGAAAATGCAACTGAAACTCTTCATGTGACTTATACATTGGTGAAGTTAATATACCTCTGAGTACCTCTCCAGGAATGACTTGAGCATACCCTCTTTTCATTCAGGATAGACCTTCAGGCAAATCCACTGATGGTGCATGAGTTGCAGTAAACTAATCCTTCTAATATTTATTTTTATGATTTGCTCATGAAATTCTAAGGGCAATCTTCCATTAGAATGGTAACATTCAAATCTTAGTAGGTATGAAAATCATCTACTGAAGGAATTTAAAAAGTGTAGAATCTTGATCACCATCCTTACAAATTGTATATAGTAAACATTGAGGTGAATTCCAAAAACCTGTATTTAATTTTAATTTTGAGAGAGAGAGAGAGAGAGAGAGAGAGAGAGAGAGAGAGAGAGAAATCAATGAGCAAGGGAGGGACAGGGAGAAAGGGAGAGAGAATCCCAAGCAGGCTCTACACCTGATATTGGGCTTGATCTCACCATGTGAGATCATGACCTGAGATGAAATCAAGAGTCTGACATTTAACTAACTGAGCCACCCAGGTACCCCCAAGCCTGTATTTTTAAGTAAGTACCTTTCCATGATTCTAATGTAGCTGGGGCCAGAGAACACTGCTTAAAAGTCCTATGTAAAAAGGTCATCTCTGAGAATTTTATGTGTTTATATGTTTCCTGTAACTGAGAGCTGGCACAGGCATTGAAATCCACCAAGGCAGACATTTTGAGGCACAGTAGGCCTTGGTAAAATATAAGGGGAGAAAATCTAGCTTTGAAAATAAGCCTTCTTTTTACTGCCTTTTTAAAGTAAATGACAACTTTTGTGAAATAACTCACTGGAGAGTTATTATGGGCCAACTATGATAAAAATCATTAGTATTCTGGCCACAAAGGCAATTCATTTGGTAAACGCCAGGCTCTTGAAG
Organism: Cryptoprocta ferox; assembly: GCA_028646485.1. Taxonomy (NCBI): domain Eukaryota; kingdom Metazoa; phylum Chordata; class Mammalia; order Carnivora; family Eupleridae; genus Cryptoprocta; species Cryptoprocta ferox. The sequence continues at coordinate 18,671,473 of CM053561.1, forward strand.
CATGCAGTACCTTATGTAATTGCATTTTGCAACAAGGCTGTGGCAGTGGACCCCTGGGTGGCCATGTGTATCTCTCCCTTGAAACACTGGATGGAAACTTTGCTGTGTGGTCCTGACGTGGAGCTCTTTCAGTTTCCATCCTTCCACCCATCCCATTTTCTGAGTTATCAGGATCAGAAAGGAAATAATATTTTTTTCTGTCTTTTCCTCTTATAGTCCTGACTAAATATGAAAATATTCTAGTTGTTTGTAAGAGTGTATAAAAATGGTTTAGTTTTAATAATAAAACTAATAGTTTTATTTCAAAATGAAAAAAATAGTTTTATAAATAGTTTTTATAAAAAATAATAAAGATGGTTTAGTTCCTCATCTGTATGTAGCAATTATTATGAAACCAGCCAGGGGAAATGTGAAGGCAATTTTATTATCATCACAGTACTGTACTGCCTTTTGCTTTTTTCCCCTAGATTTTAGCCTTTTCTTTAGTGAGGAATCTTATATCTACCCCTCCAATACTTCCCCCATCAAATGCATTTTCTTTTTTTACTTCATTTGCCATTAGCTTTTGCTAAGTACAACTGGGAACGGTATTATGGTCTTGGATAATAGAAGAAAAATTAAATGTATTGAAAACCTGTCTCTTGCCTTTTCTAGGAGAGTGAGGTTCATTGTCATGCATGAGTCTATTGGTTGATTTCTAATGGAGGACACAGGAGTGTGATTCTAGAAAATCCTATTGTCAGTTTTGGGAGCTCAAGCAAGCCTCACAGTTGTCACTGCTCAGGCATCCCATCCTTTGCATTTGTTAAATTGTATTTCTCATTAGAGATAACACTTGTAACAAGCCAGAGGAAAGTAAGGGTTGCTGCAGCTTAATTTGAGAAAATTGATTAAGATAAATTTAAGATTGTGACCATCTTAGAGAAAAATGAAAAAGCTCATTATGAAAACAATGGACTGCTTGCTGTTATTCTGATAGGGAGCAATTTAATGAACTAATTTATGAACTGTTGAAGCCAAATTTTTGTCATTTGCATTTTGCTTGGTGGTTCCCAATGAAAAATATTAACCCACATTAGGAGAAGTTAGCAGATGTTGATACAGAAAAATTTGGAAAATACACAAGTTATAAAAGAAAGTTAATATTATTCTTAACATTTTGATGCATGTGTTTTTGGCCTGTTTCCTATGTGTGCATGTTTTCTATTTTTGACATCGTATTTTATACACTGCTCTGTATACTGCTTTTTCTTTCACCTAGTGTTAAATTTCCCTATGCTATTAACATTTTTTTCACAAACGTAAATTGAATGCTTGTATAATGTTACCTTAATGTACTATAATTTAATTAACCATTCTTTTATAAGTGGACATTTATCTATAATACTCTAATAATCTTGATTCATCATAGAAGGCCTAATATATTAGCCATATGTCTATCAAGTAAATTAAATGGCAGATGGTGGATTCTGGATCTCCTTGTTTGTAGTAACTAGCTCACTTATTGAAATAATTTAAAATGTTGAATAGGATTGTAGGCCTTAAGAACTGCTTATTTGGGGGAATGTCTTTTTGTTATATTTGGGAAACCCCAAATGTTATCCATTGTTTCCATAGTTGTTTCTATGTTTGAGATTAGTGGATTAAAGAGTCCCAGGCTTTTCTGTAGGAGGAGAGAAGGGAGGGGAGAAAGTTTATACCTCCAAATCTGCAAAGTTATGGAATTTCATTGTGAAGTCTCTGGGCTGGGTATTGAGGATATCTGGTCTCAGTAACTTCTCTGATTAGGTAGGAAAAGGGAGCAATGGTTTATGGCAAGAAACATGGAAGTCTGTGAAGTGATTCAGTTTTGACATAGAGATATTTTTGGGGAGAGATGATAAAGTCAACTTTTTACCAGATAAAAGTTTGAGACCTTCTCACACTAAGGGTTTCAGCTGGTTGTGTTAGATGTTAATTTTGGAGTGGGGAAGAGGACTCACCTAGAGTCCCAAACTGAAAGTTTGAGTAAAATGTTGTTCATCATAAATAAATGAGTGAATGAATGAATGTCTCTGATTATCCAGTTCTCTGACACAAACTGGGTGTCTAATATTTCTATTCAATTTTTCACTAACTCCTGGAGTTAGCATCAGATCCTATATGTTAAAATTTGCCTTACACTTCAGATGGCAGTTGCAATGAGGTGCCCAGGCTATCTGCACTTCTGTCTGACTTGGCTACTAATTTGAGGAAGCCCACAACCCCATCTTTAGATTTGATAATTTGCCGGAATGAAAATCCTATATTTAATATTACACTTTATTATAAAGGATAAAAATAAACAGCCAGATGAGCAGGTACATAGGGTAAGTTCCAAAAGGCGTCCGAACACAACAGCTTCTGTCTCTGTGGAGGTGAGGTCTATCACCTCGACGCCCCGATGTGTTCATCAACTTGGAGGTATTGTCAGGTGAACTGGAGAGATCCCAGGCCCTGGGGCCTTGCCCAGCCTGTCCCAAAAATGCCACGGAAATTTCTTGGTCTGATCACGAGAAAGAACTCAAAGATAGACACAGAACAGTAAATTAAATGGCACAAGCAGGAAACTTTATTAAAACAAAAGATTAGTCTGAAGATATGAGAGTGCGTAAGCTCAAGAGAGAGAGCTGTGAGCCCTGGGGTTTGCATTTCTGTCTTTTACTGACAGTTCTTAGCTAAGAAGTAGAATATTCATTACTTGGGGGTGGGGATTTCTTGGAAGCAAGATTTCCTGCCTTTTCTTTCTAATTTGGTCAGGGGTTTCTGTCATGGTACCCACCATCTTGGGCCTGTCTGGTATGATCTGGCTTTTTGTGGACTGCTGCCAGGACAGGACTGACTTTGCTGATAGCTGGCCTAGACTTCCTCTATGTCTGTCTTCAGATATCCTATCAGATCCTAACTCAGCCTACTCTAACAGAAGCTCTCCAGACTCCATCACTTGGGGGATTTTATGGAGGTTTCATTATGTAGGAATGATTGATTAAATAATTGGTCATTGAGACTGGAACTCAATCTTCAGCCCCTCTCTCCTTTCAAAGAGATTTTATTATTTATTTACTTATTTATTTAGAGACAGAGAGTGTGAGTGCGTGAGAAGCAGAGAGAGAGGGAAGGAGAAAATTCCAAGCAGGCTCTATGCTGTCAGCACAAAGCCCAGTGCAGGGCTCAAACCCACAAATCATGAGATCATGACCTGAGAAATAATCAAGAGTCCAATGTTTAACCAATTGAGCCACCCAGGCACTTTAGGATCTTATTTTAATAGAGAAAGCAGCTTAAGTCAGCTAAACTTCACCTATGAAAAGTCCTTGAGACTGCTCTACACCTAAAGACGGAATCTTTCCAGGCTTTGCCTACTACCTTTTCTCCCAAACCCATTTTCTCCACCCCAGGGGCAGCAGTTCCTGCTTTGATGCATCTTAGGTAAGCCTCTTAATAGTCACATTTGATCCCAGTCCTTATTTACTGCACAGGAGAGCTCCTGGATCTGCCTTTGGCCCACACTCTGCAGCCACTGGCAAGTTTCCAGTGGCTTTCATCCCAGGCTCCTATAACCCCATCCATCTCCAGTGTCTGGGGTTGTTTATCCAGGATAAAGAAACAAGCAAAAAGTAACATACAGAAGTAGTTCCATTTAGAATTGCAAACCGGTACTTTGCAATGATGATGATGATGATGATGATGATGATAAATTAATAATAATAATAATAATAATACAAAAAATAGTAAAAGCCAACGATATTTATAGAGAGCTTACTAAGTGCCAGGTATTGGCACTTACCAAAGCTGGGAGTGGGGATGGGGAGAATATTTAACAACATGGGGACCAGTCAGGGGAATCCCCTTATATCTGTTTTGCATATGAAGACTCTTAGAATAGCTAGTGAAGTACTCTAAACACTCTATATGCATTATTTTCATAAATTCTTACAACAGCTCTATAAATTGTTACCACCACTTCATAGATGGGGAAACTAAGTCACAAAGAGGTTATTCAGATGTTAAGTGAAAGTAATAGGATACGAACCCAGTGATTCTTACTCCAGTGCCAAGGCCACATGAGGCTACAATGATAGATCCAAAAAGATAGGAATAAATTAAGAAAGGTTTCTTGGAGGAAGGTTTATAATGTCTCTAAGCAAAGAAGACATAAGTCTGAGAACAGGATGGGAGAGGGCATTTCAAGTCAAGATATACTATGTTCCCCTATGTCATAGACTCTAAGACTAAAGTTCTCTCTTGGCCAGTGAGAGAGTGGACACAGGATTAAAATAGGAGAGAGATGATTAATGCCTGGGAAAAGACAAGAGCCCCAAAGAAGGGTCCTTGCCCATTTTTAATAGGATCAGAAGGCTTTCAAACGTGGTGGTGGACATGCACACAAAAACAACAAATCTGTGAACACTAACTTGTCGACATGAGGGAAAGGGTATCTTGAAGATATTCGGGGTTAGGGGTTTGGGTTAATACAAAATAAAATCCTGGCGCCAGGCAGTCTGGTGGAAGGTTGTTTACAGCAGACATGAGGCGCCACCTCTGTTTATTTTAGCTAGCCTAGGGGATGAGACAGGTAGGGCAAACAGCTTCAGGGTTAACACGCACCTTTTCTTTTGTTAATCATCTCCGCTCTGAGCAGCTTCACCCGAAGCACAGTGCAGCTGTCTATAGCCCTATTTACCTGTTTACCTAATTTGGTCTTTCCTTTCTGTGAAAGCAGCTTTCTGCTAGAGTATTAAATTGAGGGACCTTTTTTCACCTTGAACACCTGATCTTGCTTACTTCATATATCTTTGTATTGGGGGCCTTTGCCCCCTCTCTGTTCTGGGTGCCTTTGCACCTCCCTCCCTATCCCAGGGGATTTTGCCCCCCCCCCCACTCTATCCTGGGGGTCTTTGCCTTCCCTTCTCTATCCTGAGGTCCTAATCTTGTTTACCCAAGCTTGAGTGAGTATCCTATGGCTCTGTAGTTTTATATGCCTTGTTAACCCATTGATGTAAGCCCCAGGGAAATCCTAAGCTTATTTCCCACATCCCTATTCCTAGAATCTACTGTGATTTCTCTCAGCTTAATGTCTTTGCACATACTAGTTTCTGTACTTGGGATTTTTTCTCCCTTTTATTCACTTGACTAACTCCTGTTCATCATATAAAACATAGTTAGAGACCATCTTGTCTTGAATTTTTCCTTGCATGCAATGCCTTTGATTTATTGTTCCCTACTCACCTTGTGCTGACTGCTGACATAGCTTATGACATAACTTGTGCTGATGTAGATTGATTATTTAAAAAACCCCCAGTCTTACACCTTTCTCTGCATCTGTGCATCCATATAACTTTGCAGCCCCATCAGGAGGTGATTTCTATTTCCCCTGGGTCCTTGAACATGGTCTGGTCTTGTGACTTTCTATGGCCAGTAGAAAGTCATTTTCCTAGTTTTAGCCTTGACTTTTGTGACTCTTACTATCTTAGAGCTCTGCCTCTCCCATGAGAAGAGGCTGGAACGTCCTGCTAAGAATGAAGAAGCACATGGAGAGAGCTGAGATAACCCCCAAGAAATAGAGCCCTTTGTCAAACCACTAGCTGATTGTTGATGCATGAGGGAACCCAGAAAAGAACTGTCAAGTCAAGTCCAGATTAGCAAGACTGCCTAGTCGACTTGGAGACTCATGAGAAAACAACAGCATTGTTTTAATCTGCTAAGTTTGGGAATGATATATTGCACAGCAATTACTAGCAGATATAGAAATAGATACCCACAATGAAATCTTGAAATATGTAGCATTGGCTTTCTGCCCAAGTGGTAAGTGGTGGCTAGAAAAATGATGGGTAAACTGTAAGCTCAGGCTGGAAAAATGGTGAGAAAATTTTTAGAGGAGGCTAGGAAAATAGCAACCTATATTATATAGTAAAGAAATGACTAGCAAATTGTCTATAGTACGTCCAAGAATGGAACATATCCCTAATGAATTTTTGGATTCGGCTGAGAAAGTCTCTAGGTAAAATTTTGGACGTATCAGTTAGTTGTTAGTTGCTGCCTGATAAAAATGAAAGAGGGTGAGCTTTAAAAAAAGGCTGATCAGTTGCAAAAGTCTGGAAATTAAAATCTTTCTTATCTCCAGCCTCTCAAGCCAGTAAAAGATAAAATAAAAAGTATGTCAGAAAGATATGGCCTTGGGGTAAAGATGGACATGGAAACAAGGATGTATAGAATTTAGGCAAACACGTTTTGATCAACATATTTTGAAAAATGTAAGTGGTTAGTGGTGAGAAATTAATATGCAAGAAATCTAGAAAGCTATGAGATATTTTTAAAAATGTGGACAATACTTATTTCTAAACCTGCCAACTTCTTTTCTCTCTTTTAGCCCTGTAATTGTCACCCTTCTTTCCTCTCTCATTTGCTCTATTTCTTTTTGTGTACTCCCTACCTATCTCTCAATGTTAGGAGCAACATAGCATTTAAGTATAATGATCCTTGTAGCATTTTCCAAACCATCCATTTTATGTAATGGACACTGAATGTTGAGTTTTAAACATACTTAGTATAATTGAATACCTGGTAATTTTATTGCTGAGTAAATTTGTAAATTTAAAGAAGACAGTATAACTCAATACCTAAGTATCATTGTGGTGGGAATACATCTTTTAAATTAGAAACTAAAGGCAAAGAAAGTTATCAGGTGCAAGGTGTCAACTGAAAGTCTCTTACAATAGAACATACTGGATTTTTTCCTTTTTAATTTTTTTGACAAGCAAGAGAGTTTCAGAGTGCTTTTTTTTTCCTTTTAACTACTTGTGGAATTGAGTGTACTTTGTGGGCTAGCCTTTTGAGTTCCTACATTCTACAAATCACAGGGTGGGGATATTTGTGTTTGCCAAAATTGGGAAGGTCAGAATAAAAGGAAATTGTATGTTGTAATATTCTGTTCTAATTGCCAGAGCAGGCTCAGCTCCTTCCTGATCAGATGAAGTCAAATGGATACCTCCTTCAGAGTCATTTCCAGAAAAAATCTATTTGCACTGTCCACATATTTTCAGTGAACATATGATGATGATGATGATGATGATAAATTAAGACTTTTCTGAATAATTCTTGGAACACAATTTTTTGCTGCACAAAATGGATCCAGAATAGTTCACCAGTGTATGGCGGCTAGCCAGGAAAAGAGCATCATAGGATGCATCAGCACAAGAAGGAACAGTGAAATATGATAAGCAAGTTCCTTCTTTCACCTCTGTTATGAATCAAAGTTCACAAAAACTAGCAGCCAGGCTTTTGTCTCTGTGGTCTGGAGGTTGTGAATAAGTAGGAGGGGTATAGAAACAAGCAGATAGAGTCAGAAATTGAATCTATAAAGGATTTGAAGAAAAGATCAAAGAACATCTAAGACTATTAAGACTGAGTGTGTACTTCATCAAGAAGGTTGCCTGAGCATTAGGACTTCTGTTTCTGGCATGATGAAATGACTTGTATCAAACTAACTCTCTTGCCAAGACAAACTGTAAAAGCTGCATAAAACAATAGTTTGAAGGCACGAGGGTGTAGCCAAGTCAGCCAAGACTTCAAGGGCCAAGAACTTCATGTGAAATGAGGTGTGCTGGGGACAGCCCACATTTATTTCCACATCTTTTACTGGGAGATTTGCCAGTTTATAGATTGGAGAATAGAAGCCTAACAGATAGAGACACTCTGAGATTTTTGCATTCTCACTAGGTGATGAAACAGATGTTGGAGCTTGAGGCTGCCAAAGTAACAAGGAATTGAAGACTCAAAGTCCTAGAAAGAAGAGTATCTTAAAGAAATGAGTCTGGCATTCTCTGTGAAATTTTGCGAGGTATTTACTAACTCCTAGCTGTGCTCACATGACATAAAGTAAACCAACTCTGTAAAGAAAAGAGTGGAATGCAGAAGCAGAGCACAGATTTTTGACAGTCATCTAACAATGAGTAAACAGAAGTTGGGATTCAGGGCTCTACAAAATAGAGAAGCCCTGGGAAATACCCCAATGCCATTAGCTGAGACTCTAGAAGGGAAACACACTAAGGGTTAGGACTAAGCCATAGCATTAAAGACAGTCCTGAAATAATGTTCCCATTACTTATTTTGTTTTGCAGACCACCTCAAAACTTAGAGGTTTAAGCCAATAATTTATTATTATCTTTCATAGGTCTAGAGGTTGACAGATTTACTTGGTTGGCTCTTGGTTGATGTCCTTCATGTGCAACCAGATGGTGTTTGAGGCTGGATTCACTTGAAAGCTACTTCACTAAAGTATCTGGGACCTGGGCTGGAAGTCTAGATAACTAGGGGAGCGGTTGAATATTTATCCCTATAAGAATTTTCTCCACGTGACTAGTTTGAGCTTCCTCACACATGGAATTCTTGGGGTAGCTGGATTTCTTATATGGTGAATGGCATCCCCTAGAGTGGGCATTTTAAGATATAAGAAGTAGAGCTGGTAGTCTTTTAAGACCTGGGCCCCCGAATGGGATAAAATCATTTCTGCCATAATCTGGATTGCAGTCACAGAGCCCACCTAGCTGTAAGAGAAGAACTAAACCCCCCAACTCAATGGGAGGAGTGTCAAAGAACTTGAAGCCATCTTTTTTTTATGCCACAAACTGGCTATAATAAAGCTTTGAGCCTAGTCTTGATTGGATGAAGTTAATCTTCACATACTCTACCTGCCTGTCAGAAAAAATTTAATCCTCTGTGGAGAATGATTACTTCATCCAGAGATCCTACAAGTTGTTCATGTACAATGTTTGACATTCAATGAAAAGTTCTTAAGAATGCCAAGAATTCAAACCAAATCAAAAAGGAAAATAAAAGGCAAACAGTAGGAATAGTCCAGATGTTGGAGTTATAATACTGGGAATTTTTAAATAACTGTGATTAATATGATCAGAAGTATTTTTAAAAAGATGGAGAGTTTTAGGGTAGAGGCAAGATGGTGGAGAAGTAGGGAGTGCTATATTTTTTACCCACCCCCATCTCTCAAACAAAGAAGGACTGAAGCCATAAGAGATGGAACTGCAAGGGTCTGGGAGGAAAAGAGACAGAGTCCGCCAAGAAGACAGCCTCATAGGGTTACCGCAAGAAACAAGCCAAAGTACAAATGATGGAGAGTCCCAAATATCAATACGAATAGGGAAATAAAATAACCAAAGGCAAAACAAGAGACACCAAGGGACATCATTGAAAGAACACCTCCTGAACGGACAGGCCCTGGACAGTCAATGAGCTTCCTTTAATATAGTAGAATTCGCAGGTGGAGAACGCAAACAAGCTTTTAAAACTGACACGAGACAGAAACCTAGCCAAAATGGCGAAATGGAAAAATTCTCCTCTAATAAATTCCAGGAAGAAGTAACAGCTACAAACTTGCTCAAAACAGATATAAGCAACATAACTGAGCAAGAATTTAGAACAATTGTCATAAAATTAATCACTGGGCTTAAAAAAGGCATGCAAGACATCAGAGAAACTATTGCTACAAAGACTATGGACATTAAAAATAGTTGTGACGAATTAAAAAATGCTATAAATGAGGTGCATAATAAAATGGAGGTGGCCACTGCACATATTGAAGAGGCAGAGAGGAGAATAGGTGAATTAGAATACACAATTATAGAAAAAGAGGAAGCCAAGAAAAATAGAGATGAATTATTCCAGGAGCATGAAAGGAGAATTGAGAACTGGGTGATACAATCAAACAGAACAATATCGGTATCATAGGATTTCCTGAAGAAGAAGAAAGAGAGAAAGGTGCTGAAGGTACTTGAACAAATTATAGCTGAGAACTTCCCCAATCTGGGGAAGGAAACAGACATTGAAATCCAAGAGGAACAAAGAACTCCCCTCTGATGTAACCTGAATCGATCTTATACACGACATATCATAGTGGAACTGGCAAAATATAAGGATAAAGTGAGAATTCTGAAAGCAACTAGGGATAAAAGGGCCCTAACATACAAAGGGAAACCTATCAGAGTAGTTACAGACCTATCTACTGAAACTTGGCAGGCCAGAAAGGAATGGCAGGAAATTTTCAATGTGATGAACAGAAAAAATATGTAGCCAAGAATCCTTTATCCAGCAAGCCTGTCATTCAGAATAGAAGGAGAGATAAAGGGTTCCCAAATAAACAAAAAGTGAGAGAATTCGTCACCACCAAACCAGCCCTACAAGACATCCTAAGAGGGACTCTATGAGGGAAATGTTGCAAGGAGCACAAGGTACCAGAGACACCACCACAAGCATGAACCCTACAGAGAACACAATGACTCTAAACCCATATTATTCAATAATAACACTGAATGTAAATGGACTAAAAGCTCAAATCAAAAGACATAGGGTAGCAGAATGGATAAACAAAATCCATCTATTGGCTGTCTACAAGAGACTCACTTTAGACCTAAGACACCTTGAAATTGAAAGCAAGGGATGGAGAAATATCTATCATGCGACTGGAAGTCAAAAGAAAGCCGGAGTAGCCATACTTATATTGGACAACCTGAACTTTAAAGTAAAGGCAGTAACAAGAGATGAAGAAGGACATTATATAATAATTACAGGGTCTAACCATCAGGAAGAGCTAACAATTATAAACACATACTCACTGAATTCGGGAGCACCCAAATACATAAAACAGTTAATCATAAACAGAAACAATCTTATTGATAAGAATGTGCTAACTGCAGGGGATTTTAATACTCCACTTACAGCAATGGATAGATCAACTAGACAGAAAATCACTAAAGAAGCAATGGACCTGAACGACACATTGGACCAGATGGATTTGACAGATATATTTAGAACTCTACATCCTGAGGCTAGGGAATTCACTTTCTTCTCGAGTGCACATGGTACATTCTCCAAGATAGATCACATACTGGGGCATAAAGCAGCCCTCCATAAATATAAAAGAACTGAGATCATACCATGCATGCTTTCAGATCACAATGCTATGAAACTTGAAATCAATTGCAAGAAAAAGTCTGGAAAACCTCCAAAAATATGGAGGTTAAAAACCACCCTACTGAAGAATGATTGGGCCAATCAGGCAATTAGAGAAGAAATGAAAAAATACATGGAAACAAATGAAAATGAAAATACAACAATCCAAACTCTGGGACACAGCAAAGGCAGTCCTAAGAGGAAAATATATTGCACTCCAGCCCTATTTCAACAAACTAGAAAAAGCACAAATTCAAAATCTAACAGAGCACCTAAGGAGACAAGAAGGGGAGCAACAAGAGCACCCCAAACCCAGAAGAAGAAGAGAAATAATAAAGATCAGGGCAAAAATAAATAATATAGAATCCAAAAAAACAGTTGAGCATATCAATGAAACCAAGAGTTGGTTTTTTGAAAAAATAAACAAAATTGATAAACCTCTAGCCAGGCTTCTCAAAAAGAAAAGAGCGAGCACCCAAATAAACAAAATCATGAATGAAAATGGATATGACAACCAATCCTTCAGAAATACAAGCAATCATCAGGGAATACTATGAAAAATTACATGCCAACAAACTGGACAACCTAGAAGAAATGGACAAATTCCTAAACACACATGCACTACCAAAATTCAAACTGGAAGAGATAGAAAATCTGAACAGACCCATAACCAGTGAAGAAATCGAATCAGTTATCAAAAATCTCCCAATGAATAAGAACCCTGGGCCAGATGGCTTCCCTGGAAAATTCTACCAGACATTTAAGTCACAGTTCATACACATTCTTCTCAAACTATTCCAAAAAATAGAATCAGAAGGAAAACTTCTGGATTCATTCTATGAAGCCAGCATCACTTTGATACCCAAAACAGACAGAGACCCAGCAAAAAAAGGGAACTACAGGTCAATATTCTTGATGATTACAGATGCAAAACTACTCAACAAGATACTAGCAAATCGAATTCAACAGCATATAAAACGAATTATCCACCATGACCAAGTGGGATTCATTCCTGGGTTAGAGGCCCGGTTCAATATTTGCAAATCCATCAATGTGATACATCATATTAACAAAAGAAAAGATAAAAACCATATGATACTGTCGATAGATGCAGAAAAAGCATTTGACAAAATACAGCATCCTTTCTTAATAAAAACCCTCGAGAAAGTCGGGATAGAAGGAACGTACTTAAACATCATAAAAGCCATCTATGAAAAGCCCACAGCTAATATCATCCTCAATGGGGAAAAACTGAGAGCTTTCCCCCTGAGATCAGGAACACGACAGGGATGTCCACTCTCACCACTGTTGTTTAAAATAGTGCTGGAAGTCCTAGCATCAGCAATCAGACAACAAAAGGGAAAAAAGTCATCAGAATTGGCAAAGATGAAGTCAAACTTTCACTTTTCTCAGATGACATGATACTCTACATGGAAAACCCGACAGACTCCACCAGAAGCCTACTAGAACTGATCCATGAATTCAGCAAAGTCACAGGGTACAAAATCAATGTACAGAAATCGGTTGCATTTTTATACACCTATAATGAAGCAATAAAAAGAGAAATCAAGAAACTGATCTCATTCAAAATTGCACAGAAAACCATAAAATACCTAGGAATAAACCTAACTAAAGATATAAAAGATCTGTATGATGAAAATTATAGAAAACTTATGAAGGAAATTGAAGAAGACCCAAAGAAATGGAAAAGCATTCCATGCTCATGGATCAGAAGAGTAAACATTGTTAAAATGTCATTATTACCCAAAGCAATCTACACATTCAATGTAATCCCAATCAAAATTGCACCAGCATTCTTCTCAAAACTGGAACAAACTATCCTAAAATTTGTATGGAACCACTAAAGACCCAGCATATTCAAAGTAATATTGAAGAAGAAAACCAAAAAGGAAGGCATCACAATCACAGACTTTAGCCTCTACTACAGAGTTCTAATCATCAAGACAGCATGGTATTGGCACAAAAACAGACACATAGACGAATGGAATAGAATACAGAACCCAGAGCTGGATCCACAAATTTATGGCCAATTAATCTTTGACAAAGCAGAAAAGAGTATCCAAAGGAAAAAGACAGCCTCTTTAACCAATGGTGCTGGGAGAACTGGACAGCAACTTGCAGAAGAATGAAACTGGACCACTTGCTTACACCATACACAAAAATAAACTGAAAATGGATGAAGGACCTGAACGTGAGACAGGAAACCATCAAAGCCCTAGAGGAGAAAGCAGGAAACAACCTCTATGACCTCAACCGCAGCAAGTTCCTACTCGACACATCGCCAACGGCAAGGAGATCGAGAGCAAAAATGAACTATTGGAACCTCATCAAGATAAAAAGCTTCTGCACTGCAAAGGAAACAATCGAAAAAACTAATAGGCAACCGACAGAATGGGAAAATATAGTTGCAAATGAGATATCAGCTAAAGGGCTAGTATCCAAAATCTATAAGGAACTCACCAAACTCCGCACCTGAAAAAAAAAATAATCCAGTGACGAAATGGGCAGAAGACATGAACAAACACTTTTCTAAGGAGGACATCTAGATCGCCAACAGACACATGAAACGATGCTCAACGTCACTCATCATCAGGGAAATACAAATCAAAACCACACTGAGATAATACCTCACACTGGTCAAACTGGCTAAAATGAACAAATCAAGAAACTACAGATGCTGGCCAGGATGTGGAGAAACAGGCACCCTCCTACTCTGTTGGTGGGAATGTAAACTAGTACAGCCGCTCTGGAAAACAGTGTGGAGGTTCCTCAAAAAACTATCAATAGAACTCCCCTATAACCCAGCAATAGCACTGCTGGGGATTTACCCAAGGGATATAAAAGTGCTGATGCATAGGGACACATATACCCCCATATTCACAGCAGCACTTTCAACAATAGCCAAGTCATGGAAACAGCGTAAATGTCCATCAACTGATGAATGGATCAAGAAGATGTGGTTTATATATTCAATGGAATACTACATGGCAATGAGAAGCAATGAAATCTGGCCATTCGTATCAATGTGGATGGAACTCGAGGCATGCTAAGTGAAATAAGCCAGGCAGAGAAGGACTGATACCCTATGTTTTTAGTCATCAGTGTAACAGAAGAAACTTAGCAGAGGACCATGGGGGAGGGGAAGGGGAAAAAATGTAGTTGAGAAGAGGGAGGGAGTCAAACCATGAGAGACTCTCGAATACTGAGAACAAACTGAGGGCTGATGGGGGAGGCGGAAAGGGGAAGGGGGGTGATGAGCATGGAGGAGGGCACTTGTGGGGATGAGCACAGGCTGTTATATGGAAATAAACTTGACAAGAGACTATAAAAGAAAGAAAATAAATTACAATTCTCTCATTAAAAAGATGGAGAGTTTAAAAAAAAGGAGAGGGTTTTGTTGGAAAACTAGTATCTAGAAAAAAATAGAGTCAAATGGAAATTCTAACCTTCAAAACACAGTATCAGGTATTATGATTTCAGCAGATCAAGTATGGAAATAGAATGAATCATTAAACAGAAATACAGAGTAATATAAAATATCCAGATTTAAACACACAAAGAAAAAAGAATTGAAAATATAGAATGAGTGTAAGAAATGTATGATAGGTGGTTAAAATTACTACCATATGTAATTGGAGTTCCAGGAAAAGCAGACATGCAAGGAAATAGAAACCATACATTTGAGAGAATACTGTCAGGAATTTACCATAAGTAGGAAAACACGCATACAGAGTCAAGAAGTACTGAAAAACCCAAGAAGGATTAATACAAAGAAGACCAGTCTAGACACATTATATTCAAACTGATAAAAGCAAAGTATAAAAAAACTCTTTATAGTGACAACAACAATACATCCTCCTTCAAAACAAGATTGAAAGTTGACTTTTGAATATAAATTGTTGAATGTCAGAAACCAATAGAATGATTGATATCTTTTTAAATTTTTTTTTAAATCCAAGTTAGTTTACATACAGTGTAATAATAATTTCAAGAATAGAATTCAATGATTCATTATTTTTGTATAACACTCAGTGCCCATCCCAACAAGTGCCCTCATTAATGCCCATCACCCATTTAGCCCATCTCCCAACCCAACACCCCTCCAGCAACTCTTTTTGTTCTTTGTATTTAAGCGTCTCTTATAGTTTGTCTCCCTCTCTGTTTTTATATTATTTTTGCTTCCCTTCCCCCATATTCATCTGTTTTGTTTCTTATATTCCACATATTAGTGAAATAATATAATTTTTTTCTCAGACTTATTTCGCTTAGCAGAATACACTCTAGTTCCATCCATGTTGTTGCAAATGGCAAGATTTCATTCTTTTTGATCACCAAGTATTATTCCATTATATATATATATACCACATCTTCTTTATCCATTGATCAGTCGATGGACATTTGAGCTCTTTCCATACTTTGGCTATTGTCGATAGTGCTACATTTTGGTGAATCTGCCCCTTCAAGTCAGCATTTTTGTTGTCTTTGGATAAATACCTAGTACTGCAACTGCTGGATTATAGGGTAGTTCTACTTTTAATTTTTTGAGGAACATCCATACTGTTTTCCAGAGTAGCTTTGCCAGTTTGCATTCCCACCAGCAGTGCAAGAGGGAATGATTGATATCTTTAAAGTGTTGGAAGGAAATAATTGTCAATTTAAACTTCTATTTATAGAGAAGATATCCTTATAAAATAAAGCAACATAAAGACAGATTTAGACAAACAAAAGTGAGAGAATTTGTATCTAGAAGATCTGTACTAAAAGAACTGCTGCAAGGAAAATGTTAAGGAAAATATTACCTCAAATGGAAAAAAGGTAGTTCAGAAAGGAATGAAGACCCACTGTGTGGGTGGGGAAATACTGAGGAAATCTAAATAAATGTTGATGACTGTGAAAAATAATTACAAAATATTTTATGATTTAAAATATATAGAGAGTTATAATACATGAGAACAATGACATAGAAGGAAACTCTCTCTTCAAGAGAGTTAAAATGTTTAAGATTGCATTGCCTGGGAAGCAGTAAAAGGACTAAGAAAGGCTGTCATATATTAAATATGCATCTTGATATGTCTAAGATAACCACCAAAACCACTATTGAAAAAGAAAATAGAAAAATAGCTTTAAAAATACTTGATTGATTTGGGGCATCTGGGTGGCTCTGTTGGTTAAGCATATGACTCTTAATTTCAGCTCAGGTCATTATCTCATGGTTCACGAGATCAAGCCCTGTCTGGGGCTCTGTGCTGACAGCAATGGAGCCTGCTTGGGATGCTCTCTCTCCCTCTCTCTGCCCCTCTGCTTCTCATTTTTTTCCCTCTCTCTCTCAAAATAAATAAACATTAAAAGAATACTTGATTGATTCAAAAGAAGGCAAGAAAGTGTAAAAATAACAAAAATAGATGTGATAATAGAAAATAATCAGATAGTAGACTTAACCCTAAATTTATTAGTAATTATACTAATTGTAAATGAGCTAACCCCTCTAATTAATATTGATAGAGTGTATACAGAAAAACAAAATCCAACTATATGTTCTTTACAAGGTGCAAACTTTAAAGCACAGATTACAAATATGGAAAAAGTATGTCATGCAACAATACCCAAAAGAAAGCTGATATAAGTATTCCAATACAAGGCAAAGTAAATTTTAAGGAAATAGCATTACTAGAGATAAAGAAATGTTTAATCATAAAAAGATGGGCATACATTATATAAAGCAAAAGTCAACAAATAAAAAACGACACTGATGAATTAAAAACCATAATTGAAGATTTTAACTAAATAGTTTCAGTGATAAAAAGAAGTAGCAGTCAAAAACAATTTAAAGAAAAGAGAAGAAAAAAACCCCAACAAATAAGGAAACAGACAATCTGAACAACATATTAGTAAACTTGAATTCATTGGCCTACATAGAACAATTATACCACAAAACTACAAAAAAGAATTCTTTTTAAGAATATGTGGTATTTGCCAAAATAGATATATGTTCAACCATAAAGAAAATCTTAAATTTTAAAGGGATTAAAATCTAATAATATGTACTCTGACAAGAATAGAATTAAGCTTGAGATTAAAAACAAAGAAATGACAAAAAGTCCCAAATTTAGGAAATTAAGTAATGCACTTCTAAAGACCCATGTGTCAAAGAAGAAATCACAATTTAAAATACAAAAATGTTTTTAGGTGAACAATAATGAAAAAGTAACATAAAATGTGAGGATGTAGCTGGCCAAAGCAAAAAAAAAAAAAAAAAAGTGCTGTTTTAAATGTCCATCTTTGAAATGAAGACATGCTGAAAATCAGTCATCTAATGAGACATTTCAGGAAGAAACAGATGAACAAATAAAGCGTCAAGAAAAGGAAAAGAAGTAAACAAGAATAAAAATACTAAAAATCAATTAAATAACAAATATACAATAGAAAGAACCAACATAGTTAAAAATTTTTTTGAAAGATTAATAAAATTGGTAAGTCTTTAGCAAGACTGATCATGAGTAAACCCAAATAATCAAAATCAGAAATAAAAAGGGATTATCAATACTGACTCTACAGACATTTAATGATATTATGGCAAGTTTGTGCTGATAAATTTCACAATTTGGATAAAATATACAAATTTCTTGAAAGAAAGAAATAGAAAATCTGGACATTCCTTTAACTAAAAAAGGAAATTCCAGAGCCAACAGATGGTTTCACAGGCAACATCAAGCCCCCAAAATTGGAGTAGAACATCTGTACTTCATCCTGCAGTCACAGCAGGACAATTGGATGTACTGGGAAGACCAGGCCAATAACCATTAGACGACCCAACAAGGTCTATTATATTGTTGATAGAAGCTTCCCATTATGTGGAGCAAAATCACGAAGCAGTACAACCAAGTCTTCTGAAGTCAGGGAAGCCCTCGAATGGGTGTTTTTCATCGGAACTACCCAGGAAAGAACAGATTATAAACAGTTTTGTTTCTAAAAAGAAACAAAGTTAAAAAACCCTGGGGACAAATACTGACTATTTAGATCATGTAAGCTATATCAATAGGAAATCAAAACAACCAATCAATGCAGTGGATGCAATGTTAAAAGAAAACAAGTTTGTTGCTTAATCAATTTTGTTATTTGAGTTTAACAAAGCTTTGAAGAATCTCTTGTCTTCAGAAAATTGGGGAAGGTTCAACAGTCATTCAAAGGGGTTAGTTTCAAACAAATAGTTTGAAAGTACCAGAAGCAAGGCTAGAAGTAAGGCCAAAGACCTTGAATGCTCTTTGTGATTTTTCCCTTGATTAATTGGCCTTGGCCAGACTTTTGTTGTGTTTTTGTCTGGGGTTATTTTGGATGACGTTCCACTTGTCACATATCAAGACTTTCTAGTGGGATGCTGCTGGGTTCTTACTAGTATCTCCATAAATACCTTCTGTTTGACATCATTTTCTCTTCCTCCCAAAGATGAATTCAACAAGCCAACTGAAAATGTCAAGAATATTGTGTGTAACTGACATTAGGAAATGCTTGGCCTCTTTTTGCCTGGCTGGCACTAGGCTCTGGACCGAAGTAGTCTAACTGCCTGCAAATATTTTGTTGACCTGAGAAAAATAGGTTCATGAAATCCATTTGCATTTTCGGATAGGGAAATTCTGTGCTAAAAGATTTTGTTTGGTCATTTTGGTAATTTTGGCTTCTTGTTTACCAGTTGGGGTTCACAGGTTGGGCAGTGTATTAGCTTTCTAATCCTGCCATAATACAGTCCCAAGAATTTAGTGGCTTAAAACAAAACAAATTTATTATCTTACAGTTCTGAGAGTCAGAAGTCTGACAAGGGTTTCACTGAGCTAAAATCAAGGTGTGGCAGGACTGCATTCCTTTCTGGAGGCTCTAGGAGAGAAATGTTTTCCTTGTGTTTCCAACTTCTACAGGCCACCCACATTCCTTGGCTAGTGGCCCCCTACTTTGATCTTGAAAGCCAGCAATGTAGTTAGCATCCTGTGACCCCGTTTTTGTCCCACATCTCTTTCTCTGACCAAAGCCATGAAGATTTCCCACTTTTAGTGATTCGTGTGATTAAAATGGGCCTATGTGGATAATCCAGGATAATATTCTTACCTCAATGTCTGTAATCTTAATCACATAGGCAAAATCCCTTTTGCCATGCAAGGTAACATATCCATAAGCTCTAGGGACTGGGTGTGAGAATCTTTGGGTGGGGGTCATTACTCTGCCAAAAAGGTAGGCAAGGATCATATCATGGCTGGAAAGCCCTATGTACCTGCTATGCATTGGAAGGAAGTTCTAATTTTCTCTTTTCTACTTTGGATTGACTTCCTTGCCAGGGCTGTGCTATTTGGGGGCTGAAGATGGTTTCTAGTCTCTATGGCTCATTGACAGAGAGTAATTGAAGACTGATTGCTATTCATTACCCTCATTTGTGCCCCTGAACCCAGGCAACTTTAACCCCTGTATAAGAGTAATTAAAAAGCTATTATTATCTCTTCACTGCTTATCTTAAGACACACACCAAGAGAAAGGGGACTTTGACTTCCTACACATTCTACCAAGAATTTGTTTCTGTCACCTATTGCTGTTTCTTTATATTAAATTTTCAGGTAAGTGAAAATAAAACAGATGTTACAGAAAAAAAAAGATGTGACAGATTCTATATATATTCATTTCAATGGACTTAATTATATGAATTTATAAAAGTGAAATTATTCTGTATCTTATGGAAGAAATCTTTGAGAAAGTCCAGTATTTTTCAAGTTTTTGTCCTCTTTCCACACTGTTCTCATGCTTAATCAATCTTCCTCAGTAACAGCTCTCATTAAAAGAAGCTATTCTTAATGGAACATAACTCACAATTTGAAAATAGCTGATCTAATCAATCTCCTTAATTTTATGAAGTAGGAAATGGATACTTCAGTTAGGTTAAGTATGACTTGACAAACATCACATAGCTACTTAGCTGGAAATTCAGGCTTTGACCCCCAATATCACTTCTTTCTACAGTTTTAAGCTTTAGACTTTACATCAATTTAATTTCAAATTTAATTTTATCTCAGGCTTTCCAATTTTCCCTTTGTTAAAAGCAATTTTTTTTTTGCATTTCAGTCTCTGTTTTGTTTTGTGTTTTGACTTAGTCCTATACTTTAGAGGCTTTACTATCTTTACTAGGAAAGTAAAATTCAAGGAGAAACATTGACATACAGTCTTGTTCTATGCTCCACATAACCTTTTTTTTTGACAAGGAGAGATTAGCTTTTTTGAAAAATGTTTCTTTTTTTTATCTTGTTCTTTTTCTTGTAAAGACTTAACCTCCCCTCACTTCCTTTCCACTTTTAGTTCTGTTTCCTTTAAATATCCCACACTCTACATGCCTCCATGTTTCCTCCTGGGTCTACTAAGACTAACAAAGGGTAGACACAGATAGCTGCAGAAGTGGATGTTGATTTAATTGCTTGGGCACGTTTTCACTTGGGTCCTCTCTCTGAGTCTTTCTTCCAGATGCTTACCTAATTTTCTTCCTCCTTGGTCTATTTTTTCCCTTCTAAAGAAAATATACCCAGCTCCATCCACATCACAGTTTTCTGTCAATGTAAGCAAGAGTTAGCTTCCCAAAAAAAGATGACTATATTGAGCATTTATGTCTCACCTTCCCCCTCAGCAATTGAAAACCTTCCATAGGAGTCAGATTTACCATCTCTATTACACTGCTGATGAGAAATAGAGTCAGGAAGTAGGAGGAGAATGATACTAGAGAGTGGGAAGAAGATACATTATCAGTTACACTTTATGGATGGAGAGCAACTAAAGTACAGATTAGGTCTATCCAACTATTTCCCTTTATCATTTGGGGCCTTTGGGGAAGTCATAGTGTTGGAGCATTGATCAGTAGATTGGCTTGCCAAGAAATCAATCCAATCTTCTATGAAGATATCTAAAATAGAGAGAGCTACACGGCCAATGGATGAAAATGCCTTAATACTTAGGCAAGACAAACTGCTCAGAACATAGAATGGCACCATAAGTAAAGGCATTATGTATGGCTGTAATATCCTGAATTTGGACCCTATTCTGTCCTTTTCTCTTTAATCTCCATGAACCTCTCCATTTTCTCATCTTGAAATGGAGAAAGGTAAATATAGATTTCAGGTTTTTTTTTTTCAAATTTAAGTGATGAAAAATCTTGAGCATGTTTAAAAGATTATGGCAATGGTCCAGTGTAGAGAAAGAGACTTAAGAGAGAAGAGAGAGGGGATAATTTATAAAGCACGATTCCCCCCCTCCCACCCTTGGTAGTGGACTGGTGGAAGGATAAGCCTTAGTTAGAAATAAAGGTCCTTTTTTATAGTGGCAGGAGGCACAGTGGAAAAATGGCTGCATAAGCACATAGGTTTGTAAATGTAGTAGTAGAAAGTGAAAGGGTGCTTCCTCTGAGGATCTTCATCTTCTCTGAGAAGTAGGAGTTGATACCACCTGCTTTGAGTATTGGAGGATGTGAGGAAGTTGGAGAATTGAAGACAGTGGAGAAAGTATGGAATACTCACTATAGAGAATAAGAAGGAGAACTGATAAAAATGCAGTAATATTTCTTGGTAGTGTTTCATGTCCTGTTGAAGATGTTGATCATGAATGCATAATGACAACACTCTGCCCTGCTGCCTTTTCTGCCATGATACTCAGAAACCTTCGTTGATAATTGGAGTCACCGAAAAGAGCCAAGTAGATTTAATGAAAGAAATTGAGGAAAACAATCAAGGAAATGAATGAGAAGGTGGTAGAAGTAACAGAATATTGACTATCGGTAGGATAGGGAAAGAAGAGGAGTAAGGAGTACCCAGATAAGTGAGAAATTGTAAGGGTGGCCAAATGCATTCAGAGTTGGTTTAACAGAAATAACTGAATGAGCCACCTGAAAGAGTAAGAGTTGTGAGATATCTAAGTTCATGATTTTGAAGGTAGAACTTTTCTGGGCGATAATAAGGTCCAGAGAGTGGTAATGAAAACACACAACCAACTTTGGGAATGGTGGAGAAGGTGACTAGAGATGAAAAACATAATAAAGCCAGAAGCCTAGATGTTTGGTATTAATATAAATGTTTTTCAGGATGTTGATGTTAGGATCTGGATAGAGAGATAGAAGATAATTGTGACAAAGAAGGGTAGAGGATGGTAGAGGTAGAAATCTAAGTGTTGATGGAGCAGGGGTTTTTACAAGAAGGTGCAGGAACAACAGTGTAGAAGAAGGAGGGTGCTGCCTCTACCTCTGGACTTTGGGGTATGTGGTTGAGCAAATTTTCCATGAGACAGCTGTGTGGAAAATAATATTTTTAGGAGAGAGACAATATTCTCCAAAATGGGAGCAAAACACCTACATTAAGGAATTATCAGGATAGTGTAACAGATAGTGTATGTTGAAATGCCTGTCTTATGAAGTGATGGTTTTATATATTAAAAAATACAGAGTTTACAATGCAGAAGCTACTATGCTAAGTGCATTTTGTGTATTATCTGATATAATCCTAACAGTATGATAGGCAAGTATTATTATTATCTACATTTATAAATTAAGAAGCCAGGTTTTGGAAGGGTTAAATAACTTGCATGGGTCTCCTAGCTCAGAAATGGCAGGCATGAAAGAGTGCCCACACTTTTAAGCACTGTTGGGATGAGCACTGGGTGTTGTATCTAAGCCAATTTGACAATAAATTATATTCATAAAAAAGAAATATTTATTATAATCAAAAAATTGTATATCATAAAAAAATACTCTAAAGCTAGTCTGTTTCTTGGTGTTATCTTGAATTGTATGCCATAACTCTGACATGTGGGGTTATCTCATCAAATAAAAGCACAAACAATTAAAAAATAAAAAAGAAACATTATTACATACTATTACTGTTTTTGTTTTTTAATTATTTTAACTTTTATTTATTTTTTGAGAGACAGAGAGAAACACAGTGTGAGCAGGGGAGGTGCAGAGAAAGAGGTAGTCACAGAATCTGAAGCAGACTCCAGGTTCTGAGATGTCAGTATCAAACCTACCGTGGGGCTTGAACTCAAGAACTGCTAGATCATGTCCTGAGTCAAAGTTGGACACTTAACTGACTGAGTCACCCAGGTGTCCCCTGACTATTTTTGTTTTAAAAACAACTTTAGTCAATTGTTCATATGAATGAACTCAAGATATTAATTTATTTTAAAATCATTTAAGGTAAGCCTGAATTATTCAGGCAAAAATTTTTGGATAAATATGAAAATTCTCAAATGTATATGTATAGTGTTTATGTTATTTTCAGCAGGATAATCCCACCATTGTCATATCCTACTTGTAGGGCCAGGAAGAGGGATTAAGGCCAATTAATAATATTTTTGATCCTGGTGCCTCAGGGTAAATCTGCAAGGCTACTTTGGACTCTTTGATCTTGATTGTTGAGTATGAAATAAAAGGGTGAGTCAAGGAAGAGATGAAAATGAATTTCGAGTAAATGTAGCTAATAGTAGGAGTAGGTGGAAATAAAAGGAAATATATTGACAGGTGTGGAATGATGAGAGGGCTGAACTTCTGTTAGAACCAGGAGCTCTCTTTGTCTACACTCTTTAATCTGAATTAGAAGTGGTATGGTGGATGGGATGGGACCTGTTATTTCCTTCATGGGGATTGCAAGGGTAGGATTGCATTGAGCAGTGTTCCTAGGCTATCAGAGAATTCTGAGCATAATTTGGAGTCCAGAGAGTCTAAGAACGAGTCTAAGAACTATGAATGGTGGTAATGGCCAAGTCATAAGAATCTTCATCCGCCTTGGGGATTCATGTGCACCTCTTGGTCTTCACATAACTCATATATTGAAATTCTGGATAAACATTCTCCTTTCCTTCTCCAAGGAGCAAAGGTCTCCAGTACCTCAATGCGGTACTCTATAATTGTGCCATCAGGACAGTGCCATTGCCTTTGGCCATGGGCACTGTGTTGAGATAGAAAGGGTGCACAGGAATTCAGATTTAACTAAGGACATTCCAGATCATGTCTGGAGGATGGTGAGTGTCATTCCCCACACTTTTGGTTGAAAGTGGAGGAGAAACTGTCATTAGAAAGGACTAATTGAATGAATATTGACATTTTCCTTGTTATTTTTCCTCCCAAAGGGAAGGATTTTGTTGTCGTTGTTGTTTGTTGTTGTTGTTGTTGGTGGTGGTGGTGGTCCAACCACGAATGGACCAAAATAGTACCTCAATTGATCCTTAACCCATTCAGACCCCTGTGCTATTTTCATTATCAGATTTGTCCTAAGGGTATGAAGTAAAGGTGTTACTTTTCCAACTTAATGGAACAAAATGACCAGCCTGAACGTGTTCATTAGCTGGTGGTACTATCTCGAGTAAGGAAGATTTTAAAATGTATGTTCAGAGTCTAAGAGTTCCAGGGAAATTTTATGAAATACCCAGTAAGAACTTCCAGACAGCCACATCTTTTTTTCGTTTCAGAAGCCCAGTCCCTGAAGCGCTGAGTTCTGAGAATTGTTAGGGAAAGACAAAACTCTGGCAGGTACTGAGTTGTATGGTTTGTTATGACTCTGCATTGGTCCCAGGAATGTTAAGAAGTATGTTTCCTTGCAAATCATACTTTAATAAAAAGATGAATATGGTTAAATCCAGTCCCATGGGGTAGCTAAAAAAACAAAAATGTGTATACATTGGAAAACCTAGTGCTTCTGTAGCCAATTCTGCCAGGTACACAGAGGAGGCATTTCTGGAAGGTTTTACACCAATCCTGTCTATTCTGATTAGGATGGCAGTTCCTAGCTCTTTCAGTTATGGTTTGTCAGTTTTTCCATTAAAGATCATGGCTTCTTGGAACACAAACCTCTGGTGTGTTTCTAATCCCTTGGAGTCTTGTTGATGGCATGCAATCCATTGGCATGCAATACACATCTTGCACCATATCTTTGCCTTTTTGGTGTGAAATTCCAAGTTTTGTAAGTCTAGTCTTTCCCACATGATCCCATACAGCTGTCTTCAGATACAGAAAATACTTAGACAGGAAGCAGAAAATTAAAGTCCTTTGCTTTCTGGAATGTAAGGAGCTTTATACAAGAGTAAGAGATTCCTGGTGTATAATCTGGAAAAAAAGTATCATTTATTCCATTCCCTTTTGGAAAAAGTACACATTGTTGACAGATGTAATTGTTACCATCCAGAATTCTGATTAAGAATAAGAACAAAAAAGAGTCTGATTTTGTCAGGAAGGCTAGGTTAGTGTTTGAGCCCTTCCACTAACTAACTGTATAGCCCTGGGTGGTCATATACACATCATGAGAAATGGTTTTCCATTTGGAAAAATGAAATGATCTGATGTGTTAGTATCTAAGCCCTTCCTAGCTTTCACAATCCAGAAGATTCCAGAGAAAATAAAAATATCTTGTCATAGGACTCACAGTACTACCCCATATGACCAGTAGATGTCAGACTCGCATTATAGTCTGAAATAGATATGCAATGTGATAGTGGTAGCCCCAATGGTGATGAACCTTATTCAGGTAGGTACAGTATAATAACCATTAAATAAAATGTTGTTCTTAATCAGAAAGTTCATAGACTTCTAGGCAAATATCTGTTTCTATTAAACCTGATGAGGTTGCCACTCTTGCACAATTGACATCCTTTCAAACTATGCTCTGAAAAGCAATAGACCCATTGGAACAAACCATATATTTCTTCTCTCACTCACTCTCATTTATTAATTCATTCAACAACTATTTGTTGAGTTTACTACGTTACATGTCCTGAGATAAGTGCCAAGGATACAGAAATAAACAGAAAAGATACAGTTCCAGTACTTGGAAGTTTATCCTCCAGAGGGATACACATGCTATTGAACAAGTCATTGTCATTGTGATGAAAGTCTACAGAGAACTACATAGTAAACTATGTAAAAAGCATGCTGTGGGGAGAGGAGTATCAAGAATAACTTTCTCAGTGAGGTACTGTATATTTAAGAATGAGTTAGGTTTGGTTTAACAAGAAATTATTTGAGGAAAGAAGTGATCCAGGCAGAAGAATAGCATGTGCGAAGATTCATAGGCAAGAGAAGGTGAAGAGCATTCCAGAAGCTAAAGGAAGCTAGAATGACTGTGGCACAGGCCAGGCAGAGCATGCTATCAGATGAGGAGACTAGATTTCAGGGGGCCTTCCAGGCCATGAAAAGAAGAAAACTGGTTTCACAGAATTCTTCATTTCCCCACAATGATGTTGGCAAGGGCAGTTTCATCAGTTCAGTGAGCTGGCATCTTGGGGGGTTTCATCCAACAGTGAAAAAGAGAACAGGCTCATTTTGAATGTGAAGTAGAGGAGAGGAACTTGGAGATCTGAAAATCAAAATTGACTTGGATCAGTTTAGATCAAAAGAGTATTCATTGAGTTTCTGACATCAATTAATATCCCTTTTTGGCTAGTACCCAACCACTACCATGTAAGAGTACCATTGGTTTAATTCTCTTAACACTAATTGTTGCTACCTGTATGTCAGACAAGGCGATTGCCATTTTCACTGCAAGACTTTGCAAACACCTTTGCAACCACGGAGCCTGTCTGAAGAGACCTGTGTCACCCCTTATTGGCCAGCTTGCCCCTAACTCATTATGATTCTGTATCAATTAAGCAATTGTTTTTCTGTGAAAATCTCAGCTCTTCAACAACATGGCTGCTTAGTAAATGACACTGTGAATTAGTTCTTGGAGTGTTTCTACACAGTAGAGGGAACAAGTAACGTTCCATTATGGATTTTCTGGTTGTAAAATCAAGACAGGTATTAGATTTTAAAGAATTACAGGCTCAAGACAGTCTATCACTTAATTTTAAAAGCAAAGTTATGTTTGTGATCTGCTGTGAATCTTGGAGTTCAAGTGAAGAAAGTAGACAACATTGTACCTGTGAACTTAAATGACTAGTTCATACACTGACCCCTCCCCCACTTCTGTTTTAATTGCCCATAATAGTGAGTTTTGTGTACCTATACATTTACTTTAAAGCATGTAAAATCCAAAGTCAGTGACTCTTTTACTCACTGCCTTCATGTAGAGCTAAGCATGTTTACTTAACGCAAATTCTGTGTGTGAGAAATCAGAGATACTTTGGGGCTAGTGGAAATTTCTCATTTAGCTTGTAGGGACACTCTTAGACCACTCAGTGAAAAAAATCAAGAACTATTTATTTTCAGGACCTGGATGCAGTTTGGCAGAATACAGTAGCCAGTCATTAATTTTACACATCTTACTTTATCAAACCATATGTTTAACTGTAGGTTACTATAAATATGAGTATCTATTTGGGGATATAAGCTCAGAGTCTTAGACAGTTTTATTAGCATTCATAAATATTTGTGTTCCAGATTCAATCATATTATTATAGTTTTGTGTATTCTCACACATAAAATTCATGAAGCTACTTATTTTATCAACTCAGCCATGCCCCCACTCCTAGCCAGAAAATATATTAAAGATAAAAATAAGGACCTGCCAGTAGTTCAGCCATATTGTTTCAAATAGGACCCATTTTTACTAGAACCATCTTGCTTAGGATCATCCTGACTCACTGGTGGATCAAAATGCCCTCCCCTCCCCAAACTACTCCTCTTTCCTTCCTGGCCTGAAATCCTCACCTTTAGAGATAATCATGGATAATACCTCTGTTAAGAGACTGTTTTTCCACTGGAAGAGACATGAGGATGACCTTCTCATGCATTACACATAACCATGGGCTACCTCAATGTACAATTCTTAGTGCATTAATTAAACTCCACCTTCCTTCTTCTTCCACTCACAAAATGCAATTGTATCCACTCTAATTTATATAAAAGTGAATTGTTAGCAAACCAATACTTAAAGTAGTAGAAGTAGTAAACCATAATCTCCAATATATTCCATATTATTGATGCCAGGTCACGGTCTTCAAGAAGCTCAATGTAAGATTCCAGAAA
This sequence comes from Cryptoprocta ferox, assembly GCA_028646485.1. Classification (NCBI taxonomy): domain Eukaryota; kingdom Metazoa; phylum Chordata; class Mammalia; order Carnivora; family Eupleridae; genus Cryptoprocta; species Cryptoprocta ferox. Next base: position 18,699,440 of record CM053561.1, read on the forward strand.
AGAGTCTAAAGGGCTTCACTGATTTTCTGAAGAATGATGAACTTATAGCAGTTACTGTCAGTGGAATGATGAGGGGAAGGGAAAGAAGTAGCCCTGAGCAATTTCTTACAAAGTAGAAAATGAAGATCAAAGTACTTTCCCTAACAGAACTGTGGGGACACATCATCAGGACATGGAGTTTTTTCTGCATATGCCCAGGCTCCCCTGGCTGGACAAAATGGGGGCACATATATTGGTGAAATAACTTTGAAAGGTCAGACACTGGAAGGACCAATGAGAGCCATTTTCTGTGTGTTGTTCTACCAAAGCTGACAAAATGTTAGAATTAAGAAAGATTTATTTTAAGTCTTTCTCAGTTTTCATGTAATTGAACCAAATCCCAAGAAAATGAAGGTCATACGGGAGTTGTGATACAGACCTACTTGGGCTGTGGCTTGAACCCACTTTTTCTAGTTACTAGTGAGTCCCAATTTCCTCCACACTGCATAGTAAAGCAAGCAGGAGAAGCAAGGGGAATAAATTGACGACAGTTAAATTGCATGCCCAGGAATTCCTTAGTTTGCTGAAATGAATACTTTGATGAAAGTCAATTCCCCTGAGAAGAAACAGTGAAGTGCAACCCTCAGATCACCCTTGACTAAATGACGTAATGGACATTGAGCCTTTGGTGGGATCTGTTGGGTACAGTCTACAGACCTTTCTCTAAGATAGTCCCTAGTCTAGAATATATGATTGTTTTTGTTTTTGTTTTTTGTCCATTTGCTTTATATACACACACAATCCTGGACCCCATGTCTCTGTTGAAATTTCCTGATCTTCTCTTTCTTTTGGCCAAAATAAATAGTCGCCTCCATATGAAACATACATCTTTAAAGTTTTGTCCTTCTTGGCCGGATGTCTTTTGCTCTCTAGCTATATAATCTTGTTAAGCCTATACAAGTCATCATGGTGAGGGGGGCTAAAAAGCATGTCCTGCCTATCTGTCCAGCAGCATAATGGAAAGAGGAATTGGAAGATAGAAGATAGAGTGGTGAGGTCCAAATGTGGAGAAGTAAGTGCTTGATAAACTGAAAGCACTTTGTAAATTCAATGCACCATTAGTAGCCCCAGGAGTAAAACCACAGTAGGAATCTTAAGCCAGGTATGGAGAACTCCGAAGTATTCTTAAGATCCATGCCCTCCCTGGTCACTCCCTGCTCAAATTGCTCATAGAATCAGCTGTGCCTCTAAATTTTCTGACTGAGAATCATCATCTTCATGGAAACACACAATATTACACTGCCCTTAATACATCATAGAGACAACCTCTTCCCACTGCTGCTACTAACCCAGGAACAGGGGTAGTTCAGAAAAGAAATGACTTTTTCTCATTATCAGGCAACCATTTAAGTGGTCCTACAGTATTTTTTTTTCTATAAGATGTTTTTCTGGTGCCTCAAAACTTTCCTGTGGCTCTCTTGACTATCTTCCTAATTCCTTGATATAAACTTCATCTGGTATCCCCACTTTTCACCCACCATGTGCCCTGTGCAATAGGAAAAAATATTTTCTTTTCTCATTGCCTTTTGAACCAAGAGTACCAAAATTTGGTGCCTGTATTTTCTGAACAAATTTCCTCTGAAACAAATCTTTGTAGTAAATTTCTCTTGAATCTGGTATATCCTTTTCTTTTCATATATTTACCCTATCAATTCACATCTTCATTTTCTCACCCCTCTGACATCCTGACAGACAGTATAATTTTTACAGTGAATTAAAGCAGCTCTGCCTTTGCCCTCCATGGGATGCCATCTGAACATAGACCATATACCTGCCCTTTCTCACCCTGTGACATTTATGGGAAGAGCTCCACCAACTAATCATGTTTCCCTCCTTGCAGACCCTGTTTATGCTTGACAATCTTAGAATACAAGTAAGATCAAGTGTTGAGCATTTGGAAGATAGTTTGATTTGCCAACTCAATCTGTTCAGAAACATTGAGAAATAGACATTTTCAAGCACATGAAAGGATATGATTAATACTAAAAGTTTTAGGTAAATGGGAGCATTATGTATGTACAATAAATGTTAGAGGACACCTGGTAAAGTAGTAGCCCAGAAAGTTGCTGGAGGCATCCTGTATTTCAGGCTATATTTCACCAGGGTTCTTCTGAGACTGTGATTTTTTAATTTTTTTTTATCCTGAAGAAGGATGAGTTGAATAGTTAAACATATTCCACAATAAGAAATAGGTAGAGGGATTAGACATTTCTACATATGACAAACTAAAGAGAATGTGCAGTGGTAGTTAATTTCAGTGTCCCATTCCTCTTATTGAGGAAATGATGGCTCAGGAGAATAGTTTCTGTTGCTGGGCCATCAGCTGCCACCACAGCCAGTGAGCCAGTGAGGTCAGACAAGCTGTGGTGTCAGAGATTACACCAGCTTTTTGCATTTGGCCTGGAATCCCATGGGGCATTCAATCTCCTCTCCTGTGGTGTCTTTGTGGGCCTTCCCCTAACAAATGCCTACTTGTTCTTCCTTAAAGCTCACAGGGTGTCAGAAGCCAAGACTGAGCCCTCGTTTGCATTCCTGGTGCCCACTGGCATGACCTCAGGAATCCTGCAGCTGCAGTATGAATGGGGCCATTTGATGGGTTAGCTGAGGGCTTAAGTGGAGTTGGATGGCACAGAATCCTCCCATTTAACAGCACTGTCTAATCTTCAACCAGAGTCAAACTAATGCTCTTTGGAAAAAATCAGTTGTTTGTCTGAAATTCCCACCTTGTGACTCTTTGCAAAGAAAGAGCATCAGAGATCTGGATTCTGCCCCCACTGCACGAGCATATAAACAGTGCTCAGGAAAATATTGGTTACACTGAATGATGGAAGCCACAATGGCAAAATTAGGACTTCGAGATTGGTTGGTACTATAGGGGATGGAAAAAAATCTTTCTCCTCTACTTATTTTATCTTCTCTGGCAAAAACCCCGTAAGTTAGATTGACAAAAGACATCTTAGGAAGAGAAAATAAACAGAAGCATCATGCATACACATGGAGTACTCGGGGATAAGTAAATCAAAGGGGTGGTTAGAACCTGGGCTTATGTACATCTTACCAAAGGGATATGACATCTCTAGAGAAGGGGAAAGACAGGACTTTAAGTTTTCAAGGGTGGCAAATTGTGAGAAGAACAATATATGGGGAGACTAATGGTGGATAAGGGCTAGTTTTAGTAAGGTTTGTTGGGTAGATACTTTTGGTGCTGTTTCTGGGCTGATAAGGGCTAGTTTTAGTAAGGTTTGTTGTGTAGATACTTTTGGTGCTGTTTCTTGGCTGATAAGGGTCTAGAGTTGTCTCTGTTGATTAATTTCTGTTCTTCTTGGCAGAGAGGGGAGAAGTTTGCTTTTACAAATTTATGTCCTGCTTTTAGACAAATAGCAAGAGGGTAGAGAGCTTTTCTTGTATCTGCTGCTTCTTAATTGCTCAAAATAATCCTCAGGCCAAAATAGCATATATTGGGTTTACATAGTCTGCTACCCATCAGTACTATTTTTCTTTGTCCCTACCCTTATGCTTTGTCTCCATTTTTAGTTTAAAAAGTGATGTCTTCTGAAAGGAATAATTTTTGGTAAGAACAATAATATGTTTCTTTATAGTCCAAGAAATCCCAGCCTTAACACAAAGCATATTGTTCCCACACAGCCAACAAACTGATCACTGTTAAAAGGTAAATCTGAGTGCATCCATTCCTGAAAGAACTCAAAGACCTTTGACAGGTTCTGGAGTCTTCCGCCACTGGCCTCTGTAACCCTCTTCTGTCAAAGTTTGTCACTCCTCTTCTCTAACACTTATACTCTGAGGTCACCAAACTCCTTTCCATTCACAGAACCTACTTTGCTCTTTCTGCCACTGAGCCTTTGCACATTCTGCTTTCTGTAATAAATATTCTTCCTGCTTTTCATTGTGGGGCTAACTCCTACTCAGGCTGCATTTAGCTTAGGCCAGTGTTTCTCCAAATTTGCTGTATATTAGAATCATCTGTGTCACCTGTGAGAGTTTTTCATGCTGTATACCAATTAAACCAGGATCTCTGGGTATGGAAGCCAGCCATCAGTAATTTTTTAAAATGGCCCAGATGATTCTATTGTGCAGTCAAGTTTGGGAGCATGGTTTAGAGAGGTGTTTCTCACATTTGAATGTACATAGGTATCACCTAGAGATATTGATGTAGATTCTGACTCGGTTCATCTGAGATGAAATTGAATTTTCACATTTCTAACAGTCCCCAGATGAGGCCAATAATGCTGATCCAAGTAACCTTTGTTCCTCTAGGACAGTATTTCTCAAAGTGTTTTCTCCAGGCCAGCAGCATCGCATCATCTGGAAACATGTTAGAAATGCAAATCAGAAATTCTGGGATGAGAGCCATTTTAACAAGCCTTTCAGGTGAGCCTATGTATACTCATGTTTGTATTGCTCTAGGAAATACTCCTGAGACACCAAGACTCAGTTGATATCTCTCTGCCTAGCCTCCTTTGTTTTTCCAGAGCAATCTGTGCTTCCCTCTGCTGTAGCATAAATTATATGTACTGTTTAGTTGTGTATTCATTGGCCTATATCCCAAACTGGAGGGAAAAGCCTGTGATTGTTGGTCCCATGGGATCCCCATGACCTCGCACTGTGGCTGGCACCTAATAAGCACTCAGTAAATATTTGTTGAATGTATTACAGTACAGAAAGTTAAACTGCAGCTCATTTGGCCATTCTTTCCAGGTAATTTCTTTGTGGCTGGCATAAAGAATGGCGAAAAGAGGAAGAACAAAGTTATAAAATACCATCAAGGGCATCTTGGTGTCTGCAATCTGTCCAAAGAGTGGCCCTTAGAGGGCAGGGTCCAGGTTTCCATTGACTCCAGTTTAATAAATCCCTTTCTGTGAGGAAGCTGAGCCTGGCAAAAATAAAAATTGGTGAAGGGGGAGGAGCGGTGTCTGGAAGACTTTCTGCAGAATTACCTAGCAGTAGTTTCTTCCCTTTCATCATCGTGCAGCATGATGAAAAGAGAGAGCAATCCAGATTCTTTTCACACTCCATTGTCTCAGGTTTTTCTCCCTTACCTGATAGGTCATCTCCCAGATATTCCTCCCACTGGGAACACCTCCATTTCTGCCAGAGAACAAAGATGAAGTCCTGCCTGCCCATTGCTAGGGCCCATAAGCACTTTTTTTTTTTTAAAGCAGTAAGACAAAAGGAGAGAAACTCTGGGGAGTGTCACTAGCAGAATCATTTTGATTGGTATAATTCTGTTGGAAGATGCAGAATTGCATCTATCAAGAGAGGCATAGCAGGCACCCATCATTATCCCTGGCATCACAGAATCTGAAGGCAAATGACCAGGCTCAACTCCAGGTCAACGAATTTAGATTCTCTGAGAACAGGGCGAGGCGTCTGCATTTTAAATCTGCCTCTGGTGATTCTAATGTGCAGCTTAAGAACCACTGGCTTGATCTTAAGACCAGGAAGGGGCTTACAAATCACCTAACCCAATGCCAAACAATGGTTAAAATGAGCGAACTACATCTCACTCAGAATACAACATCACAGTGTGGAGTGGAAAAAAAGATGCATAATACAAGTGCAATGAGATACAAATTATAAAATGCACCCCCTATATTGTATATTCTCTCTTTTGTTTATGTTTAGGTAAAAGTCTTCAAGTGGATTAGAACGACTTGCTTTAATTTCTTTCAGGTAGTTGCCACTGGGGGAGGCCATGGGGCTAGGGAGCAAGGAGGAAGGGGCTATATGGGGAGTCCATTTTGTCTTGCTTTACTTCATTTATATTTTAAAACAAGGTCTTGCAACAAACATTACAATATGCTAACAATGAAAAAAATGTAAATGGTCTCTTCTGGCTGGAAGGTTTGTACACAATTATATTTTCTTGTGCTTTTTTTTTTTTTCAAAATGTTCTTAAAGCAAAAATGATAATTAATTTTAAAAATAAAGATCTAGCACCCAGCGTTTTCTAAATGAGAACTATGAGGCCCGGAAGTGTAAGTGACATGATAACTGTGTCAGCGGCAGGGCTTCTAGAGTCCTACCCAAGGTCTCTGCCATTGATCTCTGCTGAGTCACAGATCACCCTGCCTGGAGAGCCCTTCTCTGCGCCCTCTGCAGCATTCCCTTAACCTCCTCTGCTAGTGGATCTCAGCCTACCCCACGTAGGGGTTCTCGGCTCGGCGTCTACAGGCTGCTTTCTCCGTCTGGGCCTCTTTCCAGCGCAGGGCATTCAGTAGCGGAGGCTCGCCGAGGTCCCTGGACTCCTCCTGGGCATCTAGGCGCGACCCCGCTAGGCTGCGGCAGTAGCTACCGCAGAGGCAGCCTCGGGTGGGCGTTCCCCGGCGGGAGCCTTGGAAGCAAGGCAATCAGTTTGCTTGTATCCAAGCTGAGAAGTCCCCTCTGAAGGCAGAGACTCAGACATAAAGCTGGATGAATGTGCTTTGCTGTAGAGCACGCAGCTTGATTATTGCTCCGGGCAGAGAAAGGCGTTGACATGAAATCGGGAGACTGAAGAGGTCTGCTCTTTTGATTTGGGATCTTTCAGAATTTTACAGGCTACAAATTGCCCTCGTCCAAAGCAAAAATCTCCCTGTGATCTTAGCAAAAATTTTGGGAGGTCAGTGACGCATATTATTTTCTCTTAATAAAAAGCAAACACACAGTAGCACATACTGGGTACTCCCTCCACCCCCATGTTCTGATTGGTTGGCTCACCTGTCACTGAGCTATATGAATGCGCTGGGTTTCCCCTCTTCACTAGCAAGCGCTGGTGTAAAAGCAAGCCAACGCCTTTGAACAGTTGAGAAGCCATGTTCATCAAGTAGGAGTACAATCTGAAATTATGCCAGGCAATCAGAGGCTTTAATGGATGAAAAATTGTCAAAGCACAGCGGGGCGTTTGATAATCTCTATGGCTGCTTATTGTGAGTAGAAACCACAAGGTGAAAAAAGAGACAGGGATGGGTAAGCTTGTGTTTTTTTCCCTTTCTTGCCTTTGAAGAATTTGACAATAACTGCCAAGTACTCCCTGGGGACAGTGCTCTTAGGGGCAAGCAGGATTCTGGTTTAAGGAAAGAGGAAGAGAGTCACATAATTAATGAAGGAAAAGCAGAAATAGGGAGCGGGGGACAGGGCCTCACATTTTGTCCAGGAATTTAAAGCACAGAAGTCCCATGGAAAGGAAAGGGGAAGAAGCCCTTAATCCAGTATCCCTAGAGGAGGAACTGGAGAAAGTAAGATGAAACAGGTTCCCCATCCAAAGTCTCCAAACAGAAAATAGGGAGATGGAAGCATCGGCTTCATTTTTGAATCAGTCTCTCCCAGGATTTTGCCAGCTCCAGCAATTGAACTCAAGTGGTATGCTAGGCATCAGAGTGTTTTTTTGCTGGATCTCAGTAGTAGGAATTTTCCCTAATGCCTAGATGGAGGAAGACATTGACTCTGTAATGCAGAGACATAGGATAGAGATCCATTTGCATGCCAGCTCTAGTTGAGTGGCAGTGGTTGGCTGGAACATTCAGGCAGGAAGGGTTTTAAGGCCAGATCCAGGCTGCAAGTGGGAAACCGTGCCTGACTGATTGATAAAATCTGTCTTGGATGTGGAATGCTAAGGGCAGTATTCTTCCTATTTATCATCTCTGCTTTGAGATGCTTTCCTTTCTGTAGTAGCTGCCACCACTGACATCAATGTAATAATCTTAATGTGATAATTTTTGTTTTAGAGTCTTCTGCTAAGAAGATTTCAGCCTAAAAGGGAAGGCAAAACTGGTTAGCAATGCTATTTTTTCCCCTAAATCCTCTAGGTCCTATGGAATTGGCCAAGTTGATTCAATTGCATTGAAATGCCCTTCTACTGGCTTACCTCAGTGACCAAAATGCCTACATACCTTTGTTCTTAGGTCCATCTTCTGAAAAGTAAACAGAACCAGCACTCAGGCTCATCTTTCCAAAATTAAGCAACAGCAATTTGCTATAAGGCTAAAATAAATGTTCAGTGAATAAGTCTATCAGGGTCTGACATAGGCAGTTTTGAGCATAAATCCAGTTATTCAATGGGTCCTTGGGCTTCTCCAGCACTAATAACAGTTATGGTGCAATAAAGAAGGAAAAAAGGTGGAACAAACTCTGCCTCCAATGTCTTGCTGCCTGTGAGAGGAAGGAAATGCCCAGAAAGGATGACTCAGTCCTTGAATACAGACAGAGAGAGTAGAAAGACAGGAGAGGGACTCTGGGGAGAAAAGAGAGAAAAGAATATGGGAGGGACTCAAGTCCTTATTACACACAGCCCCAGTTGACAAAAATGTGAAATACTTAAGTTTGTCTTTAGAGCCTGTCATCCAGATCCTAATCCCTGCTCCCTGTACACAGTAAAAAGAACTTGGCAGATGTCATTAAGTTAAGGTTCTTGAGATGGTGAAATTATCTTGAATTATCTGAGTGGGTCCAATGTAATCCCAAGAGTCCTCATAAGAGGGAAACAGGAAAACCACAGTCAGTGAAGGAGATGTAATAATGAAAGCAGATGCGAGAGTGACCAGGGGCCACAGGGCAAGAGACATGGGTAGCCTCTAGAAGCTGGCAAAGGTGATGAAGATTCTTTCCTAGAGCCTCCAGAAGGAACACAGGACTACAGACCCATTTTACACTTCTGATCTCCAACTGTAAAAGGATAGTATGTGTTGCTTTAATCTACTAAACTTGTGGCATTTTTAAAAAGGATATAATGCAATTTATTTACTTATATTTTTTATTTTAATTCCTGATAGTTAATATACAGTGTTCTATTAGTTTCAGGTATATGATATAGTGATTCAACACTTCCATATACCATCCTGTGCTCATCACAAGTGCCCTCCTAAATCTCCATCACCTGTTTAACCCATTCTCTCTCCCCAATCTGACAACTATAAGTTTGTTCTCAAAAGTTAGGAGTCTGTTTCTTCATTTGTTTCTCTCTCTCTCTTTCTATTACTTGTTTTTTTTTGTTTCTTAAGTTTCACATATGAATGAAATCATATGGTATTTATCTATCTCTGACTCACTTATTTCACTTAGCATTATACTATCCAGCTCTATCCATGTTGTTGCAAATGGCAAGATTTCATTCTTTATTATGGCTGAGTAATATTCAATTGTATATATATAACACTTCTTCTTTATCCATTGATCTATCCATGGACACTTGGATTGCTTTCATAATTTGTCCATTCTAAAATATCCTGCTGTAAATATAGGGGTGTATGTACCCCTTTGAATTAGTGTTTTGTATTTTTGGGGGGTAAATACCCAGTAGTGCAATTATTGGGTCATAGGGGATTTCCACTTTTAACTTTTTGAGGAATCTACATACCATTTTCCAGAGTGGCCGCACCAGTTTGCATTCCTACCAACAATGCAAGAAGGTTTCTTTCCCTCCACATCCTCATCAACACTTGTTTCTTGCATTTTTGATTTAGCCATTCTGACAAGTGTGAGATGATATCTTATTGTAATTTTGATTTGCATTTCCCTGATGATGAGTAATGTTGAGTATCTTTTCATGTGTCTGTTGGCCTTCTGGATGACTTCTTTGGAGAAATGTCTGCTTAGGTCTTCTGCCCATTTTCAATTGGATTGTTTGTGTTTTTTGGTGTTGGGTTGTATAAATTCTTTTTCTTTAATGTTTATTTTGAGAGAGAAAGAGAGAGTAAGAGCGGAGGAGGGACAGAAGAAGAGGAACGCAGAGAATCCCAGGCAAATCCAGTTTTGATTGCCTGTGGATGCATCCAGATGGTAAATTGTCAGCGCTGAGCCCCATGTGGGACTTGATCTCACAGGCTGTGAGATCATGACCTGAGGCAAAATCAAGACTTGGATGCTTAGCCAACTGAGCCACCCAGGCATCCCAAGTTGTATAAACTCTTCTAAATTTTTTTTAAATTATGTTTATTTGTTTTGAAGACAGAGAGACAGACAGACAGAGAGAGAGAGAGAGAGAGAGAGAGAGAGAGAGAGAGAATGACTGGGGGAGGGGCAGAGACCGAGGGAGACACAGAATCTGAAGCAGGCTCCAGGCTTTGAGCTATCAGTGCAGAGCCTGATGTGAGGCTTGAACCCACAAGCCATGAGATTATGACCTGAGCTGAAGTCAGATGCTTAACTGACTGAGCCACCTAGGCACCCCTATAAATTATTTATATATTTGGGATACTAACCTTTTATTGGATATTTCATTTGCAAATATCTTCTCTCATTTTGTTGGTAGCCTTTTAGGTTGATTGTCTCCTTTGCTGTGCAGAAGGTTTTTATTTTGATGTAGTCCTAATAGTTTATTTTTGCTTTTGTTTCTCTTACCTGAGAAGACATAACTGGAAAAATGTTTCTATGGCTAATGTCAGAGACACTTCTGCCTGTGCTCTCCTCTAGGGTTTTTATGGTTTCAGGTCTCACATTTAGGTTTTTAATCCATTTTGAGTTTATTTTTTGTATATGGTGTAAAAAAGTGTCCAATTTCCTTCTCTTGCATGTAGCTGATCAGTTTTCTCAACACCATTTGTGGAAGAGACTGTCTTTTTCCCATTGGATATTCTTTCCTACTTTGTCAAAAATTAATTGACCATATAGTTGTGGGTTCATTTATTGGATTTCTATTCTGTTCTGTTGATCTGTTTGTCTATTTTTGTGCCAATGCCAAGCTGTTTTGATTGTTAGAGCTTGTTATATAACTTGAAGTCTGGAATTGTAGTACCTCCAGCTTTGATTTTCTTTTTCAAAATTGTTTTGGCTATATGGGGTTTTGTGGTTCCATAAACATTTTAGGATTGTTCTAGTTCTATGAAAAATGCTGTTAGTGTTTTGATAGGGATTGCACTAAATGTATAGATTGCTTTGCGTAGTATAGACATTTTAACAATATTGATTCTTCCAATTCATAAGCATGGAATATCTTTGTATTTCTTTGCGTCGTTTTCAATTTCTTTCATCACTGGTTTGTAGATTACAGAGTATAGAATTTTTACCTCTTTAGTTAGGTTTATTCCTAGGTATCTTATTACTTTTGGCACAATGGTAAATGGGATTGTTTTCTTAATTTCTCTTTCTGTTGCTTCATTATTAGTGTATAGAAATGCAACAGATTTCTGTATGTTAGTTTTGTATCCTGCGACTTGCGACTTTACTGGATTCACTTATTATTTCTAGTACTTTTTGGTGGAGTCCTTTGGGTTTTCTACTTATAGTATCATGCGATCTACAAATAGTTAAAGTTTTACTTTTTCCTTACCAATTTGGATGCCTTTTATTTTTGTTGTCTAATTGCTGTGGATAGGACTTCCAGTACTATGTTGAATAAAAGTGGTGAAAATGTATATCCTTGTCTCGTTCCAGACCTTAGTGTATGATGTCACTGTGTGTTTTATTATGTTAAGGTATGTTCCCTCTAAAATTACTTTCTATTTATTTATTTTATTATTTAAAAAAATTTTAATGTTTATTTTTGAGAGAGAGAGAGAGAGAGAGAGAGAGAGAGAGAGAAAGCAGGCAAGGGGTAGAGAGAGAGAGGAAGACACACAGTCCGAAGCAGGCTCCAGGCTCTGAGCTGTCAGCACAGCACAACGTGGAGTTTGACCTCACAAACCGCTAGATCATGATCTGAGCTGAAGTCGGACGCTTAACTGACTGAGGCACCCAGGCACCCCTAAACTTACTTTTTAGAAGGCTTTTTTTTTAAATCATGAATGGATGTTGTACTTTCTCAAATGCTTTTTCTGCATCTATTGAAATGATCATATGGTTTTTATTCTTTCTCTTATTGATATGATGTATCATGTTTATTGATGTGTGAATATTGAACCACTGTTGCATCCCAGGAATAAATCTCAGTTAATTGTGGTATATGATTTTTTAAATGTATTGTTGGATTCTGTTTGCTAGTATTTTGTTGAGAATTTTTTGCATCTATGTTCATCAGAGATATTGGTCTGTAATTCTTTTTTGTTTTTTCTTTTCTTTTTTTTTGTTCTTTCTTTCTTTCTTTCTTTCTTTCTTTCTTTCTTTCTTTCTTTCTTTCTTTCTTATTGTGTTGTCTTTATCTGGTTTTGGTATTAGGGCAGTACTTGCCTTGTAGAATGAATTTGGAAGTTTTCCTTCTTCCATTTTTGGGATATGTTGAATGAATAGGGTTAACCCTCTTTAAATATTTGGTAGAATTCCCCTATAGGCATCTGGTTCTGGACTTTTGTTTGTTGGGAGGTTTTTGATTCCTGATTCAATCTCCTTGCTAGTAATTGTTCAAATTTTCTATTTCATCTTGCTTCAGTTACGGTTAGTTATATGTTTCTACAAATTTATCCATTTCTTCTAAGTTGTCTAACTTGTTTGCATATATGTTTTTCATGATCTTCTCTTACAGTTGTTTGTATTTCTGTGGTGTTGGTTGTTATTTCTCCTCTTTCATTTCTGATTTTATTTGATTCGTCTCTCTCTCTCTTTCTCTCTCTGTCTCTCTTTCATGAGTCTGGATAGAGGTTTATCAATTTTGTTAATCTTTTCAAAGAACCAGCTCCTGGTTTCATGGATCTGTTCTATTGTTGTTGTTGCTATTGTTGTTTTTAATTTCTATATCATTTATTTCTGTTCTAATCTTTATTATTTCCTTCCTGCTGCTGGTGTTGGGTTTTGTTTGTTCTTCTTTTTCTAGCTCCTTTAGGTTTAAAGTTATGTTGTTTATTTGAGATTTTTCTTGCTTCTTGAGGTAGACCCATATTGCTATAAGCTTCCCAAAGGTTTCGGACACTTGTGTTTTCATTCTTGTTTATTTTCATGTACTTTTTGATTTCTTCTTTGATTTCTTGGTTGATGCAGTCATTACTTAGTAGTATATTATTTAAACTCCATGTATTTGTGGTCTTTCCAGATTTCTTTCTTATGGTTGCTTTCAAATTTCATAGCATTGCAGTCAAAATAGATGCATGACATTACTTCAATCTCTTTGAATTTATTGAGGCTTATTTTATGGCCTATTGCAATCTATTCTGGAGAATTTTCCATGTGCACTTGGAAAGAATGTGCATTCTGTTGTGTTAGGTTGGAATGTTCTGAATATATCTGTTAAATTAATCTGGTCCAGTTTGTCATTCAAAGCCACTGTTTCCTTATTTGTTTTCTGTTTGGATGATCTGTCCATTAATGTAAGTAGGGTGTTAAAGTCCCCTACTATTGTTATATTATTATCAATTAGTTCCTTTATGTTTGTTATTAACCATTTTATATATTTGGGTGCATAAATATTTAAAGTTCTTGTATCTTCTTGTTCAATTGTCCCCTTTATAATTATATGGTGTCCTTCTTTGTCACTTTTTACAGACTTTGTTTTAAAGTTTATTTTGTTGGGGCGCCTGGGTGGCTCAGTCGGTTAAATGTCAGACTTCAGCTCAGGTTATGATCTCACAGTCTATGGGTTTGAGCCCTGCGTCAGGCTCTGTGCTGACAGCTCAGAGCCTGGAGCCTGCTTCAGATTCTTTGTCTCCCTCTCTCTCTGCCCCTCCCCAGCTTGCTCTCTGTCTCTGTCTCTCAAAAAAATCAAATAAAGACATAAAAAAATTTTTAAAAAAGTAACGTTTATTTTGTCTGATGTAAGTATTGCTACTCTAGCTTTGGCTTTCTTTTGACATCCATTTGCATGATAAATGTTTCTCCATCCTCTCACTTTCAGTCTGCAGGTGTCTTTAGGTATGAAATTAATCTCTTGTAGGCAGCATAGGGATTGATCTTGTTGTTGTTGTTGTTGTTTTGTTTTGTTTTAATCCATTCTGTCATCCTGTGTCTTTTGATTGGAGCATTTAGTCCATTTACATTCAATGTAGCTATTGACAGGGGTGCCTGGGTGGCTCACTTGGTTAAGTGTCTGACATTTGATTTTGGCTCAGGTCATGATCTCCTGGTTTGTGAAATTGAGCCCTGTGTTGGGCTCTATGCTGACAGTATAGGACCAGCTTGGGATTCTCTTTCTCCTGCCCTACAAAACCTACAAAAATAATCACAAAACAAGTAACAAAATGGCAATAAGTACATTTCTATCGATTACTTTGAAATTAAAAAAATTATGTTTATTTATTTTGAGAGAGAGCACACACAAGAGCGAGTGGGGGAGGGGCAGAGAGAAAGAAAGGGACAACCCAAGTACACCTCTTGCTTTCAGCATGGAGTCTGACACGGGGCTCGATCTCATCAACTGTGAGATCATGACCTGACCCAAAATCAAGAGTTGGATGCTGAATTGACTGAGACACCTGGCACCCCTGTGTTTCCTATTTTTTTTACTCTCACTTACGGTTTTTGTTTTCCACTAAAGGAGTCTCCCTAAACATTTTTTGTAGGGCTGGGGTAGTGGTCATGAACTCCTTTAACTTTTATTTTTCTGGGAAACTCTTCATCTTTTCTTCTATTCTGAATGATAGTCTTGCTAGATAAAGTATTCTTGGCTGTGCATTTTTCCCTTTCAGTACTTTGAATACATCATGCTGAAATTTTCTGCTGAAAAATCAGAAACCACCTTATGTGGTTTCCTTTGTACATAGTGTCTTCTTTCTTGCAACCTTTAAAATTCTTTATCACTATGTTTTGCCATTTTAATTATTATGTGTCTTGGTGTGGACTTCTTTGGGTTTAATTTGTTGGGGGAATCTCTGTGTCTCCTGAATCTGGATCTCTGTCCGCCCCCCCCCCCCCCACCACACAAACACATTTGGGAATTTTTGGGCTATTATTTCTTCAAACAAATTTTCTATCTTCCCTGTCTAGTCTCCTTCAGGGATCCCTATAATGTGACTGTTATATGCTTGATGGAGTCACTTAGTTCTCTAAATCTATTCTCATTATGCATTATTCGTTTGTCTCTTACCTGTTGAGCTTGAATGATTTCCATTACTCTATCCTTCAGGTCACTTATATATTCCTCTGCTTCCTGTTGCCTACTATTTATTCCATCTATTATATTTTTAATTTTGTTTACTGAATTATTAATTTCTGATATGTTATTTTTCCATCTCTTTGTCAAGGGTCTCACTGATGTCCTCCACCCTTTTCTGAAGTCCAGTGAGTATCTTCATGCTCATTACCTTAAATTCTGTATTAAACATATTACTTTATTTCTGTTTCACTTAGATTTCCTGCTGATTTTTCTTGTTCTTTCATTTGGAACATATCTCTCTGTCTCATCATTATGTCTACCTTTCTTTGTCTATTTCTGTGTATTAGGAAAGTCAGTTATACCTTCTGGTCTTGAAAGAAGTGGCTTTATGAAGGAGAGATCCTGTAGTGCTCTGCAGTGCCAAGTCTCCTGTTCACTAGCACCTGGAACTTCAGAGAAATCTCCTTTATGCATTGCTTACATCCTGCTATTGTGTCCTAGTTACTTTTTCTTTAGGTCCAGACATCTGCAGGGACTTTCTGCCTGTTGTGGGCTGTGCTTGCTTTCTGTGATGTTAGTGAGACCTAGGTAGGTTGGCTCTGAGGGATTGTGACCACAGAAGGCTTTGGGGCAGTGCAGAAGTGTTAGCAAAATTTGCTCTGAGCCACTAGTCCCAGGCTTGATCTCCTGGAGCATGGTGGCAAGCTGTGGTGGGGTGTGGCATGCAGCAGTGGTGGGGGCCAGGGGCACACATCATCTGTGGTGTGGCAGCTGGGCATGACCTGTGGCATCTTTGTGTACAGTGGCTGGGCAAGGGATAGGATGGGTGGGGTGAGCAATGTCTGTGCATGTGGTGGCTGGATGGGGTGTGCATGGCATTAGCAAAATTTGTGCTAGGCCACTCATTATTCCGAGGCCAAATCCTCTGATGTGTGGTGGCTGCTGAGGGTCCAGCACAAGGAGATGGTGGTTGGGTGGGGCACATGTAGAGTTAATAAAATTTGGCCTGAGCCTAGGGCCAGGGTCAGCAGGATTGTAGTAGGTGGGTGCTCAGGGTAGGTTAGGTAGCAAGTATCTGTGCAGTGCTGCCTCCTGCAGGTGGCTCTATATTTTTGCTAGGGGCAAGGAAGGCAAATGGCACCTGCCAGCTCCTTTGTTCCTAGAGAAGCTCCCCACCAACACATTATCTCGCTCCCATTGTGCAAACTGTTACTTCTTCTTGGGCTGTTATCTCTTTAAGACAGGGACCTGACTATTCCTGGGTCTCCCAGCTCACCCAGGGTTAAATTAGCTGACTTTTAAAGCTCCAGGATCCAAGTCCTGCTGGTCATACACACTCAGAGAATTCAGCCTCTCTGGTTTTCAAAGCCAGATGTTGTGGGGATTTGTTTTCTCCATATGGGCTCCCTGGTGTTTTCCCCGCTCCACACCTACAACTCCCTCCCTCCTGCAGGCAGCTCTGGCCTACCACCCTTTCTGCCCTTCCTAACCTCTCTGGTGCAGCCTTTTGTCTACATTTAGTTGTGGAGTTTGTTCTGCCAGTCTTTGGATTGCTCTCTGGCTTATTCACGTAGATGTGAGTGATATCTAGTTATAAATGTGGGGCAAGGTGAGTTTAGGTTCTTCCTACTCTACCATCTTCGCAGCTTCTTTCAGATAATCTCTTGTGGCACTTTGTTACAGCAGAAATAAGAAACTAAGACAGAGCCCCTGGCTAATTTATGAAGTGTCTCCTCCATTCCTACAGCCTTCAGGCTTCTGGTAAGATCATTCCCATAAATACCACTTCTTAGGAAAGAAGGCCCCATCATGTGTCAATTAGAGTGAACTTTAGTCACACTTTTCAATAAATTTCAGCAGCGTTTGACTGATGGCAAATTTTGTCCATGTTAAAGGAATCCCAAGTACAAGGACCCATTCCCAGTTCCTGTACATGTAAGGCTGCCAGTTTAGCACCTAGGATAGGAAGAGTCTTTGAGGTGGGAAATGACTAAAATCCAGTCTGTGAATTGTGTTTGCCATGATAAGGTATCATAAGGCCCGCAATTTTAAATAATTTTTTATTGCTCTGTGTCAGTTACCAAGCTATGAGACCCATCTTTATATTAACTCTCCATCTATCACATTGAGGGAAGTAATTACTTTAGTTGGACATATGAATAAAAGCATTTGTATTGTTTTAGCCTAGTTAACTTGAAACACATTGAAAATTTCCTTCAGGGCCACCTGGGTGGCTCAGTCGGTTAAGCCTTCTACTTCAGCTCAGGTCATGATCTCAAGTTTGTGGATTTGAGCCCTGCGTCGGGCTGTGTACTGACAGCTCAGAGCCTGGACCCTGCTTCGGATTCTGTATTCCCCTGTCTCTCTACCCCCCCCCCGTCTCATGCTCTGTCTCTCTCTGTCTCAAAAATAAATAAAACTTTAAAAAATTTAAAAAAATGAAAATTTCCTTCAAAGAATTAGTTTGTAGGTTCCATGAGGCTAGGACTGGCCGTATCTTTTTTTTTTTAATTTTAGGTTTATTTATTTACTGTTGAGAGAGGGAGAGAGAGAGAGAGAGAGAGAGCGAGCATGGGTGGGGGAGGGGCAGTGAGAGAGGGAGGCAGAGAATCCCAAACAGGCTCTGTGCTTATAGCACAGAGCCTGACATGGGGCTCGAATGCATGAATCATTAGATCATGACCTAAGCTGAAATCAAGAATGGGATGCTTAACTGACCGAGCCACTCAGGTGCCCAAGAACTGGCTCTGTCGTTAAGCTTTAATGAGTTCTAGCAACTAGCTGAGCATCTGACACAGAGTAGACTTTCAAACAATAAACACCAGTTGATTAAATCAATGAATTAAAGAATAAATATTTGCTGATGATCATTCACTACATGGAAAACAACACATGTAGAAAATACTAGAGACTATTACTGATTTTTTGGAAGAAATATAGTGGTCTTTAAAATGGAAGAAAAAATAGATTTCTCTGCATGTGATCCTTGGTATTATTACAGGAGATTTTAATTTTCTCCTTTATCCTTGTTTGTGTTTTTAAATTTTGCATATTCAATATGATTTCCATTTTTAATCAGAAAACAGTTATTTTTTAAAAAGTAGATTCTTAGGGAATATGGTTAGTTGGCTAGCGTTGGATGACTTTCCTTAGGGAAGGTTTAGCTGTCAGAGGAAGGCATTAAGCTCATAAAGAATGAAGTTGATTATTGATTCTGGTTTTCTTATAGAAAAAGTGACATGTGGAAATAGCCAGGAGATATGGTTTAGTGTTGTGGTAAGGAACAATGACTGGAGTCTGTCCCTTACTAGCTGTTTGACTGTGAACGAGTTACCTAGTTTCTCTCAACTTGGATGTTCTCATCTGTAAAATGGGGTAAACATACTCTACAGGACTATTTGGAGGTTAAATGAGATTTAGGTTGTAAATCATTCAGCCCCATGGTTGGTACATTATAACTACTCAATACATGTCAGCTCTTACTGCTTTTATTATGAACAAATTGAACTCCTTGGCCTCGATGCCGACATTTTCTGCTGATATGCAAACTGATTTTTCAGTGCACACAAATGGACGGCACTGGGATTTCCCGTGTTTTGTTTTGTTTTGTTTTGTTTTGTTTTATTTTATTTTATTTAAAAAATTTTTTACATTTATTTTTGAGAGACAGCGCACCAGTTGGGGAGGACAGGGAGAGAAGGAGACAGAATCCGAAGCAGGCTCCAGGGGCTCGAACCCACAAACTGTGAGATCATGACCTGAGTTGAAGTCAGACACTTAACCGACTGAGCCACAGAGGCGCCCCTTATTTTATTTTATTTTTTAGCAATGATTAGGAATGACAGAGTGATTCGGTGTTTAGAGGACATTATTAACCTCTCTGACTCTCAATACTCTTTTCTGTAAGAGAAGGAGATAGAATTGGAAGACCTTTAAGATTCCTCCTTGCTCTAAGATGTTATGTAAATAAGATTTACTTTTGCATTCAAAACCTTCATTTGAAAGATAATGACTTTCCATAAAATTTACTTTTTCTTATGAACTGCCTTCTATTCCTTCCTAAAATCTATTATTCTAAATGACTATCTGGGAACATAATAAGAAAGATCCTGGTATCTGGCCAAATGTCTTTGCTGGAGGTAGACTCTAATTTTTTTTTGATTGTTGTTATTTGGGAAAATTAAATTATATTTGCCTTGGAAATGGACTAGAGGATGAGGAGAACTAGAAATTAAAAAAACATGCATTGTTAAAGTGAGTGAGAGCTAATTATTTCAAGGTGAGCAATGTCCAACTTTGTGATGGAGAAATTTAAGATTGTACTTCGTTAAAAATGTATAGTAACTTTTTGTTTTATAGATGACTGCCCCATGGCTTCCCAGGACTACCAATTATGGTGCCACCTTGTGTAACTGCTCACTCTGTCCCTTTTCCTTCTCATCAAAACTCACCTGCCCAATGTTTTATTCCCCCTAGCGCCTTGCCTCTAGTTATGGCAACTCTCATCTAATCCAATTTTAATGTACCCTTCCTGCCTTCTCAAACAAGAAGGATGTCTGGAGACAATCTCTTCCTGGAAGTGAAATGACACTAATGGGGGAATCTCAAATTAATACTGAAGGAATGATATTTTGAAACAAGTAGCTTGTCGGACCTCTCAAATTGCAACTTGGAAGCAGTCTTCCTCCCTACCTACATGGTGCCTTGTAATTTTTGCTCTTCCCTTTATCTGATGTTGTAACAATGGTATGCTGGGTGTGGTCTATCCTACAGAGAGCTACTGAAATGTTATGACTGCACAGATGATATTCAAATCCAATCAACCAGCACCTCTTCCTGGACTCTCACTAATGTAAGAAGAAATGACACTGGAGTAAAGTAAAACAAAACAAAACCAAAATAACTGCCCCCCCCCAAAACCCTTTCAGTAAATAAAACCTCTGTCATTTTTTCATCTTGCACCTAACTTCTTTTACACATGAGGGAGGTGTTATCAAAACATAATCCCCCAGAGCTGTGCTGTCTTGGAAATGGTAAATTGCAAAGTGGAAATATCTCAGTGTTAAGGAGTAAGAGAGCTCTGGATGTGGAATGAATACAAGGCAAAGTAACCTTTGGCAAAATACTGCAGTATCTCATTAGTCTCATCCACTGGTATCCTGGTTCTAAGATTTCTCATCTCAGGTACTTAAACTTCCAAACTCTCTCCCCAACACTATTTCCTAGTTGACATGAACCAAAGAAAAGTAAATGACTAAAAACAGTTTAATGTCACCCATCCCCAGAGGTATTTGCATTTTGACATGAAATAGTGAAGTAGTTCAAAATATAGTAGAATTTAATTGTAGAACCAGGAGGAGATGGGATGGAATTAGAGATAGAGATGATTCTATAATCAAATAAACTACAATGAATCCCATCTGCACCTCTGCTTTTGGGAAAGTTACTTAACTTCTCTAACCTCTCTAAAGTTTCATTTTCTTACCTATATTATGGAATTATAATTGTTCCTATCTCACAGAGGATGTTCAGAAGATTGAATTATATTCCATATAAAGTGTCAAAGGATCGAGTAAATGTTTAATAAATGATGGTTCTTATTATAAATTAAGCTTTAAGGGAATGAAATTAAGACTGACTGTGGAAATTAAAATATCCTTTATTCATTTATTCAACAAGTACTTATTGAGCACCTGTCAAATGTGTCTAGGCACTGTTCTAAATGCTGGGCTGAGAGAACAGCAGTGAACAAGATGAGCAAATGCTCTGCCATTACTGAGCCTACATATTAGTGGGGGGAGGCAGGGAATTAATAAATATATGTGTAATATAGTTTCAGGCAGTGATAAGTGTTATGAAGTAAAACAAGCATGGTGAGGTGATAAAGAATGATATATAGGGAAGCTACTTTAGATGGGATGGTCAGGAAAGATTATCTCTGAGGAGGGGGCATGTGCACAGGGCTTTAAATGAAATGTGAGAATAAGTCAGATGACGTTCTCTTGGAAAGACTCAGCAAATTGGTAATGTTTTGTTGGATTGTTTATTTTTCTGGGAATATCCTGCTACCTCTAGAATTATATAAATTGATTAACTGGGCTAAAGGTAAGACAGATCTTGAATCTGAAATTAGGGCTAGGTGAAAGAAGAAAGCTAGAATTTCTGAGTTCTTATGTGCCAAGGGCTGTACTCTCTGCTTTAAACAGGTTTATTTTGTCCTCTAACCACATAATCACTCTCTCATTTTCCAGAACAGCCCATGATGTAATTATTACTCTCTGAATGTGGTAACTGAGCCTTGAGAATTTTCAGCAACTTGCTCCCAAATAATGAAGGGCTGAAGCAGAATTCAACCAGATCCCACCAATCACTGGCAAGTTCTCCAGTACAACACAGCAGGCCTATGCCCTGAAATGCCTTGGAAAAGTAGTTATCTCCCACCCAAAACATATGGTCGGTGCTCATTGAGAATGTATCCAAAAGCTCCAAGCCTTAAGCCTTTACTCAGCACAAGCATAGGCTACAGCAATATGGCCTTGAGCCGTCTTTAAAAAGAGTATGTTTCCTACTTAAAAGTAGAGACCTGCCCAGTTCTAGATTCACCCAGGAGAGAGCTAGAGTGTTAGCATTCTACAGCTACAAGATGACATTCTATGGCTACCTTCTAATACCAATATTTGTGGGCTCAAAAAATTTCACAGAACAACAGCTGTCTTGCTCTATGGAGTTTTCAGAGGAGTTAATGATTTTTTAATGTGTTAAGTGGAATGTGTTAAAAGTGGAAGACTGCCAAC
The DNA here is from genome assembly GCA_028646485.1 of Cryptoprocta ferox. Lineage (NCBI taxonomy): Eukaryota > Metazoa > Chordata > Mammalia > Carnivora > Eupleridae > Cryptoprocta > Cryptoprocta ferox. Next base: position 18,721,163 of record CM053561.1, read on the forward strand.
ATATGGGTCTTTGGTCACCTGTAGGAGACATAGTTAAAAAAAAATAAGAACTTTTTGATTGTGTAAATAAATGTACAAGGAAGTGATTGTAAGGCAAAGAAAAAAAAGCTTGACACTTGGGAAACTTTACACTTATTTAAGATGCTGCCTTTGCTTAAAATATTCTACCTGCTATTTTATCTTGTCTATTTAATCTGTGAGGTAAGGGATTTTATCCCCTTTTAACAGATGGAGAATCTGAGATGTAGAAACATTTGCTGAATTAGGTAATATTAGTCATCCAGGAAGGCTAGATTTGAACCCATATCTGTCCAGATGTACCCAAGTCTCTACTCCCCCAAGCTATCTCTTTTGGAATTTACCTTCAGAATTGGCAGCATATTCTTTCAAATAACCCCACTGGTAGCTGAGTATTATCCTTTCAAGGTAGATTTAATTTTGGAGAGTCAAATTTATTGGAAGTCAAGACTGAGGAGATGATCATATTGTATGATGCCATTTTTGTTAATTCAACAACAAAAAGCAAATAAGAAGGACAACTTTTCATTCTTCTTTGTTTTCCTCTAGTACAATATCAGTGTATATTTTTTAATTTAAAATTATTTGCTGAAATAATTGATCTGTCATCATCTGTACTTAGCATTATTTTGTTGATTGGATTTTCTGTTAAAGAATAGAATATAGGACAGGTGAGTTTTGATTGTAGGGTTAGGATGCAGAAAGATTAAGCCTCAGTGGACTAGTTCCAGGAAGGGAGGAAAGGGGGTGGAGGGGAGGTAGACTGGGGACTGGAGGTGGGGAGTATGAGAGCAATGAAGACTTGCAATGTAGGACTAGACCCCAGGAAAGGAGCCGAGGGGAGAGTGTAAAAGGACTAGGAAAACCTGCCTCACAGTCTTTAGAGAGAAAAACACTCTGGGAGTAGAATAAAATAAAATGTTACATGAAATTGTACTTCCAGGAACTACTTAGCACCTTGGAAGAGGTCATGATAACCCTATTTTGCCTCAGAGAGGGCTGACTATTTTTCTCACCTGATTCACTGTGGAATTAACTCCAACTAAAATATAAACCTCTCTGTTTTTTGAGAGCCTTAATAACCTCCCTACCTCAAATGTAGTTGTGGCTGTTGAGGAATGATGATCTACCTTTAACCTCATTCATCACCAATACCAGCAAAAAGAAACTAATGAATAAATGTCTGAATATTCTTTATTCAGGCTACCCAGTTTCATGAAGTAGAGACATGCAGACTTCTTTTTCCAGTTAAATGTTGACTGAGAGCAAGTAAGTACATGTTAAATCACGGAATTCTAAAAACATACATATAGAAACATGTACATTTTACCTTAAGTAGGGGATAATTTTTGGAAATGGAACTTCAATAACATTTGTGCATCTATAAAAAGTAGCTCCAATTTTAGTGAGCCACCTAGAATATGTTATAAAATGTCGGCTTATAATTAATTCAAAATACTCTGTCATTAAATCATGTAATGATGCTTTGTGAGCATACATAAGCTTAATTGGGAGTAATGAAACTAAGGAGATTGAGATCCAGAGTGCTGTAAATAAAATAACAGCAGCTCCTGCAGTGTAAATTAAATCACTGGGTAATATTGCAAAGTTCCTAAGGTTTATTCTGAATTGAAAGCCTCTCTTTTGTGTGAAGATAACAAAAAGATTATTAAATCTACCAATTGGAAGATCTTAAGAATTTCAGGCCTGTGGGATCTCTCTGTTATTAGTCAGTATAGGATTGGTATGTCAGCTGACCCCACAATCAGTGAGCTTCTTGGTTTGCAGTGGATAAGTGGGTAGAGGACATTTGAGGGCTAAATATGACACTGTAGTGAAAAGAAATCTGAAAGTCCATGGACAACATATTTGACTTCAGTAATTTCAGTTTCCTCAGCAGTAAAATGGGCAGAGTTTTTTTTAAGAATTAAATGAGAATGTGAAGTGCCTTCATATAATGCCTGGCATGTAGGAGGTATTCAATAAATACTATTGGTTTTCCCATGCCCCCAGCACAAAGTGTCCTGCACAGTGTAAGAACAATAGATAATGGCTGACATGACTGAAGTGTACCCATTGAAATCAATTCCCCAAGGGGCTGTCCTATATTTTCTAGTCAGACATTAAAGGAACAAATGAAACTCAAATCAGATTTAAGACACAGTTAGGCTAATGGCAACAGACTGGGGAAAAAAATCACAGGGTCAGTAATGGTATCATGTCAAAGAGACTGGGGAAAAAATCACAGGGTCAGTAATGGTATCATGTCAACTCCTTGCTTTCCCATGATGGGATACCAAAGCTGAGGGAAGAAAAGCACATATGTGGCATTAATTCTGCCATTTATGTTTCTCATGACCACAGCTGTCTGCCCTCTCTACCCAGATAGGTCCTCAGGCTCCTGAATACAGCATTTGGGCAGGCAGGCATTCAAGATCCTTTAGCACTGGCACTTGTGATAAAGCCTAAAAATTTGCTATTCTGGCAGAAGAGTGCAGCCCAACTGCCTGACTGACCCTATTAGTTGTATCACAAAAGGAGAACACTATTCTTTTTTCCCCCTTTGTGAATCCCTCCTAGAGCAAGAGGCTTTGTTTCTTTTTTCTTTGTAAAGTGACATTTTGTATGTAAGTTATTCCTTACTCCTGATATTTGGATACCACTTCAGAATTTATATAATGTTTTAAAGTGTACTTAATCCTGATAATAACTACGGGTGAGAAGTGGTTTACATATTATTACCTTCATTGTACATAGGAAATAAACCAAAGCTCTGAGAAATTAATGAATTTACTTAAGAGGACAGAATCAGTAAATGGCATAGCTGGAAGTTGAAAATTGGAGTACCCAACTCCAAAATATGGCAATTATTTAGAAACAAATTCTACCATTAATATGTAATATCAGAGAGAAGACTATAGTCAGTGATGGCACCTGTTTCATAGAGGAAATGTTAGTTTTCAAAGAGAGGATAAGATTTGGAATCAACAGGACATAGCACAACCAAGTTCTAGGCAAGGTACCATGAGCAATGGTAAGAAAGTTCAATTTTGTGGACATAACAAGCAGTGATGGTGGGTTATCAGTCACAGTCACAGGATGGAAACTTCATAACTGGTATGGGAGGTCCTACAGGGATTCTGAAGAATATTAGGAGCTGAGTGGACCAGGAAGCTATATGCTCCAAGGGAAAGCTTTGAATGCAAAGCTAAGCATTTTGCATTACTATTTTTGATTACTTATCTATAATCTATCATTTTATAGAAATCTTTTTGGAGTTTGGATTTTGAATTTATATTTTTAGCTTGTCAAATATGGTCACCATCTAAATTTCCTTGTCTTGATCCTAAAATAATACTTTTTTAGATTCAATGTGGAAAGAAGAAATCCTTTTTTCTTGAGTTGGCAAATGTATCTCTCCATTTTGTCCTGCTTCCCCACTGACTTTTTATATTGCTATGTTTTGAGGCCATTTGTCCTTCTTGTAAAATAAGAATACTGAATGCAAGTTTAATATATAAAAATCAATGTTTCATATATACAAATCCCAGCAAGTTAAATTTTATAAGGAAAGAAAATATCTCTTTCAAAACCTCAAAGAGTTAAATGACCCTGAGCCCATGAAATAACTAAAAATTAGGCATAAACAAGAAATTGCAAGATTTTTGTGGAAAACATTTGTAAATTTTAATGAAAGATACAAAATATACTTGAACAAATGAAAATACCTTGTTTTTGGAAAGACATCATAAATATATCAATTTATCTCTTTTTAAAAAAATATACATATGTTTAATATAATCATGATCAAATTGTCTTCAGGATTGTTTTTTTAAGAACCAGATAAGCTGATGCTAAGTTCATATGGAAAAATACTAGAGAGAAATAGTGACCAGGAAATATTATGAAACAGAAGAGTAATGACCTAGAAGAGTAATGGGCCTAGTTCTATCAGATAGTAAGCTATGAAAAGATAGTAATTAAAATAGACAAATTAATGGACTTAAAATACAGTCCAGAAATAGATCCAAACACATATTTAGAAACAAAGTCAATCACATGTGATAAAATTGGCATTATCAATGGGAAAAGATGTACAGCAAACATTAAAAAAACAGAAAAAGAAAAGGAAATAAAAGAAGAAATCAGAGAAGTGCTAAAAGAAAAACATGTATATATATACAGATGTATATTTACATATCTATCATCTATCTATCATCTATCTAGCTAGCTATCATCTATCTATCTAGTTTGCAGAGAGATGAAGGGTTTGCTAGATATGACATAAAATCCAGAAATCATAGAAACTATCAATATATTTATTGAAATAAATATTTTAATCTACAAGAAGAAAACAGCACTAATAATGTTAAATGGACTCCTGAAAAAAAGAATTTGAATCATATATTATAAACAACAGACTCATTTTCCTAATTTATTAACTATAAATAAATATGAGAGAAAAATAATCCAATGGAAAAATCAGAAAAGATATGAGGAAGCAGTTCATGGGAAAATAAAGAGTTCTTAAACACATGAAAAGATGTCCAATCTCACTGATGATGAGAGAAATGCAAATTAAAACTACAGTGATATTCCATCTTCACCCAGCAGAATGGCAAAGATAAACTAGTTTGATGCTGCATTGTAGTAGTGAGGCTATGAGGAGTCCTTTCAGACATCAGTGGTAGGATAATGACCGGCACAATTCTGTGGAATATAATGCAAATAGCATTATCTTTCAAAATTATAAATCCATCCCAGAAATTCTACTCCTAGGAATTTGTCCTATAGGTATCTAGTACATACATTTTAGAATATTCATTCCATGATTATTTATAATAGTAAAAGATGAAGACAACCTGTATGTCTGTCAGTATGGTGCTGGTTTATTAAATTTGGTGGGTGTATATAGTGAAATACTTTGCAGCTATTAGAAATTTAAAACAATGAATTTTGAATATTAGTTCTGTTTTGACCACTGCACAGCTCCAAGGTCTCTTTTCTTTTTGGCAAAATCTCAAAAAGTTGTTGGGAAGATGGGAAAGACTATGAGTGATTACTTCTCTTTCCACTTAAATTCATTATAATAAAGAATAATTTATTAGAAGCATAATCTGTTAAATTTTAGACAGGCAGAGTGAATAAGTTGTGGCTGCCCTTAAATGTACATTCCTGAGACTGAAAGGGGAGTATGAAAAAGATAGTTGTATGTCATAGCCAGAAATGTTCCTGGAAAATCCCTCAGGAGACATGAATAGAAAATCCCCAGGTCCAGTTGTACAAGAGGTTGTATAACCTGCAATGCAGACATAGAACAAGAGAGATGGTCTAAGTACAGAATAGCAAAGTATCAGGACTAAGACCCCAGAATTTAAGCCTGGGGGCCATGGCTTGCTGAAAGCACAATCCTTGCCTTTCTGTAGCTTGTGATGCTTCTAGGTGCTGATATGAGTGGAAGGAAGGGCAGCAGATAAAAGTCTGGGAGCTCTTCTCAGAGAGCTTCTCAGCCTTGGTGGATACCTACTCCTCAGCAGCTTTCCATTACCACCACTCTGAAAGCATCCTTGGGAGGAACAGAGGGGACATGGTGAACCCACATTTATGCAGATATATCTGTAGGCTGCAGTGCCATGGCTCCTGCACCAGTGGTTCTGATCTGAGTGGTCTGGGGTGAGCCCAGGCATTGGTAAATGCTAAAAATCCCCCAGGTTTTTCTACTGTGCAACTAGGTCTGTGAATCTTGGGACTCTGTTCTGTTTTTCTCATATTTATTTTTGTGGGGGGGGGGATGCTCAATGATGCTTATAAATAGAAATGTTTGGTGTTTGTGAGTTTCATTTTTGTTATTCTCCAAACTCATTTGGGTCTCCTATTAGGCTAAAGATGGAGGAGGAATGAGGCAGACAGAGAATCATGAAAGAAAAAGGGGAAAAAAAGTTAAAAGGGAAATTCTGAGTTCTTCACTCCAAACTTACTCCAGAATCTTTGGGCACAGGATCCATAAATTTTCAGCTTATAAAGTTCTGAGTTGATTTTTATGCACACTTTTAAGTTTGAAAGCTATGATCTATTGGGAGATCCATTTAAAGTACAAATCAATGAGGGAGCAGATAGGGATCATGTGCTGGCTGGGGAAGAATGATGGAACAGAGGATTCTCCAAGGAGACTTGGACTAAGCAGAGAATTTGTGTAGGCTGCTTAAAGTTTGCATAACAATCCCGTGTATTTAGGAGGCTTTACCTGAAAACCAAAGCCTAACTGCATCCATTTTTCAATAGTAAACCTAGCTAAGTTGGGTACTCGGAATGAAGCTCATCAATGACACCAGTTATTGGATTTAAAGCCCATCCTAACCCAATATGATTTCATCTTACCTTGATTATATCTACAAAGACCCTCTTTCCAGATAAGGTCACATTCACAGGTAACAAGGGTTAGCATTTCTACATTCTTTCTTGGGAAAAACAGTTCAACCCACTATAAACACCTTGTGCAAAGTTGCTCTCATTTTGCTTAAAGCTGTTTTACCCACGAGACCAGCAGTGGCCACAGTTTTGATATCCATTTTTCCTACTTCTTCATTCACAAACCCGTAAATTATTCTTTTTAGAGTTTTACTTCCACTTGGTAAAAGTACAGTTAAGAAGCAAGTAATAGTGACACCTCATCACTTTCTCCATCACCAGACTGATAGGCATTAAATTACACTGACAAGACAGATGTCCTAGAAGCAAATGGCCAGTTTGTAGAGAAAAAGAGTAGCAATCAAAGTACACATAAAGACAGCTCATTTATAGCTTCTTTTTTTCTCCCCCCACATTGAAATGCTTATTTGAACACAAAAAGTTATTTGGCTTCACATAGCCATCAGTTTGTTCTATACCAGAGAGGCAGACTAAGTGGCCTCTTGGGATTCTTTGGGAACATTTTGATATTTTTATTTTTCCTGTTAAAAATAAATTATTGTAAGAAAATTCTCTGAATCCATTTCCAATCGAACTGCTTTTAAGTCCATGTAAATACTCGAAACAAAGAAACAGCTTTGCTATTTGATCTTTAAGTAGAAATAGACTTAGTTCTTACTCAGTGAGCTTTTATTTCCATAGGGGATTGTAGGCATGATACATTTCAAGTGGATAACTATAATTCCCAGTTATCAGTGAAGATAGCCTTTAGGATATGATTGCCAGATAGAGATAAGTATGTACACAGGAAAGAAGTAGAGGTATTAAGGAGGAAGTGAGGTTAGGAGCAACAGATATCAAAATCAGAAGGGCTAGGGAAACTCAAGGCTGTAATTTGGGTCAAGACAGATTATTCTCACTGAGAAGATCTCATGGCTCCCATAACTGGCTGGACCTGCAGATTTCTCCTTTACCCTTACAGCACTTAAAGATGGCTTCTGTAATAAGAGGGAAGTATATAGCAATCCAGGCCTTCCTAAAGAAGTAAGGTCTCAGGTAAACTTACACTTTAAAGAACTGAAAAAGTAAAAGCAAATAATACCCCAAATCAGCAGAAGACAGGAAATAATAAAGATTAGAGCAGAAATCAATGATATCAAAATTAAAAAAATAGTAGAACAGATCAATGAAACCGGGAGCTGGTTCTTTGAAAGAATTAACAAAATTGATAAACCGCTAGCCAGATTTATAAAACAGAAAACAGAAAGGACCCAAATCCATAAAATCACAAATGAAAGAGGAGAGACCACAACCAACACTGTAGAAATACAAAAGAATAATAAGAGAATATTATGAGCAATTATATGCCAACAAATTGGGCAATCTGGAAGAAATGGACAAATTCCTTGAAACATATAAACTACCAAAACTGAAACAGGAAGAAATAGAAAATTTGAACAAGTCCATAACCAGTAAAGAAATTGAAACAGTAATCAAAAATCTCCCAACAAACAAGAGTCCAGGGCCAGATTGGCATTCAAGGGGAATTCTACCAAATATTTAAAGAAGAGTTTACACATATTCTTTTGAAGCTGTTCCAAAAAATAGAAATGTAAAGAAAACTTCCAAAGTCATTCTACGAGGCCAGCATTACCTTGATTCCAAAACCAGACAAAGACCCCACTAAAAAGGAGGACTACAGACCAATTTTCCTGATGAAAATGGATGCAAAAATTTTCAACAAGATACTAGCCAACTGGATCCAACAATATATTAAAAGAATTACTCACCATGATCAAGTGGAATTTATTCCTGGAATGCAGGGCTTGTTCAATATTCACAAATCAATTGATGTGATACATCATATTAATAAAAGAAAAATAACCACATGATCCTTTCAATAGATGAAGAGAAAGCATTTGACAAAATACAGCATGACTTCTTGATAAAATCCCTCAAGAAAGTAGGGATAGAAGGATCATACCTGAAGATCACAAAAGCCATATGTGAAAGACCCACCACTAATATCATCCTCAATTGGGAAAAACTGAGAGGTTCCACCTTAAGGTCAGGAACACGACAACAATGTCCACTCTCACTACTATTATTCAACATTCTTTTGGAAGTCCTAGCCTCAATAATCAGACAACACAAAGAAATAAAAGGCAACCAAATCATCAAGCAGGAAGTCAACCTTTGACTCTTCACAGACGACATGATATTCTGTGTGGAAAACCAAAAAGACTCCACCAAAAAACTGCTAGAACTGATACATGAATTTAGCAAAGTCACAGGATATGAAATCAATTACATTTCTATATGCTAATAATGAAGCAGCAGAAAGAGAAATCAAGGAATGGATCCCATTTACAATTGCACCAAAACCCATAAAATACCTAGGAATAAACCTAACCAAAGATATAAAAAATCTATACACTGAAAATTATAGAAGGCTTATGAAAGAAATCAAAGAAGGCACCAAAAAATGGAACATTTCATGCTCATGGATTGAAAAAAAAAATACTGTTAAAATGTTGATACTACCTAAAGCAATCTACATATTCAATACAATCCCTATCAAAAGAACACCAGCATTCTTCACAGAGCTATAACAAACAATTCTAAAATTTGTTTGGAACCAGAAAATACCCTGAATAGCCAAAGCAATCCTGAAAAAGAAAACCAAAGCTGGAAGCATCACCATTCCAGGTTTCAATTGTACTACAAAGCTATAATCATCAAGGCAGTATGGTACTGGCACAAAAGCAGACATATAGATCAATGGAACAGAATGCAGAACCCAGAAATGGACCCACAAATGTATGGCCAACTGATCTTTGACAAAGCAGGGAAGAATATACAATGAGTAAAGACAGTCTCTTTGGCAAATGGTGTTGGGAAAACTGGACAGTAACATGCAGAAGAATGAACCTGGACCTTTATTACACCATATACAAAAGTGAGATAAAAATGGATGAAAAACCTAAATGTAAGGCAGGAAGCCACTAAAATCCTAGAGGAGAAAACAGGCAACAACTTTTTGATGTCAGCTCCAGCAGCTTCTTACTAGACATGTTTCTGGAGGCAAGGGAAACAAAAGCAAAAATGAACTATTGGGACCTCATCAATATAAAAAGTTTCTGCACAGCAAAGGAAATAATTAGTAAAACTAAAAGGCAACCAATAGATTGGGAGAAGATATTTGCAAATGACATATCAGATAAAGGGTTAGTAACCAAAATCTAAAGAACTTATCAAACTCAACAAACTCAACACCCAAAAAACAAATAATCGAGTGAAGAAATGAGCAAAAGACATAAATAGACATTTTCCAAAGAAGACATCCTGATGGGTAACAGACACATGAAAAAATGCTCAACATCACTTATCATCAGGGAAATACAAATCAAAACCTCAGGGAAATACAAATCAAAACCACAATAAGATAGTGCCTCACACCAGTCAGAATGACTAAAATTAACAACTCAGGCAACAACAGATGTTGACAAGGATGCAGAGAAAGAGGAACTCTTTTGGACTGGAAAACACTCTGAAAAAAGTATGGAGTTTCCTCAAAAAATTAAAACTAGAACAACCCTACAACCCAGCAATTGCACTAGTAGGTGTTTATCCAAACGATACAGGTGTGCTGTTTGAAGAGGCGTATGTACTCCAATATTTATAGCAACACTATTGACAATAGCCAAAGTATGGAAAGAGCCCAAATAGCCATTGACTGATAAATGGATAAAGAAGATGTGGTAAATATACAAAATGGAATATTACTCGGTGATCAAAAAGAATGAAATCTTGCCATTTGCAAAAACATGGATGGAACTAGAGTATATTATGCTAAGCAAAATTAGTCAGAGAAAGGCAGATATCATGTGACTTCACTCATATGTGGAATTTAAGATACGAAACAGATGAGCTAAGGGAAGGGAAGGAAAAATAATATGAAAATAGGGCGGGGGGAAAAACCATAAGAGATCCTTAAATACAGAGAACAAACTCAGGGCTGCTGGAGGGGTTTTGGGTGGGGGGAAGGGCTAAATGGACAAGGGGCATTAAGGAGGACACTTGTTGGAATAAGCACTGGGTGTTATATGTAAGTGATGAATCACTAAATTCTATTCCTGAAATCATTATTATACTATATGTTAACTAACTTGGATGTAAATTTAAAAAAATTTTTAAAAAGATGTCTTCTATAGCAACATGGAAGATTTACTAAATAGGATCCTCATATACACATTGCAGACTTTCTTCCTGTTTGTTAGAGGCATGTTATGGGGTGTAAAGAGAGGGAAAGAGGATTCAGGACTTCAGTTTCTTTGCTGTTTAGTCAAAAGACACTAATTTTTTACAATATGTAAATTTCTTCTGTTTCCGAATGGATGGATGTTATTTTGTTACCTTCTAGCTCCACCCTACAGGTGTGTATTCCAAAGTTATCTTGTTTTCTGATTAATCAAAGGTAAAGGAAGCTCCCTAGAGATGGGAGAACATGAAAAGCACTTTACTGAATGGCTGGAGAGGGAAGTCAATCCAAATAGATTCTGACTCTTGCTGTGGAGCCAATGTTACAAAGGATCCATTTTGCATGGCAGCCTTCCCCCTCTCAGAAACAGGCCATAATAACTGTGAGAGGCTAGGGAGCCATTGCTTGAACTGGGGCTTCTGTGCTGATGCACATGGAGAGGTTAGAGTAAGCTGGCTTCTGAGATTGACTCATGCTACTAGACAGAATTATTTAACTCCTATTTCTCTATGGCCATAAAGTTGTGCTATTGAGTCTAAAATATTATCTGCTAGAAAATAAAAAGGAAGATTATTGAACTGTATAGGAAAGGGGGAAAATATATAACTAAATACCTTAGTTATGCTTAAGTGTATGAAGAGACTATATTATGGGATGTATTAAAAACTCTTAAATTGTGACCATTTTGCCATAATTATTAAGAATTGGGGGTTTCCTACATATTGAGATTTAAGGGGTCCCAGAAAAAGGTCATCCTCAAAAAAAATTTTACTAGTGCTCCATAATATTCTCACAGCCTGCATTTCTTTGCAGAAACTCAGGGCTTCCCAATAAAGAGATGTGAAGCTACCAAAAAACTTTGCATCCTAGATAGTAGCTCTCCAAACCACTTGACATTACCATTTCTTCATTGTTGTTCTGTCTCCCCTGGTTGGAAATCCCAGGGTATGTCATTCAGGAGAAACAACTGCCCTCTCATCTGCCCTACTGACCAGCTGCTGTGAGCACCATCCCTCTAGGTTCCAAGGAATGAATAGAAGCTTCTCCCCCACAGGAAAGTAAGGGCTCCTTGAGTTAAAGCATTCAAGTCACTTGCTAAATTTATGTAAGACATTTAAGTCTTAGCATTCTTTAAACTATTAGAGTAAATTTAGAAGAGACTTGATATAGGAGCAAGTGGACCTAGATTTGTACTGAAAAGGCCTGAATTTAAATCTTAGCTTTTCATGTCATGGCTGTTATGATTTGGGACAAGTTACATAACTTTTTTGAGGATCATTTGTTTCATCTGTAAAAGTAGAGTAATAAAATTTATTCCATAGCATTGTTCTAAGTATGGGATGACAATTGTTTAGTTATGCTTGGAATGAGTATATCTATATCTATTTATGTATCTATCTATACATATCTATCACCCACTTGTTCTTCTAAGACCCTCCAATAAGGCAGACAAGGTAATAAGGGCAGAACCAAGATTAGAACCCAGGACTTCTGAATTCCCAATAGTAGATCTGGTGTTTCTTAATAATGTAAATTCAAAGGGAATAATGGAACAGCATGTCCATCTACTTAATTACTAAAGAGTTAGATTGAAATGGTCAGAGGGTAAATGGACTTTTGTTTTTCCTTATTTGGTAAATATATTCATTTGCCCCCAGGTATTGGGTTGTGTCTTACCACTGTTCAATTTATGTTGCTCATTTCAGGAGCTTAGAACAGCAAGTTTCCCATACATGAGTCCCGAGAGGCCATTTGAAAAATCTAAGCACAATAGCTTGAAGTCAGTACTGTCAGGCACCTCTGAGGCACGTGACACAGTGACTGACTTGCTCATTGCCAGCTCATCTACATCAGTCATAGGTTTTCCCAAAACCCAAGATGGACTTATTTTTTTCTGCAGTTAATGTGATTTGGAACATATCCTTTGGAGGGATGATAGTCCTCTTCCTCGACCCAGAAGACAGAGAGAAACAATCACTTGGCTCCAACCTGAATTGTTGTTTTTGCTGGAAATAATATTCTCTTCAAGTGCCAGAGTGAGCAGCCAGGAATAATACTGCTGTATTTGGGGTACCTGCTAAGTGAGAGTGTGCCTGACCTAGGGACAGTTCTCTTCCACTTTTAAATTTTAAGAACTTACAACTGATAGGCCTATAAATCCAGCTTTTGGAATGTTTAGTTAATTAGAAATGAGGATCAGATAATCCCTTAATGGCATCTCAGAAAAAGTGTAGTTTAAGTTTCTGAAGAGTTTTATTTTAAAGGCCATCTAGCAAAAAATTTCAACATAAACTTTTGTTCTCTTTGAAATAGCTCTAAATAGTGCTGGAAGTGTTTAACTAGTTTCAAAGATGCTAATTTGAGACTCAGACAGCTGCAGTGGTTATTAATATGAGCACAATGGCTGACAATTTGACAACAGCCTCTAGTTTTCATTTACTGCTTTCATACTAAATGTCCCTTTTGTGCACAGGGTGTAAAACCCATGGTCAGATGACTGACTTGGGAGACACGCCTATAAGACTGACCAGCATCTGAGAGCATTTTTTAAAAAGGGAATGATACCCTTTTAATAGGGAAACTGGTAGATCTTATATTAGATTATAAAGCTTTAATACATTATTAGTATTTCTATGGTGAAATCTCTACAGAAAAATCAAGGAAAAGAAACTTATTAATAAAATTATTGAGGAATGATGTGTTCTTACTCTAGTTAAATTGATATATGAAAGTGTCATGAAACACTGGCATAGAATTAAGATAAAACAGTTCTCTGTCATTCAGCTGAAATGTGATTTGGGGGGAACATTTTAAATGAAAGTAATTTTTTGCTTGTTTATTTATTCTTTATAATTTTCCAGAAAGTAATGTTATCTAAATGAAAAAGCAAAAAACAACAATAGAAATATATCTTATGGGATATATATATATTTCTTAGTTGGGTTTTATAATTGATGCCAGACTGATGTGCATTTGTATTTGGCCTGTGGGTTTTCTTACAGAGCACTATTTTGCTTGATTGAACTTAGTTTTGTAAATGCACAAAGACTTAAATCATCCTGTGGGCATCTCTGCATGTGTCACATTCACCAGACAACTTGTCTAACTCTGTGAATATGTTTCTTTTGAAGGACTCAGCTGATCTACTGTTTGAATAAAAGCAAATAATGAACTGAACACTGACAGAGGTATAACTTAATATCTCTGACCCACGCTGAGCCAAGGCAGATTTATAAAATATAAGCATTTTCCTACAGTGTCTACTGGAACTGGATATCTTAAAAAGTTACTAAAGGGATTGATTAATTAAGAAACACATCTTGCATCACACAGCCTCTCTTCCCAGCCAGAAGATAAGCTGCAGACTCAGGCTAGAGGCTGCTTTATCACTCTCACTCCTCTGTGTGTAGTCCAGTGTTTGTCCCAGAAGCAGACCTATAGGACTTGGATATAGGGCTTGAATATAATTTATTTAATTTAATCCTCACTACTCTGGGTTTTCTTATTTTCTCATTTTACAGAGAAAGAAATTTATAATGATTTGCTTGGTGTTATCCAGCTTGGGAGAGAAAAGGTGAGACTTGAATCACTGTCTTTTCACTCATAAGTCTAAGCAATTTCTCCGTCTTTATAATGTCAAATCTCTGTCCTTAGAATTTACGTCTGCTGCTATGTTGATCTTATTCTAGAGCATGCTTTATCCTTTCGGTGTCAGCGAACTTTCTGCAAAGGGCCAGATAGTAAATATTTAAGGTTTCACGGGCCATACAATCTCTGTCACACAGCTCCTCAGTATTGCCATTGTAGCACAAAAGTAACCATAGACTATATATATCAACAAATGAGTATGCATGTGTTCCAATAAAACTTGATTTATAAAACAGGTGGTTGGCTGGATTTGGCACATGGGCTGTAATTTGGAGTCCTCTAGTATAATAGAACAGAGGACTATTCTCAGAGAATATCAGAGGACCTAAGTTCTAGGTCAGACTATATTATTAGAAATGGAAATAATAAGACAATAAAAATAACAACAGCTAACATTTATTAAGCAATTTATAAAATATGTGTGTTTCTTCCAATTTATCTCATTTCATAAACCTATGTATAGAAAAGTTATGCCACTCACTCAAGGTCACTGAGAAGTTCATTGCAGAGCTGGGTTTACACTAGGTCTGCCCTACTTCAGCATCCCCTCAATGCTTTGGAACTATGATAGGAAGCTCCTGCTCTCTCCAAGATCAAGCTATGACACTGCCAGATCTGAAAGAAGTAAGTCAATCATCTTTGGGGACGTGAAATCCAGAAAGAAATGACACTTTGTGTTTTCACAGGCTGAAGCATGGGGATGCTGGCTGCCTAGTATGAGCCCACTGCTGCATGATGCATCCACTGGAGACACAGGCATCTAGTGAGAGCAGGCTTTGGGGGATGTCTGCTGCTCCCCTTAGCATTTACTACTGCTCTCTCTGGGTCCTGATTGCTTCCTAATACAACAGTCAATGTGAATGTTTTCCTTTCCTTGAATATTTAATAAAGAACCCATTAAATAGAAATATGAAAAGATTACATAAATCAGAGTAAGACAATGTCACTGTGCCAAATTCAAAGATGTGCAAACCTGCACCCTGGGCCACAGTGCCTTCTTACATTCCCTCATCTTCAGGGAATGCATGTCTAGTGCCAGGGACAGACAACCTCAACTCAGTGGGCATGGCCACCAGGCAGAGTTTCTTGGATTGGGGATGTGTATGTTACCTTCATGAAGCTTTGGAAAGATGC
Source organism: Cryptoprocta ferox (assembly GCA_028646485.1). Lineage (NCBI taxonomy): Eukaryota > Metazoa > Chordata > Mammalia > Carnivora > Eupleridae > Cryptoprocta > Cryptoprocta ferox. The sequence continues at coordinate 18,736,632 of CM053561.1, forward strand.
TGCCATAAGACTGTAGTACTAGAATCCTCGCCACAGGAATGTGGCTGGATGGCAAAGTGAGAATTTTGGACAGGCATGACTGATTTTTCAATGAAATAATTGTCTATTCCTTCCTTTAACATAGACAAAGTAAACAGGTACATTTCCGGCATTATAAGAACCATACACTCTCCTGATTTTCTTCCATTGACAGTTCATTCCTTATTGTTTACTTCACAGACTCCAAGGGGAAGGTAACATACTGAGTGACATCTTAGAATCTTCAGGTCACTTTCCTCACTGTTGGGAGAGACCAGAGCAGCTTAAAGTGTATGGTATCAGGAGAAGGCAGAGAAAGTAGAAGAAGAAGGATAAAGGAGAGAAATATAAGGAAAAAAATACCTTTGACAAGTTTATAAAAAGAAATTGGGAGGAGTCTGGGTGGCTCAGTTGGTTAAGTCTAACTTAATTTCAGCTCAGGTCGTGATTTCAGCATTTGTGAGATGGAGCCCCGAGGCCTGCTCTGCACTGACAACACAGAGCCTGCTTGGGATTCTCTCTCTTCCTCTCTCTATGCCCCTTCCCCACTCACGTACATGCTCTGTCTCTCTCTCACTCTCTCTCTCAAAATAAATAAATGAACATTAAAACAAATTGGAAGATGGTCTTCAATGGGTATAGAGTTTCAGCTTTGCAAGATGAAAAAGTTCTAGAGATCTGTTGCACAGCAATATGAATATACATAACACTACTGAACCGTACACTTAAAAATAGTTAAGATGGTAAGTTTTGTGGGATATTATTTTAAACACAACAAAAATTTTTAAAAAGAAAAGAAAAAGTGGTTCAGAACCTGCTCAGTGACTAGCTGTATGAATTTGAGAATGCTGAGGAAGCTTGTGTTCCTTGCAGGTAAAATCAGGTTATGATTCCGACCTCATTAGGTTGATGAGATATTGTACTTACAGTGCTGAGTACAGTACTTCAGACTAGTAGAATCTCGATAAAACCTAACATTCTTGTCCCTTTTTTCTCCCTCTGCTCCAACACCTCCTTTGCCCAGCACTTTGGTAGCAGATCTTATCTTCCTATGGAATATTTTTCCAGGGTGGTAAAAAATATTGCCCACTTAATTTAGCTTGCTTCTCTTACCCGTCATTAGTCAGCCCATACACATGTGTTGTGGTCTACCCATTACAGTGAGTAACAAGCTAACAGATATCTTTACTTAGCATTCATGCTCAAAAAAGATTAAATTGCAAAGTGTGAACAATTCAGGAAATGTGGGATGAAGTGAGGTAGACAAGCACTTCCTGAGTCTCCCAAAGAAAAAGATGAGCTGTTGAACAGTAACCAAAAGTTCTAAATCTCTAGGCATGAAACATTAAGGGAAGTTAAATATAGAATGTGAATCAGGAAATCTGATCCTAATGGACTTGCCAGATGTCCCTTCAAGGACATCAGGACCCAGTTGGTGAGAACTATATGTAGTGTTTAAGAATTCACCGTTCACTGATGCTTACTCAGGGCAAGATAATTCACCTTAGTTTTCTTCATCATTAGTTTGACATTGGCTGTTTGGTTGTAGAGACATGTGTGATGCAGTTTTACAAAGCTATTTTTTTTTCCAGTGGCCCTTGGCTTTTTGCATAACTTTGTACCTAGCACCTACTCTGGACATGGACTAACTCTGGGGTCTGTGGGAATAGTGAGAGAATGCCAGCAGAGGCTTTTGATGGACTCTGGGGGAAGAGTCAAAGAAGTATGTGAACATACACAGACACATTCATACACAGCCACATATGCACTTGTATCAGTTAAGCACTGTGCAGAGGATGCACATTAATAATTACCAAACACAAAGCCTCAGATGATCAATGCTTGATATATTTACAGAAGTGAGAGATTTTTTCTCAAACTTTAATATGCAGTGAAATCCCTTGGGAAGTTTGATAGAATGCAGATTCTGGTTGAGTAAGTCTAGGGTGACCCAGGATTCTGCATTTCTAATAGGTTTCTGGTCTATTTTGTTTATTCATGCATGTGTTCACTATTGAATCTGTCATACACTGCGCATTATTTCTATTAATCGGTTAAAAACAATGACTAAAATATAGCCTTCCCTTCAAGAAGGGGGCAGGTAAAGCAAATATTACAACTTCATGATTGATAGAAATAGTTGTAGAGTTCCTTTCTGAAATTGTTTTGTAATGAATGGATAATAGCTGCCATGATAAATAAATTGTTGTAGGGAGGGTGGGGAAAGTGCAGTTCAGACAGGAGGAACAGTATGTGTGAAAGGCCTGGAGGTGTTCAACAGTGCCACTGAGGTTAAGTCTTATGATGTGGCCAAATAAAGGCTGTGGGTAGAAGAGCAGAGGGAGAAAAAGCTGGACAGCAGTCAGGGGGCAGGCCATGGAGGGCCTGTGTGTCAAGCTAAGACAGTGGTCCCATATCCTGGAAGCTAAGGTGAGCTGTGGAAAGGAATCCAGAGACAACTCATAAGCATCCCTTTCCACATGGTGTGTCCTTGGCCTTATTCTTTCATTCACAGACGACCATGTCAACTACTTTCTAGGACTTAAGCAGTTGATTGTATTTTACCTGATTTGTGGCCACCTCCAGCCCCCATCCCAAATTTCTGAACCCCTTCTGCTCTGGTTTCTGCTGCTCCTGTAGTTTTGTTTCAGCAGAGGTTAGCAATGTATAAAGCAACAAAACTGATTTGCTCAAAGTGTGGCTTCTCAAAGGTTAAGAGAAGCTCCAACAGCTTCCAATGTTTGAGACTCTTGGTTTTTTTAAAAAAATAAACACAAATCAAAATAAGGTGATGAAGTTTACAGTTTATTTTAAATGTTTTATTGAAGAAATTAAAACTTTTACCGCAACAAATATACCACAAATGTATGATGTTTTAAAGATAATTAGATTTTTATAAGCTTTAAAGTACATTAGAAGCAGAATAGGGCTAAGATTAATGTCTGCTTTCAATTCTGTGCTCTGTTATTGTATATCTAACCTAATTTATAGACAAAAAGTGAAAATATGAGGACTTTTGTAAATGCAAGCCTAGGTCAAATTGCCATCCTACCCTCTCCCTTCCCTATCATCCATTCTAATAGACTCTGATCCAAGAGCTTCAGAGATTCTATTTTCCTGTTTAATTATTGGAGAAACAAAGCATTAGGCCTAACAGAGAAAGCACTGCATTGACTGAAGAAGGGTATGAAAGGTGACTAATGACCAAAATCAGTGACCTTCAAAATTAGACCTTGAGGACTAATCAAAAAACCCGCTGTGCTGTTCCAACCAAATCCCAACGTGGGCGCATTCAGCAAAATGACAAAAACCACTGAATGGGCACGTCATTGTGTGAAAGACAGACTAGCTAGTCCTCTATCATCACCCTTCATTTTTTTGGCTTAGTGCAAAATTTCCTGATTTGAAGAGACAGGTTTATTTTGGAGACAGTGAAACACAAATGAATGCCCAAACAAAAGGCCTATCTGGCAGCATAAGACACAGTTTTCAGTTAAAAAAAAAAAAGAAACAGTGATACAAACCAAATTTAGCTCCCACTCCCTGACCCTGCCGAAAAAGCAGCCACTGCACGTGCCCGGCAAGCAGCACGCAGCACACTGAGCTGGTGCATTGATCTGGCCTGTATGTTCAGATTACAGATCTTTGTAGGAATGGTTCCTGTGCTTTAAGGAGTTTTTTGGAAAAATAAAACAAGATCTGTATGTATATAGAGTCCTAGCAGAGAGCTGAGAGAAAGAGCTGTCTTGTGAGTTATAAGGAGCAAAGGGGAATCCCAACAAGGGAAAAAAAATTAAACTACTGTCTACTCAGTTTGATAAATTAAATTTGTCCAACCTGGGCAAAGATCTTACTGACAAGAGTGAATTCGGAAGTGAAATTTTATGGCTACGTCTTTTAAAAGCCATGTGAATTGGCAAACATAAAGCTGACAGGACCTTGCAGTCTTCTGCAAGAACACACTGTCCCTCTCATTTATTTCAGAGAACGCTGCCCCTGTTCAAAGCCCTGCAGTGAGCTATGCCAGAGCGTTTTGGCCACGAGTGCCTGATGCAGTCTAGTGGGAGGGTGGGGGTGGCACTAAGAATATCCCAGTGAAAAAGAATTCCGCTCTGTAGAGACAAAGGAGCCACAGCGCCACACACATCAGACCTGGGGACTCGTCATCTGTTCTTTTCCAGTGTAACAAGAGGATTTCTGTGAGGGCAGAGAACTTAAACTTGTTTCCCTGAGAATTCTGAACTCTTGCTTTTGGATGTATGTTTTCAGGACCCAACAAAGCTATAATGATCAAAGTAGGTTAAATTGGTCACTTTGATCAATCTGTGATTAAAGACCCTGCAAAATGAAGAGATAAGTATCTGGTCCAGAGGAGGATGATAACGCTGGATACCATGGTTGAAATGGGAACAGAGAGGCTCTTAGACTATGAGGATATTAGAGGAGAAGGGATTTTAGAGGTAATCTGGTTGGATAACTTCATGAAGACAGATGAGACAATGAAGGGAGACCTTGAGTGATTTGCTTAGGTCATACAATAATATGTCATTGGGGTGGAATATTTACAGTAAGTAGAGCTTCTGATTCATATGAGTGTGGCAGATTTATTGCAAAAGTGACTCCAATTCTTTTCTTTGTAACCAGAGAAATGCCCAGTGAGGCCTGACCAAGATCAGTAGAAGTGGCCAGCTATCTGTGGATTTATGAGCAATAATTATGGATATTGTTCTAAGCCTCTTGGTTTTGGTGTGATTTGTTTATGGCAGCCTTGTGGCAACATGTAACTGGCTGTGTGGTGCTGTTATAAGAAGTTGGTCATTGAGAGCAGAAAGAAGGAACAGGATAATCCTTCAATGCTTTAAATCCTGAAGTTTTTATCATCTGGGAATAGTGGCCAATTTAGGGAATGAGGCTATGTCCTGGAAATGAAATCCTGGAGAAACTTCTTCGGAGCCATTGTGGCATTGTGCTCCCTAAATGCCAAGTGATCCCGAAGTGGTCATATCCTCACAACCTGAACCAAAATGATACTGGAGATCTTCTAATTCTGATTTTATAGATAAGGAAACAGAGTCTGAAGAGTGTTAAGGCAGAATCAATCACATAATTTATGGGATCCGGTGAAAACGAAAATGTGGACCCCCTTGTTAAAGAATTAAGAATTTCAAGACAGTAACAGCAGAAGATTAAACAAAGTGTAGGCTCGTCTAAGCGTGAGTTCCTTCTGCGACTGGGAAGGTTGTACACCCCGAAGCCAGCCTGGGGCTTAGCAGTTAGTCTAAAGACGTCCTTTCAGAAGTTCATCTGGCTTACTTTTACCTAAAGTTGAAACTAAGTGTATTTGTTAACAGCTAGTTCAAGATGTAGGGCACAAACCTAAGACCGTTAGTTCTACTCCAGTAACTCTTTCTCTTCATTTTTTGATAGACTGATAGAAAATGTGAACCAGAAACAATATGGTAGGCTTGAGGGTAATTGACTGAGAGGGAAGAATTTATAATTCTTCATAGGATATGTTGAAGCATGGGAATTTGAATTCAAGCAAGTAAACTCTGAAATTAGGATTCTTATATCAAGTATTTTGCTGTCTCCAATTATATCTTTATGATATTTTCTTCGTGGAAGTAGATTGCTGTTCATTATGATAAATTACTTGAATTGTCTGTCTCTTTATTTAGCTATGTATTGTCTTTGCTTTCTTCTCTCTCTCTCTCTCTCTCTCTCTCTCCCATTTGTATAGAAAATTCTAATTTTTTAAAATTTTTCCCAACTTTTACTTTCCTTGTGACATTAATAATTTTCCAACAGCTCTGAACTCTTCTCTTTCCTTCAGAAGTCTGGAGAAATAATAGGAGGAGGAGGGGCAAGATGGCTGAGAAGTAAGGAGCTCTGTAATTTTTGCCCATCCGCATCTATCAAACTGAGAAGGACTGAAGCCACAATACTCTGATCTACAAGAGTGGGAGGAAAAGACACAGAGTCTGCAAAGAAGACAGCCTCATAGGTGCCTGAGTGAGTGCTAACTGGGGAAGATAAAAAATGGGCCAGGACCCAGAGGCTTGGACGGGAGGGACCCCCACTCCGCACAGAGCATCTGGGAGCACCAGAGCCACAGAGAGATGAGAGGAAGAGAAAGAGAGGCTGAAAACACTCATAGAGCTGTCTCTACAGAAGAGAAAATCCTCGGTCTGGGACGGAGAGAGATCCTATCATCCCATCTATAATCACAGGGCAAGGGGAGAGAGCTATCCCCTTTACCTGGCTCATTTTCCTTGGGCTGGTCTCCCTGAGCACAGGCTGCACCAGGAGAAATTGCTCCCCGACTTGATCCCCGGCTAGGAAGCTGCCTGGCCTGCGGGAAAACATCTCATCTCCGGCGGTATCATTAAAGTGGATGGACTAGGATTTGGAAATGAGGCATGGCTTGGAAAATACAACTTAGCCCGCCCTCAGCACAAGGAGATTGGACCCAAAAGAGTGGGTTGCAATGCTTGGTTCAAGAAGGGATTGTGGGGCCGCCATTCTTCTCCCCACAACCACCAAGGCGGGGCCTCGGGGAGCAGCCCCAGAGATCTACCTACACCAAAACACACCCATCCGTGCTGGAGAGCTGCCTTTTTGTTTTTTTCTTTTTCTCCTTTTCCCTGCCAGAGCCCAGGAAAGACCAATGTTGATGCATTGCCATGATTAGATCGATTCTTGCCATTCAGGTATATTTTCCCTTATCTCATTCTTATCTCTCCCTCCGCTGGTTTTACACTTTTTGACTGCCCTTTGTCTTTTGGTGTTTTTGTCCCCCCCCACCCCGCCTTTTTTTTTTTTTCTTTCCTTTCTTTTCTTTTCTTTCCCCTTTTGGTTTGCTTGTTTGTTTGATTTGTCTGTGCATTTGCAGACTTTTGTTCCCTGTGTATTTGTCTGTTTGCCTTTTCAGGGCTACCTCAAGAAACAAGCCAAAGTGCACATGGTGGAGAGCCCCAAATATCACTGAGTAGGGAAATAAAATAACCAAAGGCACAACAAGAGAAACCGAGAGACACCATTAAAAGAACCCTTCCTGAAACAACAGGCCCTGGACAGTCAATGAGCCTTCTTTAATAGAGCATTACTAACAGGTTCACAGTGCATAATGAGCTATTAAAACTGACAAGAGAGAGAAAGCTAGCCAAAATGACGAAATGGAAGAACTCTCCTCTAAAGAAATTCCAGGAAAAAGTCACAGCCACAGAACTGCTTAAAACAGATATAAGCAACATAACGGAACAAGAATTTAGAACAATTGTCATAAAATAATCACTGGTCTTGAAAAAGCATGGAAGTCATCAGGGAAGCTATTGATACAAAGACTAGGGACCTTCAAAATAGCTGCAACGAGTTAAAAAATGATATAAAATAGGTGCATAATAAAATGGAGGCGGCCACTGCACGGATCGAAAAGGCAGAGAGAATAGGTGATTTAGAAGATACAGTTATAGCAAAAGAGGAAGCAGAGAAAAAGAGACATAAATTGATCCAGGAGCCCGAAAGGAATTTTGAGACCTGGGTTATACAATCAAACAGAACAATATCCATATCATAGGAATTCCTGAAGAAGAAGAAAGAGAAAAAGTTCCTGAAGGGGTGCTTGATCAAAGTATAGCCGAGAACTTCCCCAATCTGGGGAAGGAAATAGACATTGAAATCCAAGAGGAACAGAGAACTCCCCTCAGACATAACTTGAATTGACCTTTGTCATGACATATCGTAGTGAAATCGGCAAACTATAAGGATAAAGAGAGAATTCTGAAAGCATCTATGAATGAAAGGGTCCTATCATACAAAGGGAAAACTATCAGAGTGGTTCCAGACCTATCTAATGAAGCTTGGCAGGCCAGAAAGAAGTGGCAGGAAATCTTCAATGTGATGAACCAAAAAAATATGCAGCCAAGAATCCTTTATCCAGCAAGTCTGTCATTCAAAATAGAAGGGGAGATAAAGGGTTTCCTAAATAAACAAAAATTGAGAGAATTCATCATCACCAAACCAGCCCTATAAGAAATCCTAAGAGGGACTCTATGAGGGAAATGTTGCAAGGAACACTAGGTACCAGAGACACCACTACAACCATGAACCCTACAGAGAACACAATGAATCTAAACCCATATTTTTCAATAGTAACATTGAATGTATATGGACTAAATGCTCCAATAAAATGACATAGGGTAGCAGAATGGATAAAAAAACAAAACCCACCTATTTGCTCTCTACAAGAGACTCATTTTAGACCTGAAGGCACCTTCAGATTGAAAGTAAGGGGATGGAGAAGTATCTATTATGCGACTGGAAGTAAGAAAAAAAAAAACTGGAGTGGACATACTTATATTGGACAAACTGGACTTTAAAGTAAAGGCAGTAACAAAAGATGAAGAAGGACATTATATAATAATTAACGGGGTCTCTCCATCAGGAAGAGCTAAAAATTATAAATATCTATGTGCCGAATTTGGGAGCACCCAAATACATAAAGCAGTTAATCATAAACAGAAACTATCTTAGAGATAAGTATGTGCTAATTGCAGGGGATTTTAATACTCCACCTACAGCAATGGATAGATCAACTAGACAGAAAATCACTAAAGAACCAATGGACCTGAATGACACATTGGACCAGATGGATTTGACAGATATATTTAGAACTCTACATCCTGAGGATAGGGAATTAAGTTTCTTCTTGAGTGCACATGGTACATTCTCCAAGATAGATCACATACTGGAGCATAAAGCAGCCCTCCATAAATATAAACGAATTGAGATCACACCATACACACTTTCAGATCACAATGCTATGAAACTTGAGATCAATCCCAGGAAAAAGTCTGGAAAACCTCCAAAAACATGGAAGTAAAAGACCACCCTACTAAAGAACGATTGAGTCAAATGGGCAATTAGAGAAGAAATTAAAAAAAATATATGGAAACAAATGAAAACAAAAATACAACAATCCAAACTCTCTGGGATGCAGCAAAGGCAGTCCTAAGAAGAAAGTATAATGCAATCCAGGCCTATTTCAAGAAACTAGAAAAAGCGCAAATACAAAATCTAACAGTGCACCTAAAAGAACTAGAAGGGGAGCAGCAAGAGCACCCCAAACCCAGCAGAAGAAGAGAAATAATAAAGATCATGGCAGAAATAAACAATATAGAATCCAAAAAAACAGTTGAGCATATCAATGAAACCAAATTTTTGTTTTTAATAAACAAAATTGATAAACCTCTAGCCAGGCTCCTGAGAAAAAAAAGAGAGAACACCCAAATAGACAAAATCATGAATGAAAATGGATTTATTACAACAAATCCCTCAGAGATACAAGCAATTATCAGGGAATTCTATGAAAAATTATATGCCAACAAACTGGACAATCTAGAAGAAATGGACAAATTCCTAAACACACATGCACTACCAAAATTCAAATGGGAAGGGATAGAAAATCTGAACAGACCCATAACCAGTGAAGAAATCGAATCAGTTATCAAAAATCTCCCAATGAATAAGAACCTGAGGCCAGATCGCTTCACTGGGGAATCCTACCAGACATTTAAAGCAGAGTTAATACAATTCTTCTCAAGCTATTCCAAAAAATAGAAATAGAAGGAAAACGTTCAGATTCATTCTACGAAGCCAGCATCACTTTGATTCCAGACAGAGACCCAACAAAAAAAGAGAACTACAGGCCAATATCCTTAATGAATACAAATGCAAAAATCCTCAACAAGATACTAGCAAATCGAATTCAACAGCATATAAAAAGAATTATCCACCAGGATCAAGTGGGATTCATTCCTGGGTTACATGGCCATTCAATATTCGCAAATCCATCAATGTGATACATCATGTTAACAAAAGAAAAGATAAAAACCATATGATCCTGTCGATAGATGCAGAAAAAGCATTTGACAAAATACAGCATCCTTTCTTAATAAAAACCTCAAGAAAGTCGGGTAGAAGGAACTTACTTAAATATCATAAAGGCCATTTATGAAAAGCCCACAGCTAATATCATCCTCAATGGGGAAAAACTGAGAGCTTTCCCCCTGAGATCAGGAACATGACAAGGATGTCTACTCTCACCACTGTTGTTTAACATAGTGCTGGAAGTCCTAGCATCAGCAATCAGACAACAAAAGGAAATAAAAGGCATCAGAATTCGCAGAGAAGAAGTCAAACTTTCACTTTTCGCAGATGACATGATACTCTACGTGGAAAATCCGACAGACTCCACCAGAAGCCTACTAGAATTGATCCATGAATTCAGCAAAGTCGCAGGGTAAAAATCAACATACAGAAATCGGTTGCATTTTTATACACCAATAGTGAAGCAACAGAAAGAGAAATCAAGAAACTGATCCCATTCATAATTGCACAAAAAAACCATAAAGTACCTAGGAATAAACCTAACCAAAGATGTAAATACCTGTAAGATGAAAACTGTAGAAAACTTATGAAAGAAATTGAAGAAGACACAAAGAAATGGAAAAGCATTCCATGCTCATGGATCGGAAGAATAAACATTGTTAAAATGTCATTATTACCGACAGCAATCTACACATTCAGTTCAATCCCAATCAAAATGGCACGAGCATTCTTTGCACAGCTAGAACAAACTATCCTAAAATTTGTATGGAGCCACTAAAGACCCGAATAGCCAAAGGAATACTGAAGAAGAAAACCAAAACGGGAGGCATCACAATCCCAGACTTTAGCCTCTACTCTAAAGCTGTAATCATCAAGACACTATGGTATTGGCACAAAAACAGACACATAGACTAATGGAATAGAATAGAGAACCCAGAACTGGACCCACAAATGTATGGCCAATTAATCTTGGAGAAACCAATGGAAAAAAGACAGCCTCTTTAACAGATGTGCTGGGAGAACTGGACAGCAACATGCAGAAGAATGAAACTGGACCACTTTCTTGCACCGTACACAAAAATAAACTCAAAATGGATGAAGGACTTTAATGTGAGACAGGAAACCATCAAAACCTTAGAGGAGAAAGCAGGAAACAACCTCCTTGACCTCAACTGCAGCAATTTCCTACTTGACATCCCCAAAGGCAAGGGAATCAAGAGCAAAAATGAACTATTGGGACCTCATCAAAATAAAAAGCTTCTGCACTACAAGGAAACAATCAAGCAAACTAACAGGCAAATGACGGAATGGGAAAAGATAGTTGCAAATGACATATCAGATAAAGGGCTAGTATCCAAAATCTACATGGAACTCACCAAACTCCACACCTGAAAAATGAATAATCCAGTGAAGAGATGGGCAGAAGACATGAATAGACACTTCTCCAAAGAGGACATCCAGATGGCCAACAGACATATGAAACTATGCTCAGCGTCACTCATCATCAGGGAAATACAAATCAAAACCACTCTGAGATACCACCTCATGCCAGTCAGAGTGGCTAAAATGAGCAAATCAGGAGACTATAGATGCTGGCGAGGATGTGGAGAAAAGGGCACCCTCCTACACTGTTGGTGGGAATGTAAACTAGTACAGTCGCTCTGGAAAACAGTGTGGAGGCTCCTCAAAAAACTATCAATAGAACTCCCCTATGACCCAGCAATAGCACTGCTAGGGATTTATCCAAGGGATACAGAAGTGCTGATGCATAGGGGCACATGTACCCCAATGTTCATAGCAGCACTTTCAACAATAGCCAAATCATGGAAAGAGCCTAAATGTCCATCACATGATGAATGGATCAAGAAGCTGTGGTTTATATATACAATGGAATACTACATGGCAATGAGAAGGAATGAAATCTAGCCATTCGTGGCAACGTGGATGGACCTTGAGGGTGTCATGCTAAATGAAATAAGTCAGGCAGAGAAGGACAGATACCACAATTTTTCACTCATAAGTCTAAGAGGAGAAACTTAACAGAGGACCATGGGGAGGGAAAGGGGGGAAAAAGAGTTAGGGAGAGGGAGGGGGGCAAATCATGAGAGACTCTTGAATACTGAAAACAAACTGAGGGCTGAAGGGGGAGGGGAAAAGGGAAGGGGGTGATGGACATGAAGGTGGGCACATGTGGGGAAGAGCACTGGGTGTTATATGGAAACCAACTTCACAATGTACTATAAAAATAAAATAATTGCTTAGGATCTGCATTACCCTGTCCCTAACCAATTTTTTAACTCTTTTGAACACTCTTCTTTTTTTCCTTATACAGTTAAATATTACTGGAATCTGTGTTTATAGGAAAGCAGTCTCCATTACTTTATTTTATAATTAACTGGCACAGAAAATGGAGCTCCATTATTTTATCTTATAATTAAATAAAACATAAAATGAAACTTTGAGCCTTCTAAGGTGTTTATTTTTTTTTTTCCTGACAAGCATATCACAGGAAATTCAAAAAGGGCCCCTTAGGTAACAGTTTGTGGATTTAAAAAAACAATTCTTTTAAAAAAGACAAGATTTCTGTGACCTCCTTTTTTTCTTTTAAGACAATGAAAGTGACAAGGCAAGATCTTAGATGATAGAGTTAAAGGCATCATAAAGGCAAAAGCGAGGGATGCGAAACAACTGTGAGAACCATGTAAATGCTAGTGGTAATGTCATGAGGAACAAAGCTTGGTTCTGTATCAAAGGTCAGGCTAACTAAACACTAATGCTTGATGCCAGGCAGAAATCTTGCTGTGTTGAGGCTGGTTGTTTTCAGCATTAACATGAGTTCTTGCTCTAAGGATTATTTGCTAGCTCCCTACAGACACCCATGAGCCCTTGTACCTATAGCACTCCTTTCTCAAGTCTCCCATCCACCTGGCTTTGTCTTTGCTGGTGCAAAGGAGGCCAAGTTCTAAGGACGTGTATCCCCTCCCCACATCCCCTCCAATAGTTACCATTCTGGAAAAAAAAATTATCATTCTGGGCTTGCCTTTGGCCAGTGACCTCTAACTGGATTAATGGAAGGTCTGACTTAGTTTGGAACAATGAGGTTTGATTTTACTTTGGCTTGTTTGGGTTCTTATTTAATCGGAATAAATTTTCATTGTCCCTTATTCTTTCCATCAGGTTGGCAAAGAAGTTCCATTGCCATAAAGGTTTCCAAACCAGTTTCCAAAGGAAGTCCCATTGTGGTCATGATTATTCAAAGAACTATGGGTCATAACAATCATGATCTGGCTCTGCTTATTATCTTTGGGGCACAGTTTCTATTCTGCTCTCTGCTGTGTCTACCCAATCTATTTCTAACCTCTCTCCCACTTTTCTGCCCAAGTGTCAAAACTGTGATCCTTCTTTATGTTTGCCAAGGTCACATTGGCACAGAAATCTTTCTGCATACTTCCCTCGAGGACAAAATCAAACTGAAACTTTCTACCCTTAAGCTAAAAGCTGTATAAGCCTCAAGTTACTTGGCTTCTGTTTGGCTTTTATTTTCTCTTCCTTTTTTACTCATTATTTTCTGTGTCCCTCTCCTAAACACCAAGTACCCTAGGTTCCTTTCTCTTTCTCATGCTTTCTTTCATTTGACCCTGAAAAACAAAATGCTGGTAAGCTCCATTCCTTTGCCTCATTAAAAAAAATTGCCATAAAATTTATAACTGGCTTAAGCTGGCCATCACTGTTCTTCTTGATTTAGCTACTGCCAAGAAGTATTTTATGATTATCCTCTGACTTGTTTACAACAAACACACAATGTCCTTGGTGTTAGGACCCTGTATATATCCTCTGATTTGTTTGGAAAATTGAGTGAGTACTGGAAGTTCCCTGTGTAGAATAGGCTGGTTTGGGTTGTAAGACTTGCACATTTTATATGGGAAGATAAAATCCCCAAGCCTGAATATGTAATAACAGCAAATCTTTTTGCTGCCACGTAGAAAATGTAAACAGCCCTGAGACAACACAGGAAACTTTCCAGTACTTTCTTAAGCATTTGTTTCAGGAAGCCATTAGTGAAGCTGGTAATTGAAAATAAATTGTGTTGGTGATGTTGAAATTGGCTATTGGTGGAAACTGTTTGAATATCTGAATGAAATGAGGTTAATTGATTATGTAAGAGTGATTTAGAGGCTGATGTAATGGCCACCATAATAGCAGTCTTGAGTTCTGTTATTTGAAAGATAAATCAGGGCAGGAATGATTTAAATGTTTTAAACATTTGAATTGTGTTGATTGTTCCATTGTAAATTTGAAATATATGAAAGTGATTTCTTCTTCTTGTAACCTCTGGTATCATATTAGTCACTATATAAATTTAAGTTGTTTGATAGCTCTCTAACAGGTGATGTTTTGTCCTGAGCAAAAGAGTGTAATGACCTTGACTAGATCCATAAAGAAGAATTCTGATGTGTGTTTCCAAAGAGAAATATCAACTCTATATTTTGGAAGTTAACCCAAAACTGCGGTGCCATAGTTGAACCTGAGTACTTAATTGTCATGGAAAGAATCTGGTGTCTGAGTAACAGTTATCTTATTTTGCCTTCTCTAGTTACTTTCCCCTACCTGGCTAAGGCTAGGTATGGGGCCAAGGGTAGTGGCAATAAAGATTGCGTGTCTACAGCTGCATTATTGATAATTGTATGTTATTTTGCTGATGCCAGTGCTATTTTACGAAGGAGCTACTGGTAAAAAAAAGAGCTTTGTGGAAGAATAAAGGCTTGCTTATATAAATTTAAGGTGTGGTTCACCCAATACATAACAGGAGCCAAGAGGAGGAGGAGCGATCCTGTCATGGCAAATCTGTCACAGCACTGTTAGAGAAATACCACCTGATAACTCAGGAAATTGACTGCATAAACCAAGTATAAACTGGGGGCCATATTGTCCAGTCTCCCCATGATGCTCCATTACAAAGCATAGTCTAGAAACCAAAGTAACTATTACTGAAATCTAATCTTACTTTCATCTCTTAAAGATTCATGAAAGTAGATTAAATGTATAATCCACAGTAAAACACCTTTTCAAAACTGCCTTTGCTTCTTTCTCAATTTCTCAGACTCCAAAGCTGCTCTAGAGACCCTCAAAAGGCTATTCTTATATAACATATGGCTTTTCATCCCCTTCCACACCCCTTTAGCTTTTCATTGTGCAAATCCACTCAGTTTCTCTGGCTGTTTCTATTTCTGCCTTATTTAATTTTGTTTTGCTTATTCTTACAAAAAATGTTAGGAACTAGTTTGGCAAAATTCTCTTAGAGCATAAAGTAAGGGGAAGATAAGAATCTGAGCAGATAAAGACGAAGTTCTCTTATTACTTGGGATGGGAGTAGGGGCCTTAAGCTATTGCTAAGATTATAGATAATCTATCTTGTCCCTATCACAATCTATAATAAAAGCCAACATTTATTAGTAGTTAATATGTTCCACTCATTTTGCTAAGTATTTTAAATTAATTATGTCATCATAATTAATGTTATTTTACAAATTTGTAGTGTTACTGTAAAAATAAGGAAACTGTAGTTCAGAGAAGTTGAGTGACTTGCTCCAAGTTATACCACTAGTTAATGGCAGAACTAGGACTTCTTGGCTTTGCTTGTTTCCATTCAAAGCCTCTGGTTTTAACCATCAGAACCTTAGGCATCAGTGGCCCCCAGTGGCTGAGGTTATATGAGAATAAAGCAATAATTTAAATACAATGACACCTATTTGTATATAAGAAATGCAGTTGAACTCCATTTTTCAATTTTTTCTTCTTCTTTTAATACAATTTTTCAGCTAAATGTATCATTTTGGACCCATATCTACATTAACACTGGTTACAAAATGTGGGACATTTGTCTGCAAATTAGTACTAGAACTTCCCAACTATAAATGCTTGTCATTTGGGAGACAATTAAAAAGGAAATTTCCCTTATTTTTTCCCCCATTTACAGTTTTCCTCCCAAAGTTCAGAAAATTCTGTGGTTCAGGGTTACAATCTTGAGTCCGTTCCCTCTGAGTCGTTCACTCATCACCACTGTGACTTATCTGTGAGGTTGGAGAAAGAATTTAGGAGGCAGATTGGGAGTTCATCACAGCATGGCAGTGATGAGCAGTGCCCAGAGTGTGTGCAATGAAACTCAAATGCAGTTTTCAGCTACACTGTCAGATATGAAACCTAAAAAATTATCTTCCCATTAAATCTCTACTTTTTAAACAAATTTCCCTTTTGGTTATAAATGTTTCTTTCCTAGTTTTGTATCCTGATTGAAAGTGAAGTGCTATGCCTCTGATGAGATTCATCATCATTCTTTGAAAGATAGGTCTCAAAGCAACACATTCTGTTTCTCTTCTACTGGATGCCTTCAACCTGGAGTATGTGTCTTGAGTCAGTGTCTTTCATTTTCAGTGTATGGGACCTGTATTCACTTATCATTTTGGCAGTTAGTCTCATGTCAGCTCCCTTGGCTGCTGGTTAGTTCTCTTTCTCTAGAAATTAGAGTTTGAGCTAGTTATATAAAAGAAACAGAAACAGAGGAATGGGGGAGGCTGAATGCAGGATTCTGACCTTACATTTGGAGGCCTTGACTTTTTGAATTAAAACAAACACCAGAACTACAAAAAACATCATTCAAAGTCATCTTTCCCCAGTGTTTTGACTCTATTACAAAAGGGCTTATGAAATTATTTCAAGAGATCTGCATATCCATATACAGATGGAATAAATAACATGCTTACACATACATGTACTATTTATTTTTCACATGGAAATAGGTGCTGTTTTAATTAATATAATATAACTTGTTTTAATAATATTAATTTTACTAAATTTATTTGATATATATTTTTTTAGTCAATATATTAATAAAGGCAAGAGATCCAACTACTATATGACATTTAAATATACATTCTCATGTGTGAAAGGATTTCTCATTTTTAAAACATTTGGGAATCACTAATCTAAATAATGGTGTTTCCCATCTGGTCAGCAAAATGGGAAGAAATGTGAAAGAGATAAAAAATATTAAGTCACTCTTACAAGAAAAAAGAGCAGGAGGTCCCTACCCAAAGCTATCAATTCCTGTCAGGAAATTGGCTGACATATCTTTGCTTTACCTGGGAGCTATGGAAGCCTGTGGCTTGATTTAGCATGGGTGTTAAAGTACCCCGTGTCAGCAAACTCACAGGAAGAACTTGTCATTTCTACTGGTATTCTGAGCTTCAAAATAGCACAGCATTCAGGTATATCATAATGTATCATAACGTCTTCGACATTTTCCTAAGGAAAAAATAGTATGAGTCAATGTGCAAATGAGAGAATAAAGGGCTATCTCTGATCATGAAATGTCTACATGTAGTTGATAATCAAGAAGATCATCCAAAGGGCATAGCAGTTAAGTTGTTTTGTTGGTTTTTACCTGTCCCAGTTTCATCTTTCCTGCTTGTGGTAACAGAATCTCTGTTCTTCTTTAGAGAATTGTCCATACCCATTGCTGGCATATGGCCCAGGCCTGGTCTCAAAACTGCTGGAATTATTGAGAAGGAGATGAGCTCCTCTGGATGAGGTTTTGAAGCTGATTAGAAGTGAGTTTTATGAGGAAGTTTTAGAAGTCATCTACTCATGAGGGAGAGGCTGCCTACAAGTACAGCAAGATAGGAAAGCTGGGCAGCTAATGGAGACAGTCCAAAACACATCATTTGAACATCTACTCTAAGTATTCCTGATTTTGATTTTTGGGTTATGTACGTCAGTCGAGTTTCCTTTGTTGCTTACATATTTGAGTTAGGGTATCCTCACTGAAACTATAAAGAAGACTGATTAACACAGGTTTTCCTTTAGCCTCAGATGGCATTTATCATCCTCTTTGCATTTTTTCTTTCCACATTCCAGCTTCAAGTGAACTCTGCTCTGCCACATCGGGACTGCCCCAGTCTTTCTCCATTATGGACCACTCAGTGTGGAGCAGGAATTTTCTCCATCCCACCAGCTGACTTCTAGGGACAAGGCATTCCCAGCCACACTGAGCAGGTCAAAAAAAGGTGGTGAGAAGCAGAGATTCCGTACTTCTCCTGGGAAAGTTGACTGTAAGATGGCCAGGAAAAGTCACATCTAGAATGTTCTAAAATGTAAACTGTAACTTTCTAACTGGCAATAAATAGTGCGTGATGCATTGCAGCATACAAAGATTGCCGTTTTTGATAGAATAGCCTAGTAGCTCAGCGGGGGATTCTGCTAAAAGGGGAGCCAATAATAAGCATTATTTTATGGAGATAGGATATTTTGATGCTGACCCTTTGATTTTGCTTCTATTTCTTTTTTCTGCTCCTTTTTTCATTCTTGTTTGCCCTGCTGTGTTCTTTTGCATTATCACTCTGTTCTTTGTCTGAAATTGGACCCACAGAAATGAGCCTGTAATAAGGGACATAAAAAGCCCTAAATTGCTGTCATTTTGATTTTCTACTTTATTAATATTCCAGAATATGAAACATACAGGAGATATTTTAGCTCGCTGGCCCTTCAACTTAGCCATGCTATCTAAGCCTTTGCATGGAAAATTTGAATATGCATCATAGCATCTAAAATCGACATTTCTAAATCTGTTTGTGGTACATTATGTAGGAAATTACTTCAGTCTCACTAGTACTTGAGAAACCTTCATCACACACATTCCAACATTTTAGAAAAACAGGCAAGTGCGAGATCTATATATAAAGGAAAAGGAGGAACACTAACATTACAACCCATTGATGGAGATTAAACTGGCTTTCTTTATTAATTGGACATGGTTCATACTTGATTTTTGTGTCTCACTGTGTTGCTTAATGCACAGCCAAATAAGATAATTGTTCTTCATTGATCTTTGCATAAGACTTTTTAAAAAGTCTGAAATTAAAGTCTCTTTATAGCAAAATTAAAAGCCTCCTTCTCCGAGTATATGCAGAAGCTTCCAGTAAGTTTTTAAAAATAACACTTCGAGTGTATGGAGCACTTACTATATGCCAAGCATTTTACACGTGTTACTTTATTTGGTCTTTCAAACAATCCAATGAGAGAGGAACCATTAGTCCCCTCATTTTATAAGTGAAAAAAACTGAGTTAGAGAGATCTACCAACCTGTTCAGAGCCCAGTATAAGATCTGTCTCAATCCAGAAATCAAGCTCCTAACAGCTACAGAGGATTGACAGAGGGAAGAATGAGAGTCAATATTCTCTCAGAGTCTTGTGAATTCCTAAGGAACCTTAGAGTCAAGGATAAATGGAGGACAGGGCAAGGAAGGCCACTTCCTGCTTGCTGGTTTGAGGCTATTCAGGAGCAAGTTACCAGGAATAAACAAAGGCTATATCTTGGGAGTGAGGGTAGGAATATAGTAAGGTAAATTTGAATTCAGTGAGTACTTTTGCAGCAGTTTGCAGATTTGGCAGTGGTTTCTTTCCTTGTTGATGGCCTGACAAGAGCTGATGCCTAAGACACCCTGCCCTCTTCTACAGGATGTGGGTCCAGCATGGAAGCATGGCTCTCTCACACTCTACACTCCAGCCATGATGGTTTTCAATAACTTGAACTCACCTTCCTTTCTCTCACTTCTGAGTCTTTATATGTCCTTTCCTTCTACCTAGCATACTTACCCATGCCTGTCTCTCCTTCCCCTGGATATCTCTTGCTCAGCCTTCAGGTCCAAGTTTAAATGTTTTTCACCATGAAGATTTCTATGCTACCCCTGAAATAATTCAACTATTTTTTGGTTTATTTGACTGTAGTGTCTTTTTGCTTTTATCCCACATACTAGATTATAAGATACTAGAGGACCCCTTATGTATACCGATGAAGAACTTACTTCTTTAATTATAATTATGTGTTTGATTTCTGGTTTCCCCACTGGGTTGCAGCACTTTGAGGACAGGAACTATGCCTTTTGTTCACCATTGAATCCTCTGTTCCTAGTATAATACCTGAAACATAGTAAGACTTAATATTTGCTAAACAAGTGAATAAATAAATTAATAAAATAACTCATTAAATTCACTGTCACTGAATATTGGAATGGCTCAATAAGTAGTTATCAATCTCTATGTGAGCAGGTGAAACTTACAACAGCAACAATAACATGATCCTTGCTCTTGTGGATAAAACAATATGACATATAACTTGGAAAGAGAAGAGAATCATCCATTATTGAGAGACTATTACTTAGGGAGAGTATAATACACTGTATGTAAATTTTTTTCCATAACCTACAGTAAGAAATATAGCAAGGCCCAGTACTCATGCACACAAAACTAAAACAAAATTTTCACAGAATATTTACCTGTGTTTGGTAATGTTTAGGATCAGCCACATCTGGGTTGTATACTTGACTCTACCACTTAACAACTCAGTAGTTGTGTGCAATTTTACTTAGCCTTTCTGAGCCTCAGTTTCTTCAATTTTATGCTATTGATAATATCAAATTTGCAGAGTTCTTGTGGATAATGAATTACATATAATAACAGTTTTTATTGTCTAGCAAATAGGTGATCAACAAATGGAAGTCATTTTTATTAGATTGAATTTACTTACATGGTATGTGACTTAGAGTTTAATCTCTCAACAAGGGCTTAATTAAGTTTGTAGCATGTCGGCTTCAATTGATCCAATTTGCAGCCATATTGAGAGCATGGGTAAAAATATACTGTGCAAATGAATCTGGTAAGTTTTATTATTAATCATCTTAAGCATTTACAAACAGAATGATTATGAGTGACATCAAGATTGCAGCTACTGATTGTACTTCTAGTAGTAGAGCTTGTCCAACATAATCCCTTCCAAGTTATTGGCAATATTGTTTGGCTTCCTGAGGTTAATGCAAAGTACATTTGCCTCACCCAGGAGCCATCAGAAGTTTTCAGTGGACTTTTGACAAGTATTATAGAGTATAAAATGACAACAGGGCCAACTTGCCAGCATTATTCATTTCCATTTTAGCTTAATTACCAGCTCTGCTGCCTGCTCTTCAAGCTTGGGCCCAGAGATGAATCAAATACTAGAAACAGAAAGTTGGCTTCTGTTTCTGCCCCCTCTCATTTTTACTGTAGTGGATTTGAAGACAGAGAAAGCCAAATTTCTTGTTCCCTAGTGTTTCACTGAAAGTATGTTTTATGACTTAACTGGGCATGTTGCTTCAACTGCTATTCAGTTCTGGTTACTCTGAAATCATTCAGTTTAATATTTCCCCTGTGGACTACATGTGGATTAGGTGGTTACTAAACCCCTGGACATCAGAGGTGGAGCACAGCTGTAATTCTAAAGGACTCACTCATTGGTTGAGAATGGTGATAGCAGAGCTCATGAATTTGGGATGCCCTTTTAAGGTTGTTAGCTACCCAATCAACCCTTCACAAACTCTATCCTGTAAGCAAATTATTGAGATTCAGGGAGAACAAATGTTTTAGTCTCTTGGGCAATTAAAAGATTCTACAGACAGAACTACCAAGAGAGCAGAAATTCAGAAATTCAGAATTTTACACACATGTATTTTCTTAGGTAGGGATATGATTCCACATACCAAAGAGGGTCCTGAGAAGTTTTTGTGTGTTTGGTAATATAGTGGAAAATGCTTTAGGAAAACATCCCCTGAAATAGTTTATTTATTAACAAGTAGCAGTAAAGACCACTGAAGTCTCAAGAATGGAATTTAATACTTCTTTCTACTGCAATGGTTTGTGTTGACTTGTGTAAATCATCTATGTTTTGGTCCCCCCCGCCATTTGTAAAATTCAGATATAACTGCATGAAATATAGTGTATAGTTCCAACATTATAGTATAATTCTAAGTTTATTTCTCTGATTTTCTGAAAATCTAATGTGATCAAGCTGAAGTTTTTTTTTGGTTTTGAGTGTTTTGTTTTATTTTTGTTTGTTTGTTGGTTGGTTGGTTTTGATTGGGATTAAACTCCATTAACCTTTCTGAAACAGAAGAATACTTTTGCACTGTGCTAAGGGACTCCACCCACTCAAGTTAACATGTGACTTACCAGGCAAAAGAACTATGTATGAAATGCTTCAAAAAAAAAAAATACCCCTTCAAATACTACATGTATTAATGAGTAGCAATAAAAGAATGAAAACTAGAGTTTTCAAGATTTACACACATTATCTCATTTGTAAAAACTCTATTTAAGTCATCATTCCAATATATTAGTAGAAGAAAAGAGCTGAAATTTTAAAAGGATTAATTTCTCACCCATGTTTACATAATTAAGTGGCAGAGATGGATTGTAGTATTCATGTTCTAGACTTTTACTCCACTGTGAAATAACAGAGGACAGGATGATATTAAGAGTTCTTCTGTACCTCCCTTTTCAACTTTTAACCAAACTCTCATAACCATACACATTTGGAATAGCTAAAGCAGAAGCTATTAATCTGTGAGATGCACAAACGGAGGGAGGTGGTTGGAAGGTTATTTCTAAAGGCCTCTGAATCCTCATGAACACTAGGTGTTTATCTGTTCACCAAATATCTCAGTTAGTTCAGGCTCCTATAACAAAGTACCACAGGGACGCCTGGGTGGCTCAGTCGGCTAAGTGTCTGACTTTGGCTCAGGTCATGATCTCACAGTTCGTGGGTTCAAGCCCCGTGTCAGGCTCTGTGCTGACACCTAGCTCAGAGCCTGGAGACTGTCTTCGGATTCTGTGCCTCCCTCTCTCTCTGACCCTCCCCTGCTCACGCTGTCTGTCTGTTTCTTTCTCTCAAAAATAAATAAAAAATTAAAAAAATTTTAAAATAAGTACCACAGACTGGGTAGCCTATAAATAACAGAAATTCATGTCTCAGTGTTCTGGAGGCAGCAAGTCCAAGATAAAGATGCCAATATGATCAAGTTCTGGTGAGAACCCTCTTATGGGCTGCAGTCTGTTGACTTCTTACAGTATTCTCACATGGTGGAGAGCAAAGAGAGCTCTTTAGCGTCTCTTTTATAAGGGCTTTAATACCATTTACAAGAGTAAAACCCTCATGATTGAATTACCTACTTACCTTCAAAGGCCCTACCTCCAAAGACAATAACATTCAGGGTTAGGAATTTCAACATAAGAGTTTTGGGAAACACAAACAGTCCATAACACCAAATAATAATACCTCAAATATATGTGAACAATTTTTCTTTTACCCAAATATTTCTATACAACCATGATTATTAAAACAAATAATTATGTAAAAACATAATTGAATTAGTAACAATTTTATGCTAGAATGTATTTTCTCTATCAATGGATACTGAGAGTACAATTAATAGTGTCTGGACTCTGAAATTTTGGATATTAAAATCAGGCCCTGTGAAATTTCTGAGTTTATGAAAATGTTCTATATCATGACTTGGGTGCTGGTCAAACGGGTGTACACATTTGTCAAAATGCATTGAATTATATGCTTAGTATATACATGTTTCACTAGTGTGTATTTTATGCCAATTTTTTAAAATGAGGCCTCATCTGCTTCAACTCAAATTAGAGCAACCTCCCAAGTCCTAGTTTTCCCCTTGTAGGCTGTATTTGGGGTGATAGTAAGGTGCCCTTCCCTATGTTGCCTTCTGTGAACTAAACTACTAAAAATCAACATCAGTGGATGAAATTGGCCACCTGTGAGTGAAAACCAAGAAATTTCTTACAAAGGTGTGTCTGAAAAGTGAAAACAGTTGTAAGGAAAACCAAAGTGATCAGGACATAGATTTGGGAAGGCAGAAGGAGAATGTGATTGCAATTTAAGAAATGGAATCTAATTAATTGTTTGGAGAGAGTCACTCGATTGATTAGGTATATGAACAGAAGAGGGATAGTCAATCTGAAGTATTGAAAGGAAGTCTCAGGATTGCCCAGAGGAAAACAATGTTCTGAACCTAGTAAATTCAAAGTAAAAATTTTTCAGCAGTAAGGTAGATTATAAGACTTCATCTTGGTCCAGATAAAATAGGCCCAAATTAGTTCCACTTTTTTGTTCTGATTCCTAGTCAGAACAACCTTTTTTGAGATAATCTTTTTTGTTTGCTGATTTGGCCTTTCAGGTAACCTAATTCTGGGAAATGAGCGTTCTAGTTAGAAGGGGTGCATATTTTAGACACTTGCAAAGATGTATTCAATTAGTATTCTGTGTACATCAGTCTCATTTAAATTTGGTTGATGATAATTAATTTCTTTGCATCTGATCATTTCTAAATATCTCAATTTTAAGTTTACGGATTTGCAAAACTGTGATGATTCCTTGTATTAGTAAAAAATTTTTGGTTTTCAAGTGATAGAAATACAAGTCAAGCTTGCTTAAGCAAAAGAATAAATTTGCTGGCTCATTTAGCTTAGAAATTCAAGGTGGCACAGCCTTCAGTTGATCGGGATCCAGGAGCTTAAATAATTCAGTTTGGAATATTGCACTGCTAGGCTCTGCTTTACCTTCCATTAGCTCAATTTTTATTCAGTCTTTCCTTGTGTCTTGATAAGAAGGTTGTCACCAGATCTAAATTAGTCCTGAATTCTAAGACATTCTAGTGAGAGAAGAACCTCTATTTCCAACAAAATCCTAGACCGATATCTAATTGGCTTGATTTGGGTCAAGTGGCTAAACTGAACTAATCAGTGGGGCCAAGGAAATAGAATCTGCTGATTGGCCTGAGATTGGGATCCCAGACTTCTAGTGTAGCTGAACTAATGGAATAGCTCCTCCCAATTTGCAGAATGAAGAATGAGGAAAGGAAGAGTTCTTAAAAGGGAAGTAGAGTTACTGATATCAAGTGAGTAAAGGATGGAAGCTACGAAGGTAAAACACAATAAATACCCACCATACCCTTCAAAGTCACACTGGTTTGTGAAGCTTTGCCTGGGCTGTTAATCAATAACCTCTGACTTGTCCTTGTTCTCTTTCCTTTATCCTCCTTCTTTTTCCCCAACCAGCCCAGGAGACTAAGCAAATGTCAGTGGTCACAGTTTGTAAATGTCTTTTTAAAAATCAATCTGTTCTAAATTTAATTTTGGAAATAAATCAAGTATAATATGGAGATTGTATCTTAAGGACATGACCCAAATAATCATATTTTTATAAATGGAAATCTGCTGAGAGCAAACATATTTGAAACTAAAATAACACTTTTTTGATATGATCTTCTGCTTTGGATTTTCTATTCTCCTCTTCCACTCCAAGTTCTTTGAGACTGGGTTTTGTTTGTTGTTTTTGTTTGTTTGTTTTTGTGATGATGAAGCAAACAAATAAATAAAGGCTACTTTGTAACAACGGATCATCCTTTCATTCTTTTTTAAAATATTTATTATTTATTTTTGATAGAGAGAAAAAGAGAGAGAGAGAGAAAGAGCATGAATGGAGGAAGGACAGAGAGAGGGAAACACAGAATCTGTGCTGAGAGCTCTGAGCTCTCATCTGTCAGCACAGAGCCTGATGTGGGGCTCAAACTCATAATCTGTGAGATTGTGATCTGAACTGAAGTCAGACGCTTAACCACCTGAGCCACCCAGGCACACCCATTCTTTCATTCTACAACTATTTATTAAGCACCTGCATGTGCCCAGAACTGGTCCTAAAATAATATAGCATAAAAATTCTATATATGTGATGGTGAACCAGAAATAACTAGAGATAAGTGTGATTTTGGAAGTTATTTTGTCAATGTTCAACATAATATGGTCATAATTAAATAGTCAGGAGTGGAGCAAGCTGGAATAATTTGACAAATACTTATTAAACACCTACTATGAGTTAAAAGTAAGGACACAGAAATATACCATGGTTATAGAAATATAGGCCGTTGGGCACATAAAGTGGGTACTTATATTAGTTTCTATTACTGCTATAACAAATTATCACAGAACTAGTGACTTAAAGCACCATAGATTTATTTTCTTATAGTTCTGGAAGTCAGAAGTCTGAAATGGGCCTTACTGGGCAAAAATCAAGGTGTCAACAGGGCTGCATTTCTTTCTGGAGCTCTAGAACAGCATCCATTTCCTTGCCTTTTCCAGGTTGTAGAGGCTGCCTTCATTCTTTGGCTGATGGAAAGTCATCTTCAAAGCCATTAATGACTATTGAGTCTTTCTCAAATCATATCATTCTAGATCTCTGTTTCCTCTTTCTTCCCATTCTGAGGACTTTTTTTTTATTATTATTATATTGGCCCTTCTGGATATTATAAAATAATTTCCCCATCTCAAGTCAGCTGATTAACATCCACATGCCGTCCACAACCTTAATTTTCCTTTGCCATATGACCTAATGTATTTTCAGGTTTCAGGGATAAGAACATGGACATCTTTGAGTATGGGGGTGGGGGACATTATTCTGCTTACCAAAAGGTCCAATTTGGATTTGGGGATCAGAAATACTTCTTCTATTCTCTAGAGAAGAAGTATTTGTAGGCAGACTGCAACAGCTATGAGTGGACCAATTGGATCTTTCTTCAAGAAAGAATGTGTTCAGCTACAACAAATTAGTTATCTGAGTGTCCAGTTACAATGTCTTTGCATCTGCCTCAGGTTCTGAGGACAGGCCATGCTTTTTCCATGTAGCCCAGTCCATGACTGAGCACAGCAAGAGTAGTAATTTCTGACCATTTCCACCCAATGTGGGACTCCTCCAATCGGCAACCTTTGCTCTGGAGCTCCCTATTTGATTGACCAAGGGCCTTTGGAATCTGAGGCCCTTCTTATTTTCTTTCACAAGTGTCAGATCAACACTGTGGTCTGAAAGTTTTCTCAGGTCTACTCTGCTTCTTCCTTCTTTATAATTCACAGGCATTATCCCCACAGACCACCTGCACTCCTACCTTGGTATCAGTTTTCTGGAGCACCCAATCGGGACACAGAGGCACCACAGGAGCAGAGGCTCATAGGTGAAAGAGAACATGATGAGCTTACAAGTAGTTCAGTATGGCAGGCACACATGACTCAAGGATGGACCTGGGCTTGAAATTATACATGCCTGTTGGGGTTTTATTTGTAGTACAAACTAACTGCTATAACAAAAATCCCACATTTCAGTGGTTTAACACAGTAAGTATTCTTTACTCTCTATGAATAGACCACACAGGTATTCCCAGTCAGATACCTTTCCCTGGGGCTCTGCTTCAAATAGTAACTGTGGAACCAGGGTTCCTTTAGTCTTTTTTTGGCCCTCTCTCAGATCTTGAGTTGTCTCCCTGCAGCCAACATTCAGGATAGTAGACAGGAGGATAATGCATGTGAAAATTTTATGGGTAAGGACAGAAAGTGGTGCATCTCACATTTTGGGAGAACAACTACATATATCCCTGAGGTTTTAGGAGTTAATTAGGGTTAAGTGGAGAAGGACCCAACCCAGCTACAGGTGATAAAGGGATATTGATATAGCATAGTGTGCCAGATAACCCAGCACTTTGTGAACATGCCATAAATGTTTGTTGAATGAATGAATTTGGAGTCAGATGGACCTGAGTTCAAATTCCAGATCTACTACTTGGACTTGAGCAGGTCCTTAGTTCTCAGCTTCATTTCGGTCATTTGTGAAATGGGTATGAAAATGTCTATGGCACAATGTTATAAAATTTCTATGGAGTTGAGCATATGATAATTATAACTAACACTCATTGAGTGCTAAGTATGTTATTTTTTTAATTTATAGTTTATTATCAAGTTGGTTTCCATATAACACCCAGTGCTCTTCCCCACATGTGCCCTCCACCATGACCATCACCTTCCCCTTTCCCCCTCGCGCTTCTGTCCTCAGTTGGTTTTCAGTATTCAAGAGTCTCATGATTTGTCACCCTCCCTCTCCCTAACACTTTTTCCTCCCCCCCCTCCCTATGGACCCCTGTTAGGTTTCTCCTGTTAGACCTATGAGTGCGAACATATGGTATCTGTCCTTCTTCTCCTGACTTATTTCGCTTAGCATGACACCCTCGAGGTCCATCCACGTTGCCACGAATGGCCAGATTTCATTCTTTCTCATTGCCATGTAGATTTATCCATTGTATAGATAATTTACAATGTATAGATAAAATACAATTTATCCATTGTATAGATAAACCACATCGTCCTGATCCATTCATCAGTTGATGGACATTTAGGCTCTTTCCATGATTTGGATATTGTTGAAAGTGCTGCTATGAACATGGGAGTATATGTGCCCCTATGCATCAGCATTTCTGTATCCCTTGGGTAAATCCCCTGCAGTGCTATTGCTGGGTCATAGGGGAGTTCTATTGATAGTTTTTTGGAGAACCTCCACACTGTTTTCCAGAGCAGCTGTACCAGTTTATATTCCCACCAACAGTGTAGGAGGGTGCCCTTTTCTCCACATCCTCACCAGCATCTATAGTCTCCTGATTTGTTCACTTTAGCCACTCTGACTGGCATGAGGTGGTATCTCAGTGTAGTTTTGATTTGTATTTTCCTGGAGATGAGTGACGTTGAGCATCGTTTCATGTGTCTATTGGCCATCTGGATGTCCTCTTTGGAGAAGTGTCTATTCATGTCTTCTGCCCATTTCTTCACTGGATTATTCATTTTTCGGGTGTGGAGTTTGGTGAGTTCCATGTAGATTTTGGATAATAGCCCTTTATCTGATATATTATTTGCCTGTTAGTTTGCTTGATTGTTTCCTTTGCAGTGCAGAAGCTTTTTATCTTGATGAGGTCCTAATAGTTTATTTTGGTTCTTGATTCCCTTGCCTTTGGGGATGTTTTGAGTAGGAAATTGCTGCCGTTGAGGTCAAGGAAATTGTTTCTTGCTTTCTCCTCCAGGGTTTTGATGGTTTCCTGTTTCACGTTCAGGTCCTTCATCCATTTTGAGTTCATTTTTGTGTATGGTGTAAGAGAGTGGTCTACTTTCATTCTTCTGCATGTTGCTGTCCAGTTCTCCCAGCACCGTCTGTTAAAGAGGCTATCTTTTTGCCATTGGATACTCTTTCCTGCTTTGTCAAAGATTAATTGGTCGTACATTTGTGGGTCCAGTTCTGGGCTCTCTAATCTATTCCATTGGTCTATGTATCTGTTTTTGTGCCAGTACCATATTGTTTTGATGATGACAGCTTTGTAGTAGAGGCTAAAGTCTGGGATTGTGAAGCCTCCCTTTTTGGTTTTCTTCTTCAATATTACTTGGCTATTTGGGGTCTTTTGTGGTTCCATACGAATTTTAGGATAGTTTGTTCCAGCTTTGAGAAGAATGCTGGTGCAATTTTAATTGGTATTGCATTGAATGTGTAGATTGCTGTGGGTGATAATGACATTTTAACAATGTTTATTAATGACATTTTAACAATGTTTATTCTTCCGATCCATGAGCATGGAATGCTTTTCCATTTCTTTGTGTCTTCTT
>CM053561.1:18765987-18888960 GCA_028646485.1 Cryptoprocta ferox
TAGAGTATCATGTCATCTGAGAAAAGTGAAAGTTGACTTCATCTTTGCGAATTCTGATGCCTTTTATTTCCTTTTGTTGTCTGATTGCTGATGCTAGGACTTCCAGCACTATGTTAAACAACAGTGGTGAGAGTAGACATCCTTGTCATGTTCCTGATCTCAGGGGGAAAGCTCTCAGTTTTTCCCCATTGAGGATGATATTAGCTGTGGGCTTTTCATAAATTGCTTTTATAATGTTTAAGTAAGTGCCTTCTATTCCGACTTTCTCGAGGGTTTTTATTAAGAAAAGATGCTGTATTTTGTCAAATGCTTTTTCTGCATCTATCGACAGGATCATATGACTTTTATCTTTTCTCTTGTTAATATGATGTATCACATTTATGGATTTGCGAATATTGAACCAGCCCTGTAACCCAGGAATGAATCCCACTTGATCCTGGTGGATAATTCTTTTTATATGCTGTTGAATTCGATTTGCTAGTATCTTGCTGAAGATTTTTGCATCTGTATTCATTAAGGATATTGGCCTGTAGTTCTCTTTTATTGTTGGGTATCTCTCTGGTTTGGGAATCAAAGTGATGCTGGCTTCCTAGAATGAGTTCAGAAGTTGTCCTTCTGTTTCTATTTTTTTGGAATAGCTTGAGAAGAATGAGTATTAACTCCAGTTTAAATATCTGGTAGAATTCCCCTGGGAAGCCATCTGGCCCTGAGCTTTTATTCATTGGGAGGTTTTTGATCACTGATTCGATTTCTTCACTGGTTATGGGTCTGTTCAGATTTTCTATCTCTCCCCATTTGAATTTTGGTAGTGCATGTGTGTTTAGGAATTTGTCCATTTCTTCTAGATTGTCCAATTTGTTGGCATATAATATTTCATAGTAATCTCTGATAATTGCTTGTATCTCTGAGGGATTGGTTGCAATAGATCCATTTTCATTCATGATTTTGTCTATTTGGGTGTTCTCTCTTTTTTTTTCTCAGGAGCCTGGCTAGAGGTTTATCAATTTTGTTTATTTTTTCAAAAAAAATCCTCTTGGTTTCATTGATTTGCTCAACTGTTTTTTTGGATTCTATATTATTTATTTCTTCCCCGATCTTTATTATTTCTCTTCTTCTGCTGGGTTTGGGGTGCTTTTGCTGCTCCCTTCTAGTTCCTTTAGGTGCTCTGTTAGATTTTGAATTTGTGCTTTTTCTAGTTTGTTGAAATAGGCCTGGATTGCAATATACTTTCCTCGTAGGACTGCCTTTTCTGCGTCCCAGAGAGTTTGGATTGTTGTATTTTTATTTTCATTTGTTTCCATATATTTTTAAATTTCTTTTCTAATTGTCTGATTGGCCCAATCATTCTTTAGTAGGGTGGTTTTTAACCTCTACATTTTTGGAGGTTTTTCCTGGGATTGATTTCAAGTTTTATAGCATTGTGATCTGAAAGTGTGCATGGTATAATCTCAATTCGTTTATGTTTATGGAGGGCTGCTTTATGTCCCAGTATGTGATCTATCTTGGAGAATGTGCCATGCACATTCGAGAAGAAGGTGAATTTCCTAGCTTCAGGGTGCAGATTTCTAAATATATCTATCAATTCCATCTGTTCCAATGTGTCGTTCAGGTCCATTTTTTCTTTAGTGATTTTCTGTCTGGATGATCTATCCATTGCTGTAAGTGGAGGGTTAAAGTCCCCTGCAATTAACACATTCTTATCAATAAGATTGTTTCTGTTTGTGATTAATTGTTTCATGTATTTGGGTGCTCCCAATTTCGGTATATAGATGTTTATAATTGTGAGCTCTTCCTGATGGAGAGACCCTGTAATTATTATATAATGTCCTTCTTCATCTTTTGCTACTGCCTTTACTTTAAAGTCCAGTTTGTCTGATATAAGTACGGCTACTCCAGTTTTTTTTTTCACTCCAGTCACATGACAGATATTTCTCCATCCCCTTACTTTCGATCTGAAGGTGACTACAGGTCTCAAATGAGTCTCATGTAGAAAAAAAATAGATGGATTTTGATTTTTTATCCATTCTGCTACCCTATGTCGTTTGATTGCAGCATTCAGTCCATTTACATTCAGTGCTATTATTGAAAAATGTGGGTTTGGATTCATTGTGTTCTCTGTAGAGTTCATGTTTGTAGTAGTGTCTCTGGTACCTTGTATTCCTTGCAACATTTTCCTCATAGAGTCCCTCTTAGGATTTCTTGTAGGGCTGGTTTGGTGATGATGAATTCTCTCAATTTTTGTTTATTTGGGAACACCTTTATCTCCTTCTATTTTGAATGACAAGCTCGCTGGATAAAGGATTCTTGGCTGAATATTTCTCCTGTTCATCACATTGAAAATTTCCTGCCATTCTTTTCCGGCCTGTTAAGTTTCGTTAGATAGGTCTGTAACCACTCTGATAGGTTTCCCTTTGTATGCTAGTGCCCTTTTATCTCTAGCTGCTTTCAGAATTCTTTAATTATCTTTATATTTTGCCAGTTTCACTATGATATGTCGTGTCGAAGGTCGATTCAAGTTACATCTTAAGGGGGTTCTTTGCGTCTCTTGGATTTCAATGTCTATTTCTTTCCCCAAATTCAGGAAGTTCTCAGCTACAATTTGATCAAGCACCCCTTCAGGACCTTTTTCTCTTTCTTCATCTTCAGGAATTCCTATGAGACAGATATTGTTCCATTTGATTGTATCACTCAGTTCTTGAATTCTCCTTTCTTGCTCCTGTATCAATTTCTCTCTCTTTTTCTCAGCTTTCTCTTTTGGTATAACTGTGTCTTCTAATTCACTTATTCTCCTCTCTGCCTCTTTAATCCGTGCAAATGGCCGCCTCCATTTTATTATGCACCTCTTTTATAGGATTTTTTTTAACTCATTGCAGCTATTTTGAAGGTCCCTAGTCTTTGTATCAATAGCTTCCTTGATGCTTTTTTCAAGTCCAGCGATTAATTTTATGACAATTGTTCTAAACTCTTGTTCATTTAGGTTGCTTAAATCTGTTTTGAGAAGTTCTGTGGCTGTGACTTCTTCCTGGAGTTTCTTTAGTGAAGAGTTCTTTTGTTTTGTCATTTTGGCTAGCTTTCTGTCTCTTGTCAGTTTTAAAAGCTCGTTATGCACTGAGCACCTGTTAGTAATGCTCTATTAAAGGAGGCTCATTGACTGTCCAGGGCCTGTCATTCCAGGAAGTGTTCTTTTAATGATGTCTCTCGGTTTCTCTTGTTGTGCCTTTGGTTATTTTATTTCCCTACTCAGTGATATTTGGGACTCTCCACCATGTGTACTTTGGCTTGTTTCTTGAGGTAGCCCTGAAAAGGAAAATAGACAAACACACAGGGAACAAAAGCCTGCAAATGCACAGACAAATCAAACAAACAAGCAAACCAAAAGGGGAAAGGAAGTAAAGAAAAGGAAAGGAAATAAAAGAAAAGAAAAGAAGAAAAGAAAAAGAAAAAAAAAAACAAGGGGGGGACAGAGACAGCAAAAGACTATGGACAGTCTAAAAGCATATAACCAGCCGAGAGGAGAGATAAGAATGAGATAAGGGAAAATATATCTGGATGGCAAGAGAAAAAAAGGAGAAGAAAAGAAAAAAGGAAAAAAAAAATGAAAGGGCTGCTCTCCTGTGCGGATGGGAGTGGTTTGGTGTAGGTAGGTCATGTCTTGGGGGCTGCTCTCCGAGGCCCCGCCTGGTGCCTGTGAGGAGAAGAATGGCAGTGCCCCAAGCTCTGCTCAAACCAATCGAAGCGTTGCAAGCAGCTCTTTTGAGTCAGATCTCCCTGTGCTTCGGGCGAGCCAAATTGTATTTTCCAAGCTCTGCCTCACTTCCAAATCCTGGTCCATGCACTTTAATACTACCACTGGAGAGGAGATGTGCTCCTGCTGGTCGCTGGCTCCCAGCCGGGATTGTGCAGGGGGCGGGGGGTGTCACTCCTGGCGCTGCTGTCACCGCAGGTGAGATGGTCTCATGCTGGCAGCCAGCTTCCAAGCCGGGATCGCGTAGGGGGAGGGGTCTATTTTTCCCTGGTACCGCCTGGAATGGGCGCCACTGCCGCCGCACCCAAGGAAGAATTTGCCAGGTAGATGGGACAGATTTCTCTCCCCATGCCCAGCAGTTATATATGGGGTGACAATATCTCTCTCTGTCCTGGGGCACGTTTTTTATCTCTTCTTTAGAGACAGTTCTATGATCATTTTCAGTCTCTCTTTCTCATCCCCTTGTCTTTCCAGGGCACAGCGCATTCTCCCTGTGTTGGGCTGGGGCTCCTACCCCTCCACAGCTTGGGAGCCTGGCCCGTCCTCCAATTTCCCCAGTTCACACATTATGTTGAGGTGATTTATATTTATTACTTCATTTGATTCGTTTTTTTTCTTCTTTTTTAATGTTTATTTTATTTATTTTGAGAGAGAGAGAGAGAGAGCATGAGTAGGGGAGGTGCAGAGACAGAGGGAGAGAGACAGAATCCCAAGAAGGCTCTTCACTGTTAACACAGAGCCCAATGAGGGGTTCAAAGTCACAAATTGTGAGATCATAACCTGAGCCAAAATCAAGAGTCAGATGCTTAACTGACTGGGCCACCCAGGCGTCCCATACTTCATTTGATTCTTAATAAAACTCTAAGCTGTGGGTAGTATTATTATCCTCAGTTTATATATAAGGAAGATGAAACTTTGAGGCACTAAGTGTCTTGCTTTATACCATATGGCTAATAATTGGTGGAGCTACAACTTGAACCCCACGTTCAGAATCAGTGTTCTTAATTACAGCACTATACACTACGTATAGTAAGTTAATTGCCAAATTTGGTGTCTGATACATAATTGATGCTCAAGAAATTGCAGGGCAGAATTATCAGCAGCAACTCCAGGAGCATGTGATGTATGGTAATCCAGGTAACAGGCTAGTAGCTGATATTAGCAAGGTTTGAAACAAAATCCCAGGTTTATGGTGAAAGTCTAGTTAATAGGAGGGTTTGACAGGAATAAAAGTGAGCATCCGTCCTCGAAAACTGCTACATGGTATAGATTATAGGTACAAAGACTGTGGTACAGGGAACCAAAATAGGGACTCAGATCCTGGAATAGTGTCATGAGATGGAAATAAACAAGGCAGAAACCAAGCAACTAAATTGTAGCTAAAGCTTAGAAATGGACTACCAAGAAGCATGGATGATTTTTTGTCACTCAGAGAACTCTGACCAGCAATGAGTCAGCCTGGAGGATACTGAGCCAAAGCTGGGGATCAGGGGCCCAGCTAAGAGGAACAAGAGAAAGGCAGTGGGAACAGGCATCAGCCAAGGCATTCCAGCCATGTTTACTGATGACAGTAAATTGCTGGCTTAGCAAAACCATGTGTGTGTGTGTGTGTGTGTGTGTGTGTGTGTACATGTTTGTATTGTTAATCAATTTTCTAGTGTGTATGGAGTTATTTTTAGAATGCATCCTTCATAAGCCTCCTTTGGATTCCTAAGACGTTTCTACAGCTACCTTATCAAGATAATTCTCCAGAAAAAGTTCACTTCTTGCAGCAAGCAATCAACAAGGGCAATAATAAAAGAATAAATTTAAAAAACGTTCAGTCATTACAATAAAAATAAGCCCTTTTTTTCAAAGAAAGACTAGATTTCCAATTAAATAGCTATTTAGACATCATCTTTAAAATATTTTGGATCTTCCTAACTTTTTACCATATGGGAAAATAATGCAGTGCCTTATAGAGTGACTAACCAGGGCATATTCTTAGGAAAAGACGGAGGAAATCAGATAACAATATAGCCCCTTCTCCCACTTTCCCCTTCCTTCCTTCCTCCCTCCCTCCCTCCCTTCCTTCCTTCCTTCCTTCCCTCCTTCCTTCCATCCTTCTTTTTCCTTCCTTCCTTCCTTCCTTCCTTCCTTCCTTCTTCATTTTTTCCTTCCTGTCTTTCAATGCAGAATTTTAAAAAGAAAACCCAGCCTGGACTTTGGGAAGGAGCACTGGATCCTAGTTTTTAGGGCTGTTTCTTCTTCTGGTATCCTCTGAAGGAGAATGTGGAACTGAGCTAATACTGGCAGGGTGAAGGAAAGCTTCATTTCCATTCAAGTTTGCATCTGTTTCAAACTCACAGCGCAACTAAATGTGCTTCTCTGGTATCCTACTAAAATTTAGGTTATTTGAGTCTTACATAAATTTCCCATGAATGAGTTGTTAAGGAATGAGAAAATACAAATTCTAATCTGTAATCTAGTTTGGCAAGTACCTTAAATTTTCTGGGCCTGTTAATTCCTCTGCAAACCAAAGAGTTTTGACTAGATTCAGATTTTTAAAATCCTGGCATTTTGGCAACATGGTAAAGATTTTATATTCATAGGCTAAATATAGAAAACATGCCTACATATGGCAAATTATAAGGAAGGAAGAATTATACCACTTTAATCCTATGATCCATGAATTAAAAAATAATTATGCAAGAATAGTTGGGAGACTCCAAAAATAATAATATTGATGTTAATGAAGTACTAAAAATAAGATTGGGGTTGACATTATCTTCCTCCTTTCTTTTCATGTCATTCCTTTTCTGAGGCATGTCAAATTAGGCATTAATTTTTTACTTCCAGTTGGCAAGGTATAGCAGTCTGGCTTAGATACTTGGGCCAGTAATAGTAATAATATCAGACATTTCTCACCATGTGGCAGGTACTCTCTCAAACAATGATCTTACTTAATCCTTATCATGCTCTCCCCAAAACACACACACCATTTTACAGATAAGGCAATTGAGGCCCAGAACTAACAGCACCAGGCTAAT
The DNA here is from genome assembly GCA_028646485.1 of Cryptoprocta ferox. Classification (NCBI taxonomy): domain Eukaryota; kingdom Metazoa; phylum Chordata; class Mammalia; order Carnivora; family Eupleridae; genus Cryptoprocta; species Cryptoprocta ferox. Next base: position 18,772,762 of record CM053561.1, read on the forward strand.
GAATGGAGACCTTGAGCATGAAGCCTGGTTTGTTTGGCTTCAAGCCTATGCTCCTCCCACTGTGCCATATGGCTTCAAAACTGTAAATGTGTGCTGCACTGAAAGGAAGCAAGAACATAATTTGGGAATTGAAGAGAAGAATGAGGCTACAATAGAACCAAAGCCCTTGCACAAATATATAACTTATTAAAAATTTCTAATTTTACAAAAATGCCAAAAGCCTAAGTCATTTTGCAAAATAATTTACAGATCCCTAGCAAACATCCAAAGAGGCCACAGCATCACGAAATGGTTTTGAAAATCCCTGTCTAGATTATCTGTAATTAAGAACCTTTCAGTGTTAAATCTGCATCTGTCCTTGGATGTTCTTTAATTATTAATAGAGGGTAGTCTCTATCTTTAGAAGGGCAGATATATTACCATTTTTAGTTTTTTGTCTAGGGCTCTACCCTTCTCTCCGAGATTTGTCCAGTAACCATCAATACAAAGATAAACCCAGGTGAAATTTGGGGTGAATTAAGCAAGACAAAGAAAAAATGACCGCTTGATTTAGCTTTTGGCTCAACAGTAGAAGGATGGACTAAGCAATTGACCCTCTCCAACCCAATCAGTCTCCATTTGGACAAGGGAATTCATGTGTCAGGGCCTGGCTAGGCCTACTCACAGAATGAGGGTGGACCCATGGTTGAAAATGAGACTGAATATCTGCTTGAGACTCTACTAGAGGACAGGGTTAGCCTGATAGAGTCACTGGACCAAGCAGAGACTAAATGCTGGCCAATCCCTAAAGAGGAAATCCACTTGTTCTGGGGCTTGGGCCCTGAAGGTTTTGCATGATGCCTGAGTCTTTTATTTGGAAGAGTAGGTCCTGGGGTGCCTGGCTGGCTCAGTTGTTTGAGCATCTGACTTTGGCTCAAGTCATGATCTCATGGTTCATGAGTTGAAGCCCCTCATAGGACTCTGCTATCAGCCCAGAGCCTGCTTGGGATCCTCTGTCTCTCTGCCTCCCCCCCCCTTCTCAAAAATAAGATAAGTATTTTTAAAAAAGGAAGAGTAGGTCCTAAAAATTGCTTCCTGATCATATCTTTCTGATTGGCTTCCTAATCCCAGTTCATCATGGGATAACTTTGACAGAAGTTCAGATGTTTTGAAATATTTCTGGCACATGGAAGAACAGACTATTGCGTCCTCAAGAAAAAAAGTATATATATACACATACATATATGCATTCATGTACTGATGTGTAGCTCTCTATGTACACACATGCATTGTTCTTCCCTAAGGAGAAGGAAGAAGGAGAGTCTTTCAGGTAACATGGAAAGCTTCCAGACTAATTCTGCCAGCAATAATGTGTGGCCTTACACATTAAGGCCAGAGTCTTAATGCATGGCCTTACACACATTAAGGTCAGACTCTGTCTGAAAAGTGATCTCCTCTTAGTTTAATATGTTGTTATAAGATCATAAAGTCTGAGTGTTGAAAAATTGTAACTTTAAATTTAATAACACTATTTTATTAAGGCATCACCACAAGTACAAAGTACTTGGGAAGTGGAAGGATTGAAACTTTAACCCAGGACAGCTCTGGCTTTTCCTGGTTCTCTTGATAGCTCCATTATTTCTGCTTGTCAAATAATGTAGGTCCAAGAGACGGTTTTCAATTTGGATAATGAAATGATCTTTTCTGAATGCACATGTGTACACAAGTGCGTGTGAATGTGTGTGTGAATGTGTGTGTGACTATCTATCCTTTCTACATAGTTGGAGGCTGTCAGTAGTCTGTGGCTTCCTACACACTCATCTTGCAGCATTCTATCCATAATGAGCAATTGCTGTTTTACTGATAAGTTCAAGTATATGAAAGAAAGGGTAGAAACTGCCTGAGAGAGCACGTAGCATTTTGCTTTAAAAATTCCTGTTCTCTATTTAGCTCCTAGATAAATCCTCTCTCCCACTGGATATATTTCCCCCATGTAGGCAGTTCTGCTTCTCTTCTCAGCTTAAAAATACTGCAATTCAGAGAAAGAAAGGAAGAAAGAAAGAAAGGAAGAAAGGAAGAAAGAAAGGAAGAAAGAAAGAGAAAAGGCTGGTATCTTCCTGAATAGCTACCATGAAAATCCAGGTAAAGGAAAATTATGATCTCAAAAGGCATCATGGCATCATGTACATAAATGTATAGACACATTATTTTCTGATACTGTACTCATATTACACATCTTTATCTTCTTTTTTCACAAATATGTTCTCTTTATTTTTTCATGTCATTAAATATGCTCCAAGAATTCATGATTTTCAATGGCTTCCCAATAAGAATATGAACTTTTGACATAAGAAAAACAGTGTGTGTGTGTGACATGGACTCTGGGAGATGTACAATGATCCTCATCATAGGACACTGCACAGACCTTTATCATCTACAACCCTGTGAGAGGAAGCTGGGTTTTCTCCAGGAGAGCAAGGAGATAGTAAACGTAATGCTGAGGCCTAATTTGTGCTCTCCATTAATTATCCCATTTAGTGCTTTAAAAAACTTAATGAACTATTATCTCATTTTATGTATGAGGAAACTGAGGTCTAGAATTAAGATAGCTAATATGTAGTAGATCTTGAATTTGGAACCAGAATTGCTTGAGTCTAGACTCTAGTTCTTTCTATTTCACCACAATGCACCTCTGGGAGGTAAACAGAGTCTGAAAATCAAGTCACATAAAATTTCCCATAGAACCACATGAAAAAAATTTTTTGAAAGTGTTATGAGTGAGAATAAGACATTCAGTTACTCAGAATCAAAGGAACAACTGCAATGCCACATATAGCTCCTGAAGCCTAAAATAGGAGTCTTGTGGCCAGGCTGGGAAGCCTTTCTCTCCTTGGGTGGCTGGAATCAGGGAGACTGGACAAAGATAGAGTAGCTGCTAAGATGATGAGTAGTTCAGGTTGGAAGATTAGCACCAACTCAGCTCCAGATGAGCCCAGCACTGGAAGGGACAAGAATCTAAACTCACTTCCAACAAGCAGATTTGTTGGTCTAGACAGCATTCCAGCAATGTAGGATTGAAGATATAAAGAGAGGTCTTTTAATGTATGTCAGCCAAATGTCTTTGGCAATATTAATAACCTTGGCAATAAACTTCTGTACTCTATAAAATCATTATTTCTCAAAATATTCTTAATAATTTAATTTGCTCAGTTTGTATTTTTCCCTTTTCTTTCTGCTGACCTACCTTTTTACTGGGCTTGACTTTCTGACACAAGGAAGGACCAGAGCAAACATTCAAGTAAGTAAACTACCAAAAAGGCCAGCAATCTACACTGTCTTCCAAAAGCCACCGGTAGAATCAGCTCCTGATCTTCACTCCAGGGCTTCTGCCATCCAGTGATGGTGGCAGGTGGGACAGGCAATTACAGGTGCCACTATGCTTGTGCTACTCCTTAAGCTGATGCAGAAACAACAGACAGGCATGATGCCCAGAGGATCTCAAGTATGCCACTCTTTAATTCACAGTCTGAGATGTTCCCTCTCAGGTCTCAGTAATAGGGCCCAAACTCCCTCCGAACCTACCACAGCTCTTCAAGTCCTCTATATAATTCCTTCTCCTTTAGCAAGCCTGCGTACTTAGAATAGGCTGGGGAGACATGCTCCTGTTACTGATGAGCTCATTTTTTGCCTAGTTCTACCATCTTAGTACATTTTTTTGACCAAATAATATAACATAAAATATTTCCAAGCATGGACAATCACATGAATTATGCCTATTATGCATAGAACCTAATAAAACATGCATTTCTCTTCATATGGTTTAAAGTATCAATATACACAATAAATAGCACCACTACCATCTGAATTTATCTTTACCAAACTTAAGGGAAAGGTCACTACATGCCAGGGAGATCAGAGCAGCACTATAATGTGCCAGGACTGGTATGGGGATAAACCCAGTGGCATCAGTAAAGGGCTAGATTTAATGACAGCCTTGGCAGCTGGTAGGGTCAATAGATGGACACAGTTATACAGTGTCCTTTCTGAACATAACGCCATAGTCCCACCGGGCTGAACAGAACATCCTGTCAAAAGCAAGAGGTATCAGAGAAAAGGAGACAAAGAAGGGTTACAGAGCAGATTCGCTGGCTCCCTTCGATCTTGTCACTGATTTTTATCATCTGGTAATAGTTTGAACTCCCCATTTCCCAGCCTTCCTTCCTCCAGAGGAATTTACATCTCTACAGCCCAGACTGCAATCACAATGACCTGCAGACATGTGGGTCAAGGGAGGACTGACAAGGTTAGCTTCATGTTTTAAGGACAGGGCATTAGAGTCATAGCCAAGGGCTTCCTTTGCTCCAAAGTAGCATTTTATTTCTATTAAAAGATCAGTTACTCAAATTCTACACCTACATATATGCCCAAAAGAATTGAATACAGGTACTTGTATTGTCAATGTTCACTGCAACATCATTCACAATAGCTAAAAGGTAGAAACAACCTTCAACATCAACAGAGGAATGAATAGACAAAATATGAAATATACATACTTAATTTAATATTATTAAGCCATATAAAGGAATTAAGTTCTAATATATGCTACAATATGAATGAAACTTAAAAACATTATTCTAAGTAAAATAAGCCAGATATAAAAGGACAAATATTTCATGGTTCCACTTGTATGAAATATCTGCAACAGTCAAACTCATAGAGACAGAAAATAGATTGGAGGTTACCTGAAGCTAGAGGGAGAGAGGAGTGAAGAGTTATTTTTTAATTGTTAGGGAGTTTCTGTTCGGGATAATTAAAAAATTTTTGGAAATAGAGTTGATATCATACAACATTGTGAATATAATTCATGCCATGGAATTGTATGGTTAAAAGCAGCAACTGGTTAAAGCAGCAACTTTTAGGCTATCTATATTTTACCACAATAAAAAAATAAAGATCAGTTACTCAGCAAGAATTTGGTTTTTTTTCCTTGTTATTCAAAAATAGTCATTTTAGATTCTGCCAAATCGCTGAAAATTTTTGATGTCATCAGATTTGCACATATTTTCTCTTTCTGCATTTTTCCATTATCTGATCTTCTGAGCAACTATTAGTAAAAGTAATTACTTAACATTTTTATAGTTCCAGCACTCTTCTATTCTACATAAATCAATGAATTTAATTCATGTAAAAAGTACTGTTATTATCATCCCCATTTTACAGAAGGAAAAGCAGATATTTTTCCCAGTGTCACACAGCAAGTAAGGGCAAAGACAGAATTGAGTCCTAGACAGGACCCAACACTCTTGACTATTACTATATGACATCTTTGGGACCCTGCAATAGACAATTTTAGGGAACTTATGAACAATCAGACTCATGGTCTATCCCATACTAATTGAATCAGAATTTATAGAGGCCCAGGAATCTACATTTTAAAAAAGATCCACATGTTCCAATTTCAAAACTTACTACAAAACCGCATTTTGTACCAGTGTACCAGTACCAGTGTGGTCCTGGCATTAGGATAGACATAAAGATTAATGGAAAAGAAGTGAAAGTGTTCTACATTCTGGTAGAGTATAGAGAAGAGGTTGACACTGGTTGGAGGTGGTTATGTGAGACTGTAGGAAGAAAACCTTTCAGTAAAACTCAGCATAGTAAATTGTCCAATTGGTAAACGATCAAGACTGAACTGTGACAAGGAGTAGGAGAGAGGAGTTATTTGAAAATAACTCTGTGACATCCAGCTTGGATGACTATTAATAGAGTAATAGAATAGAAATAGAAATAGAAAACTGGAGAAAGCATATTTTTCTTGAGGAAGAAGACAATGAGTGATTTCATATTTTTTTTCAATTTAAGTAGCTTGTAAAGCTATCCAGAGTGGCTTGGCAATACCAGTCAAGAGGTATGGGCTAGAGATAAATTTAGGATTCAGGTGCTTATAGATATTAACTGAAACCATGGAGGAGGTGAGATTCTCTAAAAGGATAAGAGAGAAAGATGGGTCGTGCACTAAGCATTAGGGAGTACCTATAATTAAGGGGCAGGCAGAAAAAAAGAGGCACAATTAATGGCAGTTGAAAACTAGATGAAGAGCTAGAAGAACTAAAAGAGATTTCAAGGCAGATATTTCAGGGAGAATGTGGACCCAACAGACCCATTAATAAAGTACTTATTATGATACTTTTAGTTGCAAGTAAGCAGAAACTCACTTGAGCTAACTTAAGCAGAAGAGAATTTAAAAATAGTATTCAAGATCGTTTCACTCAATCTAAAGGCGGACCATGTGCCTAGGCCTCACAAGGATCTGAAATCAGGAACTGAACAGCTGTCAGGAACCCAGGGAGATACCTACTTAGTTCTCTAACCAACTGCTTCATTCATCTCTCTGCAGACTGTCTCTATACTCTTGCTCACCCAGCAGCGCCTGATTTACATCTTGAGTAGTTCTCTGAATCCCAATTCCAAATCATTAGAAAGAGAATCTGATTGGCCCCAGTAGGTCCAACCAAGATCCAATCAACCATGGCCATGGTAGACATGAGGAAAAACACACAGAACAAACATGGCAGCCATGATTCACTTCTGTGAGTAAAGGAAACAGTTCTCACTCAAAATTGGGAAGATATCCCCCAAAATATCTATTACCAGATTAATCAGAATGACTGCACAAAGATTTGGTTGCTCTTTCATGGAGGCTTCAATTACAAGGAAAGTAGTGAGAACCTTGACTCTCTGTTCCTGTTTCCTCTGTTAGCCCAGAAGGAAAGTTGCATTAATATCTGTGTTGTTTTCTCTATAACAGAGACAAAAATAAAAGAAATTGAATGTGAAATGCCTTGATATCCTAAGGTCAAAGGAACTAAGCAAATACAAAGGATTATTTTTATTTTTTTCTAGAGAGAGTTAGAGCTTTCCAGTTGTTTTTGCCTTTGCCTGGCCTCATTGACTTCCCAAATTGTACTAGCTGCTTTCTTGCTTTCATTAATCAAACTGTCACCTGTGATAGACTGCTGGTCCCTCATCTTATTTTGATTAATTCCATTCTCACATTCATCTCTCCAGCACAGTTTGCAGTGGATGATTTGTTAGGGGCAGAGGAGAATGGGGGGTGACTAGAGATTTGGAGTAGTGGAGTCATCTCCTGAATCTGAATTTATCTGTTAACAGAAATACTTCCTCCCCCTTCATTCCTTCCAGCTCTAAGAATAGCAGTACCAGCTGTACTTGCCTGAGCCATATCTAAATTAATAAAATAAAGTGGGATTATTGACATTTTCTTGCTTCAACCAGTAAATGTGCATCTTTGAATTTTTATCAACTAAAATGTTATTATAATGGAGCATTCACAGAAATGGGCTTGACATAAAAATGATAATGCACACTTTACTCATGCTAATTATGCATTTATATTCCTTTTACTTATGTTGTCCTTTTATCTACTTTGCATTTCAGAAATTAGTATTAAACCGAGACAGCTAAAGGACAGCAATGTACCTTAGTAGTCAGGAAAGGGATTTTGTGGTCAGGCTTGTATCTATTCCCAACTCTATTACCTAAGACCTTGGTGACCTGAAAGAAATTATTTAACCTTTCCTAGCCTCCATTTTCATACCCACATAATTATGCTGTTTTGAGGTTTAAACTGTATATATATATATATATATATATATATATATGAAGAATGCACTATAGTATCTGACACGTAGCAAAGGCTAATTAATGTTAGTTCAAAACAAAGCTGTTTTGGTGGAGAGAGAGTGACTTTTTAGCCACACTATTCAGAATCATTAAACACTGAGATAGAGGAAGAGCTTTATGTGTAGATAAACCCAAGAGAGATCTGGGAGCCAGGTTTAGCAGGTAAGAATAGTGGAATCCTTGCTGGTGAGAATGGGGTTGTGCTGTCGACAGCACTTCTGCACTACATTGGAGAGTGTGACAAAATTAACTGCTGAGAACCTGTGCATTTGGGATTGAACACATCTGGAGGTCTCTGGGGATGATCCACCTTTATTTGTGTGAAAGCCCGAGGAAGCTCCTAATCAAGAACTCTTCCAGGTTTGTGAGACTGGAGGTCACAGGCCAGGCTCAGTAAGGACAGTAATACTGAATACATTTGCTACTCAAACACCCTGTGGTCCTGACTATGGGTTTCATTCTTGACCTAAGAGTAAAAGAGAAATGACCTTCACTCAACACCTTTGTAGGGCATTTAAAGCACAAGGCCACATCATTTTGTAACCAGCTTATTACAAATCAGGGTGAACTAAACTTTCCCACCTTGAAAAAACTTCTAGGGCCAGGACGCCTGGGTGGCTCAGTTGGTTAAGTACTGACTTTGGCTCAGGTCATGATCTCACAGTTTGTGGGCTCAAGCCCCACATTGGGCTCTGTGCTGAGAGAGCCTGGGGCCTGCTTCAGATTCTGTGTCTCCCTGTCTCTGTTTCTCCCCTGTTTGTGCTCTCTCACTCTCAGAAATAAATAAACATTTTAAAAAATTTTAAAAATTAAAAAGAAATAACTTCTAGGGTCTAAACAGGTCAAGAGCACAGTGACCTGAGTAGCACATTTGATCACCCAGAAGATATAACCATAAAATAAAAAACAGCTTAAGATCCTTGGCAGATGGAAGGACTAGCTTATAAACACAGGCAAGACTGGAGCTGCCTTAATGGGGGTATGGGCAGAGTGAAGAAAATGCTGTTTGTGGCTGTTGCTCTGACATTAGTATTACCCTCTTGTGAGGTACCCTGAGAAATAATTGGCACCTTACAAATGTTTGGGAATAAATTCTTACTAATTGAGCAGTTTATATGCATCATGCTTGTGTATTGTCCTTTTTTATTTATCTTGCTTCTAGGGATGAATATTGAAGTTAAAAGGCTCAGTGGAATTTGTGTGGCAGAAACATGGGCTTTGAGGTCTGAGAGGGATTTGGGCAAGTTACTTTGTCTCCATGCCTTTTTTATTTCAATGATAAAACAGGACTATTAGAAGATATAATTAGACGATGTGTGAATGTGTCTCTGACCTTAAAAATGAAGTTTTTTTTTGCATAGCAATAATCAGCCATTACTGCTTAGCAAGAATCCATGTATACAATCCTATTCCCTTATTCTCACAGTTGAAGGCAGAAACATAAGAAAGGACATTCAAAATTAATGTACGATTAAGAGGAAAGAGGTCTGCAATGAATGAGAGAAGCAATTTGATTCATTTGTGTTATAATTTATAATTATTTAATTGTATGGAATGTGTCTCACACTTGTTTTGTATTTTCTAAAGTTTTCAGCATAGCTCTAGGTCCACTTACGTAGGTGCTTAGTAAATACATATTAGTGTACTTGTTCGTGATGCCTTTCTCAATCTGGGATAATAATAATGCAGCAGCAAAGCTATTGGACTAGGAGACAGGAGACTTGGGTCAAGACCCAGTTTTGCCACAGATTAGCTGTGTCAGCTTGGATAGGTCTTCAGGCCTTAGCATATTCTTCCTTAAATTAAGGAGTTCCCCCCAAATCCTTTCCAGCTCAAATGTTCTATATTTTTACTTAGGCTCTGAGGACCTGGAAGAGTGTTCTTTATGGAGAACAAGAGGAACATAAAAATAGTACAAAGAAAGGCTCCATTATGAAATTCATGGTATCCTGGGCACTACCACTATGTGAATATCAGAGAAATAATAACAATATAAACAACAATTTGAGTATCTATCAAGTTTCAAGCACTGTGCTAAGTGCTTTACATACATTATAATGTATGTTAACATTTAATAATTCTGTGAAATAAGTATTAATATTCCCAGGAGACTGAGGTTTAGGCACTCAAAATTTTCCATTAATTAAGCTAGCATTTTAATGACCCCTTGTCTTATATACTGACCAGGGAATCTGGTTTGTCTTTCTTATTAACAAAGAGAACTGGAATTCAGTATTGGGATTACATCCATAGCTTTTGTCTTTTTATTATGATTCTTAACCTTCACTGAACTATAAGTTCCTTAGGGAATTTGGTGAATGTTGTGTAGATTGCAGCAGAAGTCATAGACCCTTTAAAATAGTACATTTATAGTTATAATATCTCTCAGATAAAGAGTCAAATTCTGTCCACGATCTTCAGTGGAAGCCTGAGAGGATCTAAGAACATCTCAAGTAACTGTCCAGAGAGTGCTTCAAAGGTCTAGCAACATGATTCACTGCCACTATGATCCTTTCAGAATATTATGTTTTCTCATTTCTTAAGTTCCTCTATGCACATATATATTTCATAGAGGCAGAGTGCTTGTTTCAGAGCAATAAAAAGTGAATCATTTGTCCTAGATTTCTGCATTGCCTTTGATCTATGGGCTTCAATTCTGGATCTTCACCACATCTCCTCTGGATTCTGTGGGTATAGATGATCACTGAATACTTATAGCATATTTGTGATAAGCTTCGTCCTGCTTATTACATCAACTGCAATCTGTCCAGGCAGAAAGAGATTATAAGGAGCTACCATCTTGACATTTAAAGACCCTTCAAATGAAAATGGTCCAGGGCCAGATAATGAAGGACCTTGTTTGCATTAACAGGGAGTTTGAATTATATACTGAGTGAGAAAACATTAGAGTTTGAAGCACGTGGAAATTGGCCTGATCAGATTTGACTTTTCAAAATGGCATTATGACTACAGGAGAAAAAGTTTTGGAGAAGATTAAGAACTGAAATAATAAAACTAACTGGAGACGTAGGTCATTCCATTTCCCTTTGAGCTCCCTAAAGAAGAGAATTTGTCATTCTTTCCCAAGTGTTCTGGTACACGGAGCTAAATCAGTGAAAACTACTGAATTAATCTGTGAATGAATAAAGAATTAAAACCTCCTTGAAGGCAAGAAGAGTTCTTTGTCACAGATCAGTTTGTGAATGGCTACTGTTTGCAATGAGTTGTCTCAGTTCAGAGAGTACTAAGTGGCACAGAATCTTTTTCAGTAAATTATAAGCTACAGAAAGGCAGCAGTTGTAACTGTTTTGTTTGCTTGTTTGTTTGTTTTGTGCAAATCTGCTTGCTCTTCTTCCTAGCACCAGGCACAGTTATTTGTCTATAATATGCCATTAACAAATGTTTACTGAATGAAAAATTCTATCAGTAGATTAATGGAGTCCTGTTTTCAACATCTTTTCTATATTTACCATTGCCTCTCCATGATGCTGATTCTCAGAGTTATAACCTATGAACAATGGACAGAAGTAGAAACAAAGAATGCTCAAATTGGAGGAGGCTTTAGAGGTCATCTGATCCAACTCCCTATACTGTGTGCAGCAGTGCAACTGCTGTGGGTGTTGCTTTCTATTTTGGTCTCTTGCTTGACCGCTGCCTGACTTCTCTGAGCTCTGACCTCATTTCTTCTCAGTCCTGGGTAGTACACATCTGCACTCTACTAGATCCATTTGAAACTGTAAAAATAGGATGAATTCCTGGTACAATCCAGTGAGTGTCCTTCATCTTGGCTCAGATCAGCTTTTTAATACCACTTAAAGGAGGGCCTTCTAGGCCAGGAAGTACTGGGAGTTCTAGAAGTAAGAATGTACTATCAGCATGCTTGAAGTACCTTAGTGGTGCTTTGCATGGTGTACCAGTTAATGCATGGTGTTTGCATGGTATACTCTTATCAATTGTCTTAATAAGCAAAGTCAGTGTAGCTAAGATGGATGTTGGGGTTATGTAAATTCACTGATAATTTTATTACTAATTTATCATTCCTAGGGCTTTTCACTGGGAAAAGAGGTTTTTACACCTCTTATCTAGTCACAAAATGCTTTCTTAGATTTTTTCTCTTTGTCAGCACTAGTTTTTCCATTTAAATCCTTTACAATATCACTCAAGAACATATACTCTGTGACAAGCACTATACTTTGTGTGGTGGCCCTGGTATGTAGAATATTTGCCCTTGTAACAGTTAGCATGTTTTAGTTGCCAGAAACAGAAAAAGCTGGTCTTATTACAAAGCTATCAGGTAGCTCAAAGGAAAACTAGACTAGCATCCTTTATCAGAATAGTATCTGATAGACTTAGGAGGCCAAGGTAGCAGAAGGCAGGCAACTTCCCCTAGAAGAAATCTAAATCAGCTCTTTTCCCTATGTGTGTGAAACTTTCTTCAAATATCAAAGCTCTGGGAGAGAAATTCCAACTAGCCCTGACTTTCTTATTTACCCTTAAGGAAAGAAAAGGCATAGAGCTTTGATGGACTATCCCATCAAGACTGCATGCTGTGGAAGATAGAGAATTTCCGCTCTCCAAAGCAAGCTGCTGTTACCAAAGTAGGAAAATGAATACTGAATAGCTAAAAGCCACAACTGGTTTCCTTGAAGACCTTACAATTGGACTTGGGATATATCACACACCTGCGTGAAGAGTTAAACAAAGGCACAGGGATTCAATAGCCAGACAAAACAACAGCACACATACCTCAAAGTAATGATTTTGAGTTCAGAGAAAAAGAATAACAAGGGAAACTCAGGTAGCTTTCACAAAGAAGAGCAAGTTGAGCTGGGCATGGAAGGCTGGGTAGAATTTGATTAGGTGAGGTGTTCATTGTGCATTCTCTCCTGAGTAAATTTAAAATAAAAGGTCCAAGGTGTCTCTGGGTAGGAACAGTTAAACAGTTAAGTGCAAAACCTCATTACTGAACAGCAAAAGATAAGACATATAACATACTTAGAATAGAATCTTTCACATAGTATGTACTTAATAAATGTTAGCTATTGTTATTAACATTATTATTATCATTATAAACAAAACAATTCTTCCAATTATGCATCACATTAATTTGTATAAACATGACTCCCAAAGGCTGGGTATATATATACCTGCCCTTAAGTGTTAGAGTGGTATGAACATCTGCCAAAGACTGTCCCTGAACTGATTGAGAACTGATCTCTGGGACTCAGATTTAAAAGGTTGCCAGGGCAGCCACAACTAGATCTTCACCTAAATTAGCCAGGATATTTTTAGGTGCATGCAGGCTGATAGAACCATACCTTTTCTAGCATGCTGTTCTACTGTTGTTACTCCCTGACAAGACATTCTTATTTGTGTCAAATCAAGTTATTTTGCTGTAATCTTTATGTGTGCTAACCCCTGTAGGAATGGAAAACAACCTGTCAGCCTCCTTCTCTTAATAATTCTTACACTTAAATATTGTTGTCACTTTTTAGCTTCTTCTCCAAGCTAAAAACACTCTGGCTCCTTTCATCTTACTTCATAGCTTCCTAGCTTTTAAAAATGCCTTTGTTGCTTTTTTTCAAGATCACTCCTAGTTTTTCCACATCTCTTTTTCTAGACCAAAATTATATTGATTAGCTTATCATAGGGAGTTCCAATGAATGGGACTAAGAGACCTCTTAAGAAATAATAATAATGAACAATTGTGGAGTGCTTATTATTTGCCAGGTGTTGTGCTGAGCAATTCATACATATTCTTTAATAGTCAAAATACTTCTATAAATTAACTGTTATTATCCCTGCTTCACACTTCTGCAAGGTTTCAGAGCTAGTCGATGGCATAAATAGAAACTGTTCCATACTGGGTCTGTTCCATACCAAAGGCTGTGCTCTTAACCACCTCAGCCCTTTGAGTTTGGAACCATGGTAACAAAAAGATGATTGGATGATGGAGGCCTCAAGTACTCTACCTCAGAACAATGCTTCTTCTCCAGTTTTCCTTTCCTCATACTCAGAGGACATGGGGACTAGAAATAAGAGAGATTCTTTGGGAACTCGTCTTAATCTTAAAAATTCATGTATGTTTTGAATACATTCATGTTTATTCAAATGTTAAAACATTAAAATTAAAACCACCAAAGTGAAACTGAATCTCCAAAAAGGTACGTTATATTTATTATGTTACTTTGAGCTCTCCAGGACTATGAGAAGCTCAAATTGAGAATTGGAGATATAGCAATGGCTACAATAACGTTAGCATGGGAAATATTTCAAAGAAGTTGTAATGGTTCTCCCTAGAACCCCCATCCCCATATCATCTTAATATAGCACCATAGGAGATCAAGCATAACTCAGAATTACACCCTGACTTGCCCATTAGAGGGTATATTAGTATATTAGAATACACTGTTTACAAAATGTTTGTTAATATAACTCAATGTCTATGGTATAGGGATACTCAGAATAATCTAGACAAAATTTTGGGGAAATTTGCCTAAAATGATGATTTTTATTATAAGATCATTGATCTATTGCCTTTAATTCTGATAATAAATATAATAGAGGAAGCTGTAATTTTAAAGTTCATTCTGAGTTTGTAACAAAAGACTATGTCACCTGCATTTAAGAGAAGGCTTTTCCTTCTATTCAAAGAGTGGGACTGGGGTGGGTGACAGTGCATCAAACTTGTCCAAAAGTGTTACCAAATAGTTATCATGTGAAGTTAAAGAGAGGAAAAATGTTTTCTGCTTCATCAACTCAACTTTCATAGTAGTATTAGTAGTATTGTTAGCTCTACATGAGTATCAGTTGTTGGACAGGGAGGGAAGTCTGCACTGAGCTCCTGAAGTTTGGCCCAAAACAAGGATGATCCTATAATTTATCATTCAAACTGGAGCACTCTGGAGAAAGAAAGGGGGCATTATTCATAACTGGCCTAGACAACAGTCATAAACTGGGACTGTTCTGGGCAAACTGGGACACACAGTCACCCTATCCATAATCAATTCCTCACACAGAGTTAAAGACCAGGGATGGTTGATTATACTGGAAACCTAATGCTACCCCATCTAACTTCAGGTTGCTTCTTTGGTGACACTCATGACTCATTTTTAGATGTGGGTGAGAGCTCTGGGCTTTCAAATTTAACAAAGTCCTCCTCACTGAACCTCCACCAATTTCTGTACCAATATGCCTTTCTTCTTCTCATACCTTAAGTATTTCTGTGTATATGTCTATTTACCAGTAATTTCATCTAAACTAGCAATATTATTGCTTATACATATTCAACTTGTGTTTCATTTTGACCATGAGATATTTTCTCAGCAATAAAATGGTTAGTCAATTTCTCATCAAGGATTATTGAGTACGCAAGTGTTTGCTCCAAACTATATTCTATATAATTATTGACTTTCCATTTCACTTTTGAGGAATTTTTTTCAAAAACAGTTTCCAGTAAATTTGATTCCTGTGTTTGAAAGTGTTGGCAGCCCTTGCCAACTTAATCAAGCTGGTTGTTGATATCAATCACAGGACTTCTTGGTGTGATAGCAGTAAAAAGGCTTCCAAGGTCATTTTAACTACCATAACAGATAAACTCTCAGATCCCAGTGGTTTAACAAAATAGGTGTTATTTATTTATTTTTTATTCAATATTCCTAAACTAGCAGAACAAATCAATTAGATATTCCTAATTAGGTAGCATGACTCTCCTCTGAACAATGAATGAGAGACCTAATTTCATTCCATCTTCTTGTTCTTAGGCTGGGTCTGGAGATGGAACACTTCACATCTGCTCATCTTCTGTTGGCCAGAATTTAGTCAGAAGACCATACCCCACTGCTATGATCTTAGGAAATGCAGTATAGCTTCATTCCCAGAAGGAAGAGGAAATGGGTCTGGTGAACATCTAGGTAATCTTTGCCACAGAGGTAATTCTTCCATACTATGTGCTTGGCACATTAAGCAAGAATTGTACTTAATACAATAAATTTATAATTCTGTCTATACAAAATCCTTTTGTGTGAGAATAGCACAGACCTTAAAAGTCCTTGACTTGGGTATGATCTTGAGTAACTTTCTTTACCTCCATGGGCAACAATTTACTCACCTGTGAAACTTAGGTAGAAGTGCCTTGCACTATTCCTGGCACATAGAAAGCTCGAAGAGCTAAGATTATTTGTTATGGCTTTCTAATGGAATTAGATTTGATTAGCATTTGATTCACTGTAGTTTGTTTTGTTTCTACCTTTCCTACTAAGGAAGCTAAATTAACCTCTATTTAATGGACATAAATACCATAAGGCATACTATTAACCTTCCCAGTGCTTACAGCTTCCTTCAGGCCTCCAGAAGTTATCAAGCAAGCACTATGGGCCCTAGGGGCCTTGCAAGTTTCTATTGATAATCTATGTAGTTTTTCAACACATGGTTCAATTCTTTTTCTTTATTCTAGTCAGGCTTTCCCTTATGAAAGCACTTGATTTTGGGCTATCTCAGAGGCTCTTCATCAGATACTTTTATAAGATATAATAAATATCACTTCAGAAATTGCTGGCATTAACAATTGCAATATGTTCAAAATCAAGAACTGTCTTCAGGCCAGATTCCCATTAGACACTGCTTTCTGGCACTGTATACACTGTCATTTTTATTTTTACATTTGCCTTCGGGAAAGAGAATGTCATAGGTTTATCCATACATCAAGAGATGGAGGGGAGAACACATGATACTAGGCAATTACAAACATTAACTTATTTTTTCCAATGTTATTGAGATATAATTGACATATAACATTGTATTAGTTTAAGGGGTACAATATAATGATTTTATACATATATACAAACAATAGCTTTATTCTCACACATTTAATCCTAGTAGACATTTTTATTTCCTGATTTTAATAAAATGAGTAAGCAAAAATTCAAAGAGATCAGCTACCTTGTCCAGTTCTGAGGGAAGGTTTAGGCTTCACAGAAGACACATGTAACTTTCTAACCCAGAGTTTCTCAAGGTGTGGTCCAATTTTTTGGTTTTCCACTACCTCAAAATCATCAGAGCCCCAAGCAAGATTTATAGGACAAAATCTCTGAGGGTGGCTCTCAGTAACCTGCACTTTGTTTTATTATTTTATTTTTTTAATGTTTTATTTATTTTTGAGACAGAGACAGAGCATGAGAGGGGGAGGAGCAGAGAAAGAGGGAGACACAGAATACGAAGCAGGCTCCAGGCCCAACACGGGGCTCGAACCCACGGATGTGAGATCATGACCTGAGCCAAAGTCGGAGACTTAACCGACTGAGCCACCCAGGTGCCCCATAACCTGCATTTTAAATAATCACAGATGTAATACTGGAGCCACACTAAAATCCAGCTGGTCTCCACTATTATTGTTCCACAGAAATCATTCTAGCTGACGAATGCTATGATTTGCTGATACTAACTTCAGTGGACATTTTCACTCCTAATCTTACTGAGTCTCTTAGTCTCATTGGAAGTTATTGACCACTCCCTTCCTGAGAGTTTTACTACCTTGTCTTTTGTAACTATTCCTGTTCATGGTTCTACATGCTCTCTGTTTCTTCTCTATTTTCTTCTACCTACATATTAAATGCTGATACTCTCCTGGGTTATATCCAAGGCCTACTGTTCTCATTCACATTCTGTTTCCACAGGGTCCCTAAGATGTCTTCCTTACCGCTGTACATTTTTTCTCTGGAGATTCAGACACACATACCTAGTGATCCATTATGTGTCTGATTATCTACTTCAATATTCAATGTATCCCAAACAGAACTGATCATTGATATACACATGCTATTCTAGTCCTGAAAATATTTTATTAAAAAATTTCTTGAAGTGTAATAGACATGTGGATAAAAACACAAATCATGTCTTTATGAATTTCTAGAAAGTAAACACATGTAAATAACACTCACATTAAAAAAAAAAAGGCCATTACTGGCAGCCAGTAGCTCTTCCATTGTCTCCTTCTAATTGCTATCCTCTTCACTCTAAAAGTAACACTAATCTGACTCTTAATACCATAGATTTGTTTTTCTTCTCTTTGAATATTCTATAAATGGAATCATATAGTATATTCCCTTCCTGTCTGGCCTCTTTAGCTTGAGACAGGCATACCTCAGAGATACTGCAGGTTTGGTTCCAGACTACTGCAGTAGAGCAAATATTTCAGTAACACAAGTCAAATGAATTTTTTGGTTTTCCACTGCATATAAAAGTTATGTTTACATTATACCATAGTCTATTAACTGTGCAAGGAATAATGTATGGATATTAATTAAAACATACTTTATTGCTACAAAATACTAATCATCACCTGAGCTTTCAAAGAGTAGTGATCACTAATCACCAATTACCATAACAAATACAATTTGATGAAAAATCTTGAAATATTGCAAGAATTACCAAAATGTGACAGAGACATGAAGTCAGAAAATGCTAGTGGATAAATGGCACTGATAGACTTGCTCAAACCTTCAATTAGTAAAAAGCACAGTATCTATGAGACACAAAGCAAAGGGCAATAAAATGAGGTATGTATGTATTATGTTTATGAGATTCACCCATGTTGTTGTATGTAGCTGTAGCATAATTGTATGATGTTCTATTATAGTAATAAACTCCTTTTTTTTTTTACATTATACTTCTGATGGACTTTTTTTCTTATTTCAAGTTTGGGGCTATCATAAGTAGTAAAACTATACATTGTTGTACTTTTTTGGGGAAAACATATGCACACACTTTTATTACCTAAATCTGTTACCTGTATCCAAAAGTGGGATAGCAGATTCAAGGTTATACATAAGTGTGACGTTAGTAGATATTTCCAAATGCCTTTCCAAAGGGTTGTGCCAATTTATATTACTATCAGCAGCATATGAGAGTTCAATTTCTCCATCCTTAGCAACACTTAGTATCATTGGTCTTTTTTTTAATATGGTAATTTTGGTGGATGTTTGAATTTAATCTGCATTTCCCTGGGGACTAGTCAGTCTCTAATCATTTTTGCATGCTCTGTTCCATTGGATTGGTACCACCACCCATCCAGTCACAAGGTAGAAATCTAGACATAATCCTTGTTCCTCCCCATCCTTTACCCTCACATGTTCATTTTCCCGCATACATATTTCTTAAATCCCCCAGTTCACTACCATCAATTAATTCCCAAATCCTTATTCGGAGCTTGTTACTTCTCAATTTGTCTATCTCCATGGCCTCCCATGTGGTTTCACTTTCTCTTACTTCTGAAATAAATTATCCACAAAGCCATCAAAATGATCTACCCCAAACCCAAACCTGTCATGGTTAACCATTTGTGTGCCTCCTCATCTCCAGTAAGAGAAAAATCTGTCTCTTAAAATAGCATATAAATTGCACCAGCATTTGGTTCCCCCTCCCTCATTTGAACTAATAGCTCAACATTTTCTGCCACTAGCTCCATGCTCCAACAATTCCAAATTCTCTGCTCAGTATCTCTTTTCCTCCAGAAGTGCTATATCTTCCAATCCTCAAAAAATTTGAAAATTAAAAATAGAACTACCATATGATCTAGCAATCCCACTTCTGGGTATATATCCAAAGGAAATGAAAACAGGATACCGAAGAGATATCTGCATTCCCCTGTTCATTGCAGCATTATCCACAAGAGTCAAGGTATGGAAAGAACTTGAGTGTCTGTCAACAGATGAATGGATAAAGAAGATGTGATATGAGTATATGAATATATAAATATATATATATTTGATCTAGCCACGGGAAAAGGAAATATTACCATTTTTAAACATGGATGGACCTTGAAGGAATTATGCTAAGTGAAATAAGCCAGAGAGAGAAAGACAAATACTGTATGATATCACTTATCTGTGGGAAAAAAATCAAACTCATAAAACAGTAGAAAACTGGTTGCCAGGGGGTGGGAGGTGGAGGAGATAAAGACAAGTTGGTAAATGGGTACAAACATTCAGGTATAAGATGAATAAGGTTTGAGGCTCTAAGGTAAAACATGGTGACTATAGTTGATAACACTATTTATTGTCTAACTGAAATGTACTGAGAGTAGAATTTAAATGTTCTCACACACAAAAACGATAAATATGTGAGGTGATAGTTGTGTTAATTAACTAAATGATGGGAATCCTTTCACAATGTATAATATATCAGGTCACCACAATGTATGCATTAAATATCTAACAATTTTATTTGTCAATTATATTACTTTAAAAATAAAAACCCCAAACCGAAATTCATCCCATACATCCTATATTGCTCCTAGAAAAGTTTCAGTTTACACTAAATCAAAGAAATGATTGCCAAACCTTGAAGTATTATCTCTTCATAAGATATTTATATTTTAATGGAGGATGAAAAAACCAATCTCTAATTGTGGAATTTCTAGCATTAGTGGGCATGTGGAAGAAATACAAAATTATACCATGAAGTTTGCAGCCTATGAATAAAAAGAGTCCTTTGAAATAACAATTCTTACGTATATTTAGGAAAGAATACATCTGTATCATTATGTAAATTGTTGCACTGAATTAAATTCCAGATGGATCATAGGTTTAAATATAAAAAGGGAAAAAGAAGAATGTTAGAAGAAAATATATTTAAAAGTAACTTTATGATAGAGAAAGCCTTTCTAAACAGCATAAAAAAACTATAAAAAATGGAAAAAATATGGATAAATTCCATGGGAAAAAAAAACAAAACATGAATGTAAAAAAAGTCAGTATAAATATGGTTGGGAAATGTAAAGCAATGGTAAACCAGATGTAGGGTACTAGGTTTTCTACACACAGTTATTGCCTACTTTAATTGGTGCAGACTTTGTGGAGAACAGTGTGGCATTTTGTGCCAAAATTTAAAATGTTCATTCACTGAGCAATCTCATTTTGGAGCCATTAACATGGTGATATATATTGATGGAATATTCACGGCTTATTATTGAATGAAGAAATAAATAGATTACAAGCTGATTTTAACACAATTTCATTTGTGTAAAATGATCTAACATTGTTTTAAATTATATATATATATATATATATATATATATATCTGTCTATGCATGTGTGTCTATATGCACAGGGAGGTGAGAATCTTAAAAGACAGCTAGATTCTAAAGCATGAGGACAGAAACACTGTTTTCTCTTTAAAAATTTTTTAACGTTTATTTATTTTTGAAGGAGAGAGAGACAGAGTGTGAGCAGGGGAGGGGCAGAGAGAGAGGGAGACACAGAATCCAAAGCAGGCTCCAGGCTCTGAGCTGTCAGCACAGAGTCTGGTGTGGTGCTCGAACTCACGAACTGTGAGATCATGACCTGAGTGAAGTCGGACACCCAGCTGACTGAGCCACCCTTGAAACTGTAGTGCCTATAACTGTGTTCCATAAATGCTTGAAAGGATGGATATAAGAAAGGAAGAAACAAGGGCAGGAATGAAAAGATTATTGCCAAAATGTTTATAGTAGCTTCCAGGTTTCTGGATTATGTTTTACTTGTAACATTTTCTGTATTTTCTTAATTTTTTTTCCTCCAAGGAGCATATAAAATTAGAAAAACAATAACAAAGCTATTTTTAATAAATAAAAGCCTTGAAACTGCATATATACTGGTAAGAGTTGGAAGGTTCTTGAGAGATTCCAGAGTAGTCAAAGACTGAGGGAAAGGGCTTTCATAGAAACCAACCAATAAGAATGAGTTTTCATTTTAATTGCAGTTTCAGTGCCTTTGCTACCAAAAAGTAACCATTTCATCCTCAGGTAAAAACAGGAGATTCTACAAAACATGGCAGGTGGTCCACAGTTCCCAAACCCTGCTTTTGGGGGGCTAATGCAAGTTCCTCCAGCAAGCTGGCCCCAGCTTAGCCTCCTCACTACTCTACTCATGGAATTTACATTGCTGATCTAAGTTAAAGTCACTCAGCCCTCCTTCCTCTTTCTTTGCCCTTCTTATGTAACCTCTCTTGCAGTTTTTCCCTTAGTCACTGATTTCCATCTTTTAAGTATCCCAGGCACATGATCCATTTCTAGTTTCTGTAACAGACAGAAAGAAAAATGTCTGCCTGCCAGGAGAGGAAACAGGATGCTAAAGTGAAGCTTCACTTGCCCCACATAAAGTGCTTCTGTCTGGATCTTTTCCCAGAATTCTTGGGGGAAGAGGCTGCTGCCAGTGGGGTGTGCTTTTTCAGATGGGGTTTGGCAAGTCAGAGACAGTCTCACTTCCCTCTGTGCTATGGGAACCCTCAGGCTCAGGCCAGATTACAAGAATGTGGTCTCTGGGGTTTGCCCTTGAGAAGCTGAGGCCAGTGCTCTCGTGTGTTATCTGCCCAGGACTGGAGACAGACAGGCTCCATCAGCTCAGTTGGGTAACTCAGCACTTTGCTTGCAAAGGCCTTTTCAATCTGACCCCAACTTGACAAAGACCACCTATTTCTTTCTAAATGAAGCAAGCCAAGTTTAATTCCGGGCACTTTTTCAAGAAACTGGTCTTTGGCCTAGATGCACTTTGCCTTTGACTTGATATATTAATATATATTCTGAATATTTATTTCTGTATTGGTCAGAGGGATTTTTTGGCAAGCAAGCATGATTTCTTTTTTATTCCCCCCTCAAACTACATTTTTTTCAAACTTCATTTTTTAATTTCATTTTTCCAGCTTTCCTAAAACATAATAGACATATGACATAATGTAAGTTTAAGGTATACAATATAATGATTTGATATGTGTATATATTGCAAAATGATTATGACAATGGGGTTAGTTAAAATATCTAATTTGTGGGGGGGGGTGGGCAGCAGGTGAGGACTTTTAACATTTATTCTCTCAGCAACTTCCAAATATACAATACAGAGTTATTAACTGTGGTCACAATGCTACATATTACATCCCCAGAACTTATTTATCTTACAACTAGAAGTTTGTACCCTTTGACAACCATGGTTTCTAATTTTTCTACCCATGCACTGGATTAACTCACTTTATACTCACTTGGAAGAATTACAGCACAGAAATTCTCCAAGAAGTAAACCAGGAAAATATTATTAAAATGCACATCTGATCATGTTAGTACTCTGTTAGTGTGGTGGAAATAAAGACCACAGACATAACCTTCTAAATTGGGTCTGTGTAATCTAAAATGGGAGAGGCTCACCAACAGCAGTGATTCCATGTCCCTGTCTGCTGGGTGTTTTGAAGTTACAATGTATCTATATTCGCTTCTTGTGCATCTGGTTTAGTAGCTTAAGAACTTGGTCAGGGTTATACTTAACAGCAGCTGTCGTTGTTTTCAGGAGTCTCCTAAGAATGGCAATATTTCTTTTTTAGTCAAAATATTTTTTTGACATAGAACTTTTGGACTGAGGTTAAGACATGAGGGCTTTGCCTCTTCCCATAAATGCTGGGAAGCTGTGGGCATTTCTGGTAGAGGAGAGGTGGATGAAAACCTCATCATTAGTCTACCTGGGTGCTCCTGTCAAAAACCTAGTTCAAAGTAGTTTATAAGGCTAATGAAATGGGTGAGGGGTGAGTGGCTGGGGTGGCAGTGACACAGATTATAAGAAATCCCTGGAGAATCAAGTTTTAGAAAGGGGAAGGCTTTGGCAACTTCCTAGTGTAGAAGGAAGGCATTATAAACTGTCACAATTCACCTTCAGTGCCTCATGTTTCTGCTTCTCTGTATATGCCCTAAACTGTATATTCTCTTCTAGATACACATTAAACAATTCTCTCAGGGGCTCATGTTTCTTCTTCTGTATGTGTGCCCCAAACTCTATATTCTCTTTTAGATACACGTTAATGATTCCCTCTACCAGGCAGAGGAATGTCCTTGAGATGCAACACCCTTTGATCCAGCTTCCTCCCCAGCAAGTAAGGAACATCCCCTCCTGCCCCCCTCCTCTGACCCCTCGCCCCTTCTGAGGATTACCAAGCCTCTGGTCAATCCCTAATGCAGGGGAGCCTGAGGTCCTGTGACTGGTCCACTGCTGGTCAGTCCTCCACTGCCAGACCAATCATGGAGATCGGGTAGATGAGGTCATGAGGTCTCATGAGAAGATGGCTGCTCTCATTCGAGGATTTGTTGAAGCAGTTTGCCAGGAGTATGGTAGCGCTGGGTGGACTCCAAAAGTCCTCTCCAATTGTCCCATAGGAGACCATTCATTCAGTGGCTCCTCACTCTGCAGAACGTTCCTCACAAACATGCTCATCTTCTGGGTCTCCTTTTGTAGTTTTATGTCTGCTCTGGGGTTCTGGACAAATTTCAATTCCTCAGTTAAGCTGTTAGGTTCCCCTCTGCACTTCCCTGTCTCAGTAACTTAGCAAACTCCTATGTAGTTTCCAAGATTCCATTCTGATGTTGCTTCCTGGGAAAGAATTCCTACATCATCCTCCTTCCCCGGGCAATCTCTTCCTCCTATTGGTTGTCATAACTTCTTGTTCACATTACTGTAGTTCTTGGCACTCATAATCAATTGTTTACATGTTTTACTGTCTGTCCTCCCTCAGACAATGAGACATATTGGGCTCTATTCATCTTTAAAGACCCTTTAATTCTGACCAGGTTTATGAGTACTTTACTTTAGAAAAGAATTTACAGAGGGTTGGTTCTATAATTCCAAAGACTGCATCATCATAGAATTTGTATTGAAACTATGTTTGTAAATTGGAGGGGAGTAGTTGCAGAGCAATCCCCACCATTGCATTTAAATTAAGCTACACCTAACAGCTGGTGTGCTTGGGGGTGGGGGTGAGAGTGGGGAGGGTACGGAGCTTCCAACAGCTGAGAAATATAATTGAGGATAAGAAAATGAAAAAATTTCAGACAGAGAAAGCATATGTTTTGCATTTTTCAAGCAGTTATGATTTTAAACATTCTGTCCATTATCTTCTTAAGCATACTAGTTCCTGTCGGATGGTTGTTCTGATATCTGGGTAGGGAAATACGTTAACAGTATGTAAAATTAATCTCTTTTTCTAGTTGCTAATAGAAAAGTGAGACATGAAAGTGAAAGCACAAAAGGATAAAGGAAATGATTCAAATTTATCCTAATTTGAGCCCTTCAGCCTTGTGGTTTGTTGATACTAGGCAGAGAAAAGCAAATCTATGGAAGTTATTAAATTACACATCTAATGTTATAATCTAAGGATAAAGGATGAAGCAATCACATTTTAATGAGGTACTTGTTATAACAACTGAATATGTATTTTCACAAAGAAAAGACTATTGTTTTTCTCTCTTTTTGGAGAATTATGGGAAGCCTGGCTCCCAAATCAAAGAATTAATTCCCACATGTTGATAATAATTTTTAATTTTAGGAAAAAATGTGACTTATAACAGGGTTCCCTAATTCTAGATGATTTTTTATTTATTTTTATTTATTTTTTAACATTTATTTATTTTTGAGAGACAGAGAGAGACAGATCATGAGCAGGGGAGGGGCAGAGAGAGAGGGACACACAGAATTGGAAGCAGGCTCCAGGTTCTGAGCTGCCAGCACAGAGCCTGATATGGGGCTTGAACCCGCGAACTGTGAGATCATGACCTGAGCCGAAGTCGGACGCTCAACTGACTGAGCCACCGAGGTGCCCCTCTAGATGATTTTTTAAATCTACATGTATACCTTGCTTTATTGTGCCTCATTTTATTGCACTCCACAGATACTGTGTGTTTTACAAATTGAAGATTTGTGTCTACCTTGCCTTGAGCAAGTCTATTGGTGTCATTTTTTAACATTTGCTCACTTTATGTCTCTGTATTACATCTTCATTTCTCGCAATATTTCAGACTTTTTCATTATTACTATATTTGTTATGGTAATCTGCAATCAGTGATTTTTGATGCTACTATCAAAATTATTTTGATGTGCATATTTTTTTAGGTGTAATGTTATTGCATGATTAATAGACTATTGTATCATGTAAATATAACTCTTCTATGCATTGGGAAACAAAAAAATAATTTGTTTTACTTTTTTGTGATATTTGATTTATTACAGTGGTTTGGAATTGAATTGGCAATATCTCTGAGGTAAGCCTGTGCTGCTTGTCCAGTCTTCACTAAGATGGAGAAGTGGGATGGGACCCACACACAAGAGCATTGAGAAAGAAGAAAGTCCACTGTGGCTAGAATTTGAGGGCAGGAGCATAGTAAGCCCTGTGTGATGCTGAAAGGATAACATTCTTCCAAGCACATAAGCTGCAAGTGCTGAGGGATTTCTCTAATCACTGGGAGAGATTTTTGGGTGAGTGGTTTTCTTATATTAGTAGATGTGGATGTTGGGGAAACACACCTTTACTACTGTTTTCATGAGATCCATAATGGTTAAGGAAACAAATTATATATGGTCTCCTGATTGGAAATCATTCTAAAATGCTATGTTCCTGCCATAGTAATTTGAGAAGAGAAGGTCAACTTGCCATGATAAGCAAGACACTAGACTGGATGTCAGAAACACAGCATTCCAATGCTATGGCTCATTCCCTGCTGTCTGACTTTGAACAAGTTGTAGTTTCCTTTGTGATCTACCACCCAGGGTTCAATTATGATTAAATTAAATAATAAATGGGAAAGTGTCATACAAATAGAAGGTGGACTGATTATAATTGAATTTAATCTTGATTGCAGAACATTGGTGATCAGTGAACAGTGCTCTAGAGAAGTTGTTCTAAAGGTTATACCTAAATGTCTTTTGGACTTTAAAAAAATATAAAGGATACATTGGCCCTGACCCTGGATATTCTGATGTGGGGGAAGGAAGACATATACATATATATTTAAAATTCTTTGAGTGAATCAATCTTAGGGACACCAGAGGCTGAGAGCCACTGCTTTAGTGTAAAGGTTGGTGGTGAGTGGACAGAGTGCTGGCAACATGAGTCCTGGCTCTGTCCCCAAAAACTTTTCTGTGCTACAGGAGGAGGCCTGACAGGATCTTGAAAAGGTCACTAAACTCTCCATGTTTCAGTTTCCCCATTTATAAAGTGCAGAGCTGGACTAACCAGTGAACGCTTACCTTTTTAAAGCCACAGACTCCTTTATTCAATGAGAATTTTACTTGGAAGCTTTAACATATAAAACAAAACAAACTTGATTCTGCTTAGCAGTTCTTCATCAAGGACTTCAGAAACCATTGGCTTGGATAGTCCATAATGTCCCTTCGAGCACTATAATTCTATTCAAGACAGAAAATTTTCATAAATTTGTACTAGTTCAATTTGGGAACCTTGAAGTTTAATTATATTTATATTCTGAGGACTGTGAAATGAAGCAAGTGTTTAGACAGAGCTGGAGTTTAATATGTTTTTTGTTTTATCTTTGCCTGGCCCTGCTCTGATTTTCAGATGCTTTTGCCAACTGGCTGCCAGATAGGTTGGCCAAAGGATGCACTGGCAGGAGACTGGAGGACAGGAGAAAATGTAAACCAGAATGTTTCAACTGCTGGGCCAGTGTTCAGGTACCCTTTGACTCTAATAGCACCCCTTTCCCACTGTCCCACCAGCCCTAGGGATGGAAGCAACTTCTTATCTATAATTGTGTGTTAATCTCTATGTGGCCTCATCCATCCCCTTTGGCCCTTTAGCTCTTCCAATACCTGTAAGACAAGTTTCCTGTATTAATTTTCCTCTCTTGAATTACCTGGCAAGACTCTTTTTCTGACAAGATTTGATATCCTAACTGATAGTAGTATATTTGGATTACACCATGAGGACCTTGAAACACTACTAAGGAGTTTGTATTTTATCCCTTAATGTTGGAGTCCTTGTGTTTAAGGAAAGTTAGTGGTCCCAGTGTAGATATTGGTCTAGAAAACCAAATGAGAGAACCCAGGGAACAACAAATGTTACCATAATACAAAGAACTATGAATGTTTCACTATTCAACTTTATCATAAAATGTTTTAATCATTTCCCAGGGAAATATTTTTCCTTGGGGGAATTCTACCCTCAGATATCTCTTGACTACCTGATCCACACTCCCTTTTCACTTTGATTTTCAAAAGGAGGAGTTGGGTGGCACATAGTGACCTGAGTCACCATGTTAATGGAATTCCACACTAATGGAGGTGAAGATAACAAGAAAAATAATTTCACTCTTAGGGATCTACCCAAGAAAAATGAAAACCCACAACCACAAAAAGACTTGCACACTAATGTTCTTAGCAGCATTATTCATAATAGTTCCAAATTTGAAACAATCTATAGGTCCATCATCTGATGACTGAGTGAACGTGTATATTCATACAGTGAAATACTGTTGAGCAATAAAAAAGAATGGACTACTTAAATATCCTACAATGTTGATGAACTTCAAAAACATTATGTTAGGTGGAAGACATCAGACACAGGAGATCACATATTATATGCTCCCTTTTATATGAAATATCCAGAAAAAGCAAATATGTATAGAAACAAAAAGTATATTAGTGGTTACCTGGGGTGGAGTGGGAGTGGAGATGGGGACTGACCTAAAAAATGGCATGTACCATCTTGTTGGGGTGATGAAAATGTTTCTAAAACTGATTTATAGTGGTGGTTGCCCAACTTAGAAAATGCACTGAATTTGTACACTTGATGTGAGTGAATTATATGGTATGTAAAATATGCCTAATAAAGTCATTTTGAAAAGGAGAAAGATAATAGGCAGCAGTACTGTTATTGATCTAGGTCTTTTTAGAAACCAATTAATTAGTTACTATGTTAGTTTCCACTATGTTGTCCACATATCTATGTCATTTTCATGGACTTCCATCTGAAAACACTGTTGAGAGCTTTGTTGAAGCCTAAATAGCTTACCATTAGTCTGGTGCTCCTATGCATCCATTCAGTTCCATCAAAAGAGACAATTATGGTCGGATGGGTTCAGGCTCTTATAAATGTATACTGGTAAAAAGGGGGGGATCATTTTCTTGGAGGTTCAGGACTTTAAACCCCCACCATCATCTCACCCCCAAATGGTCCAGAATCTTCTAGTCTAATATCAATTCTTACCAGATGTTTGGGGAAATAATAACTGGTGCCACATAGTACTCACTTAGAGGTTTGGAAGAGAATGTTGCCTTTGTTCTCTGCACCCAATAGCTGAGAGATAGGTGGTAAACAAATGCTTTTAAAAATGATTTCTGTTCAACATGGTAATAGCTTTAATTCCTATGATCTGAAGAATAAGAAGCCTTGTTTATCTTGCTGTGTTGTGGCAATAAGGTGCTCGCTGTGAAAGCCTGCTGTTCATAACAAAGCTCAGTGACTCATATAGTAATCTATTGATTCTTCCCACACTGAGTTTGTCATTACCTTCAGGTTAAAGCCCCCTCTTCTGATTCTAGTGTTCACAGATCTGCCATCACCAGCCCAGTGAGTATCATGCCACAATCTTTGAAATGGCTGAGCTGGATATTTAGTTTCTTAGTCTTATTATTCTTTCATGCTTACTCTCTGGGAGGGAAAATAATAGGCTTCCATCTCTCCACACCCAAACCTGTACCTCAGCACAGCTAGAAGAGAGGAGATTTCATTCAGCGGTAGCTCTGCCATCATCAATTGAAGGACCTCAGGAAAATTACTGGATCTTAAATTCTTCATCTACAGAAGACTTCTTACAGTGTCTGTTTACTTCATAGCATCATTGTGGAGAAGAATGTAATAGATGTAAACATTTTTAAAATATTTACTAGAAGAGAGATTCAGAAACTTTTGATTTCTGAATTCAAGCTGTATTTCAGACCCTTGAGGGTATATAGGAGGAAAGCAGATTATAGAATTAACCTGAAATTTTTCTTTTTTAAAATGTTTATTCATTTTTGAGAGAGAGACTGAGCAGAAGAGGGGCAGAAAGAGAGAGTGACAGAGAATCCAAAGCAGGCTCCACACTGTCAACACAAAGCCTGACATGGAGCTCGAACCCACAAACTGTGAAATCATGACCCAAAGTCAGACACTCAACTGACTGAGCCACACAGGCCCCTGAAATTTTTCATGTGCCACATCACTTTCAGATTCTGTTTCGTGCTCCTCATGCTAGGATCTTTACAGCTGATTGGAGTAAAGGAGGACAGATGCAGATCCTTTGATAATTGAATTAAGAAGACTGGCAATAGATGCCACTACACCCCCACCAGCACACATTATTCCCACTAGCAAGATGTCCATCCGTAATCAAAATGCTGTCCCCTGAACTCTTCTCTGTTGCCTCTCCTCCATCCTGCCACATCTATATTCTTTTCATCTCCGCTTAATAGATGCCTAAATGCTTGACATATAACAGCGATGCCTGTTTCCATGGAGCTGCTGTTTCCGAAAAAGCTCACAACAGACAAAGACAAGGTGGAAAATGGCCTCCTCACTAGAGATAAAAAAGAAACTGGCCTGATGAGGAAATCTATTTCCAACTCCTGTCACTGAAATACCCCTCTTCTGTCTCTATTTTTCTTTATTGCGCACCCCCAAAAGCAATTACTCCCTCACAAGCCAATACACACAATAGAGGAAATATTGATTCTATAACCTGATTTTGGTAAATGCTACCAAAATAGGAAGAATGATTTACACAAAGATAGAGTCTCATGATTACTTTAAGACTAAGGTTTCATCTCCTATTGTGCCTTTTTATTGTTGGAGGAACACTAAAGATCAAATGTATATTTTAGAAAATTTGGAATAAAACAAGCATTACCTGTGTATCAGCTTGTACAGGTGTATCATATACTTGAACCTGTGTCCCTATCAGTTTATTAGAATCAAGACATTTTAAAGTAACTGACAACATGTCACATACAATTCTGGGCCCTAAGGAAACAAAGATGACAGGGCTTCTGCCTTCCAGGAGCTAATGCCTTAGAAAGGTTGGCATATGAATAGCCATCTGTAGAATATTCTGCTAAGTTATTTAAAAATTGTAATAGGGGCACAGACAAGGTAGCAAAGAACTGTGGTGAAGAAGAGAGTATTTAGAACAGCTATAGGAGAAAGGATATATGCTGGGCTTCAGAGGATGAATTGAAATCTTCCTGGGCATTTCAGCAGAGGCATACTGAAGAATGACCTTGAGACATGGCATGTCTAAGAAACATGTAAACGTGAAAGGTTGGAATGGTAGTTAATATTTCACCAAGTTTGGTCATCAGCACACGAAGTGTGGTCATCATTGGATGTTTGTCTAATTCTTCAGTTTCCTGAGCCTCAGCCTAAGCCCACTGAATTCTGATTCTGAAAGTAGGGACTAGGAATCTGAATTTTAGAAGTGCATGTGATGAATAAAGGTTGAGGACCATGTGGTTTTGACTGTTCTAGACACAGTGGGGAATGCAGGGAAGGACACATTAACTTATGACTCCAAGTCGCTCTGTGCTTATATGCCTATATACTATCAGACACACTGGTCAGTTCAGTTCCAAATGTGCTCAGCCAAATAAACAGAATTCACTGTTTGTAGATATATTATTGTAAATTGTAAGACTTCCGTAAACAGAAGCCAACTTATAAATTGAAAGAGTCGAAAGGCAAAGATCTAGCTGTCCTGTTAAAAATGCAAAAATGTTTTCCAGGGTGTTATCAGTT
Organism: Cryptoprocta ferox; assembly: GCA_028646485.1. Classification (NCBI taxonomy): domain Eukaryota; kingdom Metazoa; phylum Chordata; class Mammalia; order Carnivora; family Eupleridae; genus Cryptoprocta; species Cryptoprocta ferox. The sequence goes on from CM053561.1 coordinate 18,804,016, forward strand.
CCAAAGAGAATCTTCTCACATGACACTGGTGACCTTCATTAAAATCTCTCCCTGATCAGCAGTACAAAACTCTCTGAAGGAGTCTCAAAAGAGAGTCATCACAGAGTTTCTCAAAGCAGTCTCTCCATCCTTAAGTTTAGTTGTACAGAGTTGGGTGGCAGTAGAGCCACTATGAGGAGGACAGGACAGAGAGCAAGCTGGGAAGCTGATGGAGTCTTGGTCGGAGACATGGAGCTTGGACCAGAAAGACTGGATGCTTCAGAGAGAGATGGACTTCTTTTCAATCAGCATCAGTGAAAATTGATGATCCCAGATAAAAAGTAGACAATATAAATCTGGCAGAGCAGCACAATAAAGCCAGAAAGAGGAAAAAATATTGGTAGTCACTCAGACCTATGCACTTTTCCAACTATCCTCAGAGTGATTTGCTGCTGGTTTCAGAGCCAAATAGTAGTCCTAGATACTTACATTTCAAAAAAACTGCACATATAAATACCTGCAGTTAAATTACTGGCTTAAAACTGATACATAATTCAGTCAGTGTTGACTTGATATTTCTCAACAAAACCCTTTTTCTCTCTCTAAGATAGTATTTCTCTTATCATGACCAACAGACTCCTCCATCAGACTCTTAGCTGAGCTTGTGAGAATGCAGACTTGGGTTCTACCCCGTGCCTTCAGAACCATACTCTCTAAGGCTAGGGTCCAGGATTCTGCATTTGCAAATCCTCATACAAGTGACTCTTAAGCACATGAAAGTTGCAGAACTTCTACTCTAAAGTTCCTGAATAAACTGTCCTTTTTAGGTACTGTTGAAGTTAGATAATTGAACTGGCAGCCCTAACTGGGACCAATCTAATGAGGTCAAGCCGCTGTGGAAGTTGAAAGGAATTGGCCCCAACCAGGTGCAGTTTCATTAAATAAATGAATGGAACTGGCCAGCTGTGAAAACATCTGAATATTTAGATAATTGAATTAAAATAACCAACTTATTTTGATATTGTGAAAACGTAGTAAAAATTGAGCTCTTTTTAATGCCCTTGCATCATTGGAGCTGAATGTATTCAGGAGACTAATAAATCAAGCATGGCTCATAATGATTAAAAAGAAATCATAAAATAATAGATCTGGAAGAAGTCTTAAAGATGACCTGGTCTGGGGTTTTATTTTACAAATGAAGAAATCAGAGCCAGGGGAGGCCCAGTGACCAAGGTTCTACAGCTCATTAGTGGCTGAGAACAAAAATGTCCTGACTTCTGGCCTATAGTACCTCCCCTGAGACTAGAATAAATTCCCACTATTGGAAAGGTAAAATCATACTTCTTCCCCTTAAAAAGTACTTTGTCTTCTCATTGAAAAAAAAATCATGAAAATAATAAGCATAAGCAAGGATGCTAACTCATGGACCAAAAGGAAACAAGTGATTTGATGATCCTGGGCTAAAATAGTCATACAATCATTTAGTCATTCCTACTTAGAGAAAGCAGGAAATGTTCTCCAGAGAGAGAGAGAGATAGTGCCATTTTGGTAAATGACACTGGAGAGCTTGCTGTTTGAGTGCCAAACCCTGTCTCATCTGTTTTCACCTGCCCCATCTAATTTTCTCTCTCACACTGTTACTCAGACTGGACTGCCCACTCCAGGAGTTCAAGCATATTCTCTCTCCACATCTTTCTATGCATTTATGGTATGCTTTCCAGACCTCGTTTTGGTTCTCCAAATTCTCTAGTTCAAAGATCAAACTTGACAGTCTTTTGCTCCTTCATGACTACTCTTTCTTGGATCTCAAAGAATTTCTGTTCAGTGACTCCTGTTATATCATTCTAAATAATATACTGCTATTTTTGTTTTCTGCTAGTTAGAATTTTGCTAGTGTGGCTTTCATAAGCAACAGGATGTGGTTGAAAGAGCACATGGATTGTAGCTGATATGGTTACCTAACCTCCTGGGTTTCTTGTGACATGTAAAGTATCTCAGCAACTTTCCTACCCTTAGTCTACCCCCTAACAAATCTGCTCCTCTCCCTTTGTTCTTTGTCTCATTAAATTATATGTCATATCTAGCCAGAAACAAGGGGTCTTTTATCATTATCTCTCTCCTGCATGGTAACAAGCACAAAACATAATTTTCCCTCCTAACATCTCCAGAATCCACCCACTTCCCTTCACCATCACTCCTACTACCATTCCTAGCACTGCCGCCCCTTCTTACCTAGATCATCATAATCATTTCTAATTCCAAATTTGCCTCCTTCAATGTTTGTTTCATTCTGTAGTCATGATGATTCTTCTTAAATTCTCATACTGTCACTTTCCTGCTTAAAACTTTTGGCTCTAAGGATAAAGTCTCAACCATTCAAAGCCCTTCAGCCCCATCTCTTTTTACTTTCCTACCTTGAACTTCATCTCTAGCAAGACAAAACTGTTTACATAGTATATAAGGTTCTCTGTTGCTGCTGGACCTTTGAACACACTGCTTGGAATGCCCTTCTTTCATGTTTTTGCTTGACTTTCCACTAATGATTTTAGGAACATAGAAATGTCTCTTTCTAAGGTAGGAAGTTCCTCTGGTCCAAGTGTCACTCCTGGGTATTTTCCTAACATTCTGAGCTTATTCCTTGCTATGGGTTGAATTGTGTCCCTCCAAATTATGTGAATGTGAACTTATTTGGAAATAGGGTCTTTGCAAATATAATCACATTAAGGTGACATCAGTAGGGTGGGCCCTAATTCAATTTTACTGGAAGAGAAAGATGCTAGGTGACAATGGAGCCACATAGGGTGAGCATTATGTGATAACAGAAGCAGAGATATAGTGATGCAGCTACAAGCCAAGGAATGCCAAGGATTGATGGTCATGCCTAGAAGCAAGAAGGTGGCAAGGTGGAGTTCTGTCCAGAGTCTCAGAGGGATCATGGCCCTAACGACACCTTGATTTTAGACTTCTAGCCTCTAGCACTGTGAGAGAATAAATTTCTGTTTTCTAAGTTTCCCAGTTTGTAACACTTTGTTACAACAGTCCTAGGAAACTAATATACTCCTCTGGGGCTTTCCAACCATCTGCAGGATGCAGGAAGCATTCTCCAGCTTCCCTGTTTTTTACGGTTAGGGCCATTACTGGATTCTGGTCAATGTGCTATGTATAGAAGTGATATTAGCCAAATCCATCCTGCTTAATCTTCCAGGGGCTTTTTCCCATACAAGGGCAATCTTGGGGTCTCTGTGGCAGCTTTGAGGGCCCACAAGGGAGTAGCTATAAGGTGAAGGAGGGTGATCCAATATGCAGAGGGTTAGGGTTTTGCATTCATGGAAAATAAAACTTTACTGTGCTAGCCACTGAAATTTGAGGGGCTTTTGATGACCATGACAGAGCTTAGCCTATTTTGACTAATATACAAAGCAATGAGGACACATGGGAGGTGTTGAGAAGTGTCTGTTGTTTGGCTAATTAAACCATCATAGCAAATAAAGATAACAGTCCTGACTTAATAATGACTGAGAAAAACAGGCATCTCTATGTTTCATTTTGGCATGCTTTGCTAGTTTTAAAAAATGTCTGGGACTGGAATGTTTTGACTGAGAAGAAGCTGCTCAGCCAAGACAGCTGCTATAGGGAGGCTGTCTTGCCATGACACTGGACTGATCCATGTGCCTGGGCTTTAAAAGAAATTTATTTAGCAGGACCAACTTAATTGAATGCTGCCTGCTTCACAATCTTCTTCTTTCTGCAGCTGATAGGGGTATAAGTATAATATTTTTATTATCAAGCATATTTTTTAAGAAATTATTTTTGTGCTGAAGCTCTTGTATAAAGTTAATTAAGGATAGTTAATTAAGACATTAAAATCTAAGCCACAGTAATTATCTGGGAGTAAAGTAAATGTCTAGTAAGCTAGAAAACAGCATCACCAATAAAAGACACAAATTGGCAGACATTCTCTAGTAATACAATTAAAATTTAACAATGTAAACCAGATAGCCACTTGTTACTAAAATGTGAATCTAAAGCTTTATTTGCACAGAGACATAAACCCCAGCATTTGGGCAAAAGTGCTAGTGCTTAATTGATGAATAAGATCCACTATATTTGACCATGCATCAAATGTCCCTGGGACGAGAATGGGGACTTGTTGGCCACAGTGGGTCCTTAATGCCCAGAGGACAAGAGCCATCAGCATTAATTTATTATGGTTGACTCATGAAGGGCAGTATGAGTGTATCCTGCTTAATCCTCAGTCTTAGTTAGAACTAGGGCTGTAGTGACATTCATCAACCCAACTGTTTTTCCCTGTGTATTCTCCGTCCTACACACAGATGACTATTCTATACTTTTTCCTCTCTCTTAGGTCTCTAACGCTTCTTCCCCAAGTTCATTCTCAGCTAATGACAATGCTTCTTATTTTACTGAGGAACCAAAGCAATAGCAAGAGAATGTCCACACATTCCAATAACCACACTAATTCACATACCTGCACCTGTTCCCATGTATTCTATGTTGTTCTATTACTATGGAAGAAATGTCTGAGATCCTATGCTTATGCATTTGTTCCACCTCCTCTTACCTACTCAAGACACTACTACAAAAATCCTTCCCTCTCTCTTCTCCAAGAGCAGTTTTTTTCTTCTCTACTAGACTGTTGCTTTCAATGTATAAGGGTTAAGAACTGAGGGGTCTGAGACTTTAACCTACTTCAAACCACAAGTTAGCCTGTCACAATTTCATGGCTGCAAGCAGAAGCTATGAGACTCCTGGGTCAGAAACAAAGGACTTTATTATATTGACAGCAATAGCAGTAGTCAGACGGTAAACATTTTATTGTGCTGGTTCTCTGACCCTTAATACTCACATGGTGATGCAAAAAGGGCCAGGTGACACCAGCATACACAATAAATTGCATTACAGGAGAGGAATTCTGAGCTTAAGGAACTTGAATTATTTATTATACTGGACAGTAAATATGTCTGCCCTTTGTTCTGACGGGAGATACTTCGTCTTCAAAAGCTGTTCATTATATAAATATCCTTGAAAAGAAAACCCAGAACAGAGGCAACTATTGTCTCTGCTCATAAGACATGCACAAATGCAAGAGACACATGGAAAATCGCCTTCTAACAGCAAGTATGCTTTAATGTCTCCCATCATTAATAAAACCTTTGTTAACCCCATATCCTCTCTACTTACCACCTCATTTCTCTCCTCTTCTTTATAAGTATAATCCTTGAAATTATTTATAAATTTATAAATTTATACTTTATAAGTATAATCCTTGATCTATATTTATCATCAGGCTTTCATGCCTACAATGCCTTGCCAAGGCCACTGATGATCTTTGTGTGCTAAATCAAAAGCTCAATTTTCTTTTCATATTTCTTGTCCCACCTGAAGAATTTGACACAGTTGGTCACTCCCTCTTTCTTCAAACACTTTCCCCCTGGTATTCCTGGACAACATTACTTTCCAGTTTTTGCCTCTTACCTCACTTACTCTTTCTTCTAGTTTTCTTAGCTGTTTTTTCCCTCATCTTCCATCATGCTAGAGTGCTTCTAGGGTCAGAACTAGAGTGCCTTATTTTTTCTATATACTATGAAATATATGGATATCTATATCCAGGATATACAACTAGCATTGGATATGTAAAACTGTTGGACATTTAGGATTATGGCTTTAATGGTTTTAAGCCAGTCCAGGCCTGTCCTTTGAAATATACACTAATATTTCTAAATACCTATTTCACATCTCCTCTTGAATGTCTCTTTGACATCTCAGACCTAATGGGTACAATACAGAACTCCTGATCATCCTACCCCCAAATCTGCCCCTTCCATAAGTGTTGCTCATTTTATCAAGTGACAATTCTATTATCCCAGTTCCTTAGGTCAAAATCCTTGCACAATTCTTGCTTTTGCCCTATTGATTACGTACCGCATTTCATAAGCAACAAATTCTATTGGATCTACTTTTAAAAGATACCCAGAATCCAATCATTCTTCAACCTCCACTGTTAACACTCTGGACTGAGCCACTGTCATCTCTTCCCTGGATTATATAAGCTTCCTAATGGACCAACTTCTCCCACTCTTGTTTCCTTTCAGTCTATGCTCAACATAAAAGATCCTGTTAAAACACAAGTCATATCACGTCACTCTCCCACTCAAAACTCTCCAGTGACTTCCCACTACATTCACATAAAAAGCCATTGTCTTTATAGAATCTTCTGCTCCCCATTCAGTCTTTGACTTCAGCTTCTACTACTTTCCCCTTTGCTCCGCTGGCCTCCTTCCATTCTTCTCCCAGCCTTACATCCTTTGTACTTACTCTTCTCTCTACTTCTATGCTTTTCCTCACAGATATTTTCATGATTTCTTCCCTAATCTCTTTCACATCATCACTCAAATATCACCTGAACTTATCATTGTTATTTAAAAGCACACCCCCACACTGAACACTTGTAATACACGTTGTAACTTTATTTTTTTAATCCATAACATTAACCAAGATCTGATCTAATATTCACAGTTGATTCTTATCATTCACTGTAGTCACTTCTCTATGAACACTGAATTAACAGATACTGAACCATCATTCTTGATCTCCATGCTTTATTCAACCATCAATACATAACCCTATTTTATGTGTGCTTATGTTTAAAGACACTTTATTATATATTGCTGATTCATTAACATTTAACTTATAATTTATGGCTGAAAAAAGCTTATCTAACACATATATTTTCTCTAAGAGACATCACAGCCTTCTTGCACTAAGAACACTAGACAGCCTAAGAACTGTGCTTGCTGAGGGAGGGATGTAGTGTGAATTTTAAACAACAAAATCATTAACGACACAAAAATGAGAAAAACATGGCACTAAATAGACCAAGAAAAGATACTTATTAATAGAAGAGCAGAAACGAAGGCAAAGCATTGCCTTGTTTGACCTCACTTAGAACTGTGCCTATTAGGTGACAAGTGTTTCACTGCTCTGGCATGTTTACAAATGACCATGAAAACACTGTGAGTATTGATTTCTGAGTTACAAATAACTTTTAGCAAGTAGGCAAATTTCAAATATGAAATCTATGAGTAATGAGAATGGACTGTGTTTATTGCATATATTACTTATGTGTTTGTGATGTAACTATTATGTATTTATTGCAAATCTCCCCTTACTAAAATGTAAACTCCAAGAGCCTAGGGATTTTTGTCAATTTATCTCACTGATATATTCCCAGTGCCTAGAATAGTGCCTGGTACACTTGATAATGTTGAATGAATAAATTAAGGTGCTTCCTATGTTGGAAACTTCTGTGCTACTGGATTCTAAAGGCCAGAACTGTTGATATTGGGAGCGAGAGCTCCAAAAGTACCAAAGCCGTGGGAGCATTTAGAGTAAAATGTTCAGGGACATATGTGAATTTCGTATGCCAGGGAATAAATGCAGATGGGTCACCAAATCCAGAGGGGAAGAAACAGATATGGAGAACTAAGGGATGGAGCTGGGGAGCTGAGAGCCAGTAGAATGTACTGAGCAGTGGGCTAAAAGACAAAATAAGATAGCAATCTGGAAAATCTCTCAAACTTTAGTGAATGTCTTAGGCTGGATATTTCACAACTATGACCGTGAGCTCTTTGGGAGGGCCAGCTGTGTGTAAAATTCAGCAATATGGAATATACAACTAGCTGTGAGCTGCTTAAAATCAGCACATGTGTCTGATTCAACTTTGTATTTCCAGCTTCTGGCAGCACTTTGCATACAGTAGATACTAAAAAAAAAATGTTTGTTGCATTGAAGAAAGGTCTATTATCTATCATAGCCCTCTTAAAGCCAGGGAGAAGATGAAAGTGTTTCTGTAAACTCTTGGGTCCATGGATCTTAAAAAAGAAGCCCTCCATTCACACTGCACTCCATGTTAAGCAGGGTTCTAACTCAGGCATAAGTTTCCTCCTCCCTGTTTTCAGTCCTGCTACAGAATTCTCTGGATTTCCTTACCCCTGCCATGTCCTGGAGTAGACCCATCAAGACAAAATGTTAGGGTGCGTGGGTGGCTCAGTCAGTTAAGCATCAGACTTTGGCTCAGGTTATGATCTCATGGTTCACAAGTTCCCATGGGGCTCTGTGCTGACAGCTCAGAGTCTGGAGCCTGCTTCAATTCTGTCTCCCTCTCTCTCTGCCCCTTACCCGCTCATGCTCTGTCTCTCTTTCTCTCTCAAAAATAAATAAAACATTAAGAAATTTAAAATAAAAAATGCTTACTGAAGTTTATTGACTTAGTTACCTCTTCCAGGGTAGCAGTTCTTAATGTAACATATGAATTGGCCTCAAGTCTGAACTTCCTGAAATAAAAAATATGTATATGTGCCTCTGTGAAATTTTCTAGGGAGAAGATTCACAGATTTCACCAAGGGGAACTCAGTATTCAGAAAAAATTGAGAACAATTTTTTAGAATTATTCTGATGGTTCCTGCAGATCAATGATAGAATTAAATATGATCAGAAAATAACCAAAAGAGTAGCCATCTAAGGCAGTTTATTGCTCATTCATATAGAGTTTCTAAAATTTAAACATGCATCAAAATTTCTTGGGGACCTGATATAAAATAGATTAGCAAGCCACTGAAATTCAGATTTAGTAAATTTAGATTAGGGTTCTGGAATTGGTCTTTTAAATAAGTTTAACAGGAGATTCTGATGTAGGTGTTCCCCAGAGCACACTTCAGAGTTTCTAATATATTTGGCCAAGTAAAGACATGCCTCTCCTCCATTCTTTGATCAGCTGGGAGCATTTCATTGCTCTGTATAGTTGTTTCCAAACATGGCTGGGTACAAAAATCACTCAGTGAGCCCGTGGTTGGTGGTGTTGATGGTGGTGGTTTTAAAATAAAGATGTTCAGACCACACCCCCAGAGACTCTTGTTCACTAGAGCTGTGGTGGGGGCTGAAAATCTACTTTCAAAAATCTCCCAAGTTTATTTTATACATAGTCATGATTCAGACCACTGCAGTAGAGGCCAGGACCAAAAGCATTCATGTTGAAATAATTCCACGCAGTACGGAAAACTTTCCTTGCGGATCTAGTCCCCGAAACAAACTAGAAGTTAAAATATTACAACGAAGCTTTGCTGAAAAAAACATTTCCATCTTATTAACCTTTGGACTCTTCTTAAAAAGACAAGGAAGTAAGTAATAGTTTAACATTTTTTTAATGTTTTACTTTCACAGAAGTCAGTGAAGGGAAACATAGCCCAAGGATTGAATTTCAAAATGGAGTATTAGCCATGTAAAAGCCAAAGTGAGATCTATACTAGGACTTCCTGTGGTATTATCACTGCTCCAAGGAACAGTTTGATTAAAATGAAAATGACTCAATTAAGGAGCTGAGTGAAATCCCAGAAGGAATAATGGTATCAGGGACTCAAACTTTTAAAAACAGTATATTCTCCCAATACCAAATAAGAACGATTCAAATGTATCATTAATGCTCAACAGCACCTCTAGTTATAGACAAAGAATCTTCAGTAATTACTTTTGTATCTAATACTCTCAAAATTATGAAAAGAAGCTAAACAGTCAATATCCAATAGCAAAGAAAACCCACAAACACCAGGTAATATTTAGACAAAGGTTAAGCTAAAACTAAAGCCCTGAAGAAAGTTGTAGTACTACTTTATAAGGCATTCAGTTTAATTGAACATATGCTAATTCAGTACTTCTTTACTGTGATTCAGATGAAATAATATATATAGAACCTAATCATGATATCCATTGTCTAGTAAGTGTTGAATAAGTTACATCCTAATACCTAAAGATTCTGGAATCTTGTGGCAAGTCTGATGTGCATGAAAGTTCCCAGGTGACTTGGGACTAGAATTTCTAACTGATGAACAGGCATCTAAATACCACAATTAAAATTCTCAAGCCAGAGAGATGAAGACTACCCTACTATCCACCTCAGAAAGATGGTGATCTTTTCTAAAGTAAGATAAAGTCAGGATACCAATTCCCCATCTTAGAAAACAACCTAGTATTGGTGAAAAAAAATCAAGGGGTTTCAGACTATTAGTTACAAACTCCTAGGAAACTTGTTATTCAGTACTTGGACAGAGAGAAATGTAAACTAGGCAAAACAAATCAAATACGTGCACTCCCCCGGATTTATCTGAAAGAATGTCACATTTGGAGGGAAAAATCTCTTGGGAATCTCTCTAGGCTTCTTCCTCTCTCACTTTTATTTTCCATTGGTGCCCTTCACTGGCTTTTTTTTTTCTATTTCCCCATCCTCCACTCCAGAATTTAATGCTAAGACTTTATTTTTCTTCCTTAATTTTCATCACCTAAGATCTCGCCACGCCTTGCTCTAAGCAAACCTACTAAATCATAACCACATATTATCAAGATCCTCAGATCATTCATCTGTGTATTAAAGCTTGAGAAACACTGGTCTAAGACACATAATTTAGTTCCTCTTTGTTTCATTATGCTCATGGAGAGCTTTAAATTGTACATTAAGAAGTTTGTGGTTAATTCATAAGCAACAGGAGACATTGAAAAAATTTTAAACAACAGAGTAAAAGAGCACATCACTGAAATTTGTTCATCTTGGTGACAAATGGCAGTCTTATTGCACTAAGGTTTCTAAATTACTTTGGCTTGGGAGAATTCAAGTAGAGCCTGAGAACTATGTATTATAGCAAATATCATGCACCATTTAAAAAATTAACTGGTTTAGAATCTTCTAATTGGGAACAGAATACAGCTACATCAAGTTATATATTCCATTTAAGCTATTATCTACCCTCCTGCCTGAGGAAGTATCCTCACAGTAGCATGTTAATCATTTTCAACCACAACCTGAAGAGGTCATAATGGTTATTTTTTCTGACATGCTTGTCATTTAGTCTTATAGATCATTCTTCTTAGCAAAACAGAAATTGGATCTGGAGCCATGGACTCGTACAGAAATAGCTCATATTTCAGCTCTCCACATCTCTCATTCTGCTTTGACTTTTCTTTGAAAAGAAAACTTTGTGCTTTTTGCTACCAAGTCTAGAGCCACAGCATTGGACCGTCTTTCAATGACCTGGCCAGTTAGTTCAGCACACAAAAGCCAAATCAACTAACAGCAGACATCAATAGATGGTAGGCAGAAATAACACCTATGAGCAACATGAAGAATAAGAAACAAAAGGTGAAGATTTAAAGCACCAGAAGACAAAATTTGTAAGGACATTCCCAACCCATAGGAATAGGAATAGTGGTTAGCATTATAGGCTAAAATTCTAAACTTCCCTAATGCAAAATTTGCAGCTATAATTTGTTGCTTAAGGACCAGGAAGACACTTTATATGTCTATTTCCTTGATTCCTTAGTACCTTACAAGGTGAGTATCATCACTTACTCTTCAAAGATGAGCACACTAAGATCCAGAGTTTACCTAACTTTCCCCAAATTATGCACATACCAAGGAAAGAATCAGAATATTGCTCCAGGTTTGACTATCTCTGAAACCCGTTACCCGTTCACTCTACGATGATACCTCTTTTGAGGAAGAGTCACCTTCCATTTTTCTATCTACTGAAAATTATCTCACTGTGAAGAGGAAGAGCTCCTCTACCTCCTAAACCAGCATTTTCCAGACTGTGCTCAATGCACATCAGACCTGAGAGATTCTCTGTGAAAAAAGGGTTTCCATGGACAGGTGAGTTAGAAAACACAGAATACTTAGTGGATCTCAATGTACATTTAAGAAGGCCTTAAAAAAACTATTTGACCTTGAATCATTATCCTACCTATATGAGATATTTTAAAGAATACTATAAGAAGTGTAGTCTTAACTTCATTGAGTTATCTATGTCTAGGTACTTAATAACAAAAAAAAAAAAACAAAAAATCATAAGCATAATGGAAATACCATAGAGCATTACTCTTAGAGCCAGATAAAGGACTCACATTTGTAAGCATCTTCAAGCTAACAGCTAATTCCTATACTCCTTTTCTCTTTTTCCCACTTCCTGGTTCCGTTTGGACTGTGTATTCAGATCTTTCTATGCTCCTCAAATCTAAGCTCTTCAACAAGGATAGAGTACCTTTGTTGTCATTGCTTTGTTTCAGAACCTTCATTTCCATATTTCATCTTTCACACTTCGTTTTTCCAATCAACTTCATTTTCCACACTTTACCTAGAAATCTTTCTAGAAAATTAATCTTAAAAAAATAAATCTTGTGCCAAGTTTCATTTTAACACCTCTATTATTTCTCTTCTACTTACTAGATAAAGTTCAAAACTTTTAGTTGGCACATGAACTTTAAAACCTGGTTCCAGTGTATATCTTGATACTTTCCAATCAAGCTGAGCTCAACATTGTTCCTAACACATCCCAGGTTTGTCATGATTCCTTAGTGTATGATGCCCTGTACCTAGAATGTTCTTTTTTCCCTTCTTTGTATGGCAAACCCCATTCCTCCTTCACACCCAGTTTAATTACCACAGCATTTTTAACACCCTTTTCAGCATTCTGAGGCAAAGTTTGCTACTTTCTTTTTTATGCTTTTTTGGATTTTGTTCCTTTCTCTATAGGTTTATCAGGGAGCTTTTAAATTTAATTGCTTTCTTGTTTCTCATACTCACTAGACTGTAAACTTGAAAGTAAGAACTCATGTATTTTTGCAGTCTTATTTTTAATAGATGTTAGTTAAATGTAGCAAAAATTGAAAGCTTGTTACAGAGAAGATATAAAGGTTAAAGATTTAGCTACAGCAGCTGGTCTGTTTTCTCTCTCACGTTCTCATTTTGAGGTTAAGCTTCATCATACTCTAAATCTCTTATGTTTATGTATTTATTTTCTTTACAAGATTCACAATTACTTCTTTTGGACTCATGTTTGCAGTGTGACAGTCCATCATACCATTTCTTTGATCATCCAGAGCCACTTGAACCAGGCTTATCATTTCTTACACAAGTGTTTATGATCTAAACCTTGCTTTTCATGTAGAGAATATTTTTCTTTTTAAAAGCATCCAGGTTGTTTCCAAAAAATGTGAAAATCAGTGATTTGGGCATAGTGATGCATTTCTCCTTTGCTTATCTCAGAGATCCTCATCAGGATAGCATAGTGTATGTGTAAGACCAGTGGTTCTCAGAGTGTGGTTCCTGGGACAGTATCGGCAACATCACTTTGAAACTGAGATAAATGCAAATAGTGTGGCCCCATCTTTGACCTACAGAATCAAAAACTCTAGAAGTGGGGCTCTATAAGCTATGTTTCAAAAAAAACTCCAGAGGAGTCTGATGAAAACACTGTTTGAAAACCTCTTCTGTAAGAGCTTGGGCTATCAAGTCAAACTACCTGGATTCAAATCCTTATTCTGCCCCTGGACCTTGTGTGTTTCCTTACACCTCTTGTGCCTCTCTCACAACCTCTTGACCTGGACTGTAACTCCTGCTAGTGATATGATAACTATCTTGATCACACTTTGCCTAGGCTGCACTCATTTCTTTCTTTCTGCTCTGTCATTGCCTTGTAGGACCTGTTCATCATTCTATTGCATGTGCAAACTTGAAAGTGCAAGGGGGTTGACCATTTGTGGGGCAACCTTTGACCAATAGGAAGATGGGATCCATTATTAAATAGTTCCTTCTTCTGTCTCTTGAGGATAATTTTGTGGCTTCTTTTCCTCAGCTCCTCAGAGAGTTCCAGATTGATAGAGGCCTAATTGACCACTCAGTGACCATGTCAGTTACACAGCTTTGACTGGCTTTCTTGCTTCCTTGTTCACTCTTCCCAGTCTCCCATTCCTGTCCCTTGGGGTTATTTCCCAAAATAAACTACATGACAGGCAAGCCCTATTTTAGACTCTACACTTGGGGGATCCCTAGCTGTGACATCAGGCAATTTTCTTCACTTCTCCAAACAAGCTTGAGCTTCCTAACAAGAATGAGCATAATTGTGTTTACCGTATAAGCTTTTTCAGAGTATGAAATGTGACAGCACAAGTAAAGGTCTTAGAACAGCACCTGGAACAAAGTAAATATCATCAAAAATTAGGATTACTATTATTCCCTTCTTCCTTTAGTTTTTCATAACTATTTTGTCTCCATCTATGACACCATTTTTAATTATTTTTGAGAGAGAGCGAGCAAGTTGGGAAGGGACATAGAAGTGGGGGAAGGATATGGAGTGGGCTCTGAGCTGATAGCAGAGAGCCTGATGCAGGCCTTGAACTCACAAACTGTGAGATCATGATCTGAGCCGAAGTCAGAGGCTTAATCGACTGAGCAATTCAGGTGCCCCTGTGACACAATTTTAATATCTTATAGATAGAAAGCCTAAAGTATCCAGAAACATTTTTTTTTTATTTTGGGACAGATATCAGCTTTAAGAGCAAATCCCATCCTTTCTTCTTTGTCTTGCAAGATAGCTGAAATTGCTTGGGATAATCTTACCTACTTTCAAGTTTTTCATGAGACATAGTCAGTTAGATAATGCACGGAAAGGGTTAGGCACATGATAGGTGCTCAACAAATGCCAGTTCCTTCCTCCACTTATATAGACTTATTTTTGTTTCCATTTTTATTTATTTATTTTTTAAAATTAATGTTTATTTTTGAGAGAGAGAGAAAGACAGGGTGTGAGTAGGGTAAGGCAGAGAGAGGGAGACTCAAAATCTGATGCAGGCTCCAGGCTCTGAAATGTCTGCAAAGAGCCCAATGCGGGAATTGAACCCACAAACCATGAGATCATGACCTGAGCCAAAGTTGGACACTTAAACGACTGAGCCACCTAGGTGCCCCTGTTTCCATTTTTATTGTCATCACCCTCTTCTAAGACCTAATCGCCTCCTCACTTCATCTCTTACTAGACTTTCACAACAGCTTTTTGGTTTCTTATGTAATGTTTACAGCTTTTAATCTATACTGTATACTTTTGTAGCACTTCTAGAACCATTACTGTATTTTTACAGACTTTGATTATCTAGTCCCAACCTATCTATGCTATCTTATTTTTACTACTTCAATTTCTATTTATCGTACAGTCTCCATTTTCTATCACACTAGATACCCACATTTTGTATGCCCCCCTCTTCCCCACCCATTCTCACATCCCTCCTAGGCACTTTCATTTCTGACCATTCTTTTATTCAACCTCCCTCATTTAGAATGTTCTTTCATTTCCCTCTCAAATTACAGTGTTTTCATTTCCCACTTGCCACCATCTCCAACTACTGTTCTGGGCTCTTCTTCTGCATTTGTATTCAGTGTCATATAATTGGGTGCCAAAAGTCCATTCTTCATGCTTGTTTTTTTCTGGAGCTAAATGTACATTGGTACAGCACCAAGAAACAATGATGAGAGGTCACCTAAATGTGGGGAAGTTAGAGTAACTTACCTTCACTGTCATTTCTTCCTTTTTAAAAAAAATTATTTAATTTCAAGTTAGTTAACATACAGTGTGGTATTGGTTTCAGGAATAAAACTCAGTAATTCATCATTTACATATAACACCCAGTGCTCATTCCAACAAGTGCCCTCCTTAATGCCCATCACCCATTTAGCCCATGCCCCTGCCCACCTCCCCTCCAGCAACCCCCATTCAGTCTAACAGCAGGATTTAAAATAAGAAGGGATTTGTCTCCAAACAAAAACATTTTAAGAAAGCTACCCAGGCTGAAGAGCACTCTAGCTATTGCTCTGATTTCACTCCTGCTTGTCTCAGAAGCAGTTCTAAAAACTGCAAATGTCTGTATTTGTATAATTTGAGGAGAAACTAAAGCCATAGTTCCCTGTTTCCCTTTGGAGAGGGGAAAAAGCACAGTTTTATGTCTTACTCTCCATGCTCACACTAGGTCACTGGGTCTGAGTGCCACCTAAGGTACAAATGATTTGTTCACAGGGTAAAAGCTATAGAAGCTTAGTGTTTCTTGGAGCCCCTTTACAGACACTTTGTTTGGGTGGTGGGTTCGGTGCATGTTTCAGGGAGATAATTGTGATTGCTGAAATCTTAATGCCAAATATTTATAATTCATGTCCATTTATTTATAATTTACAACCTTCCTTCTTCTAAAGTAATTTAAAATATCTTGAAATAAAAATGAATATATACTCCCACATGGAATTTAAAATAAATAAGAAAAGGACAGCAAACATCACATAGAAGAAGGCCCCAAGTCTCCAAGGACTTCTGTGAGAGAACAAAACCTTCTCTCATATGGCAGTCTGGATGATCATCCTAAAACTAATTGTAACTTTTGGGATCTTGGTGAACTTCTAGCCTCAACCAGATGATCTCTCTATAGATAGATAATCCCCTTTTCACATAGGTCATCTGAGAAAGTACTGGGAACAAGATAAAGAAGTAGAGAATTAAACCAAGAATGAGCTATTGATAGTAATTAAGTATTAACTACAAGCTTTTGATAGCCAAACCAAGAAAGCAAAACAATGAAGAAATAAAGTTGGCTAAAACTTATTTTTAAAAAAAGGAAAAAAACTACCTGATCTTCAGAAAAGATGAACTTTTTCTGATGTTAAGTTTTAGAGAAATTAATTGTAAGAACAAATGTCATGAAGCCAAATCATGGGAAATGTCTTCAATAACAGTTCTACAGAGGATTCTTTTTGATGGCCATTTTTCATATGAATGCACAATTTTCTAAAATGTGATATTAAATTATAGGTAAGTAAATGCATTTCTATAAAGAGATGGTTAGTACAGTTACATTTTGGTGGTATATTCTAAATTGTTCTTAGCATGTAGAGCATCAGGACAATAGGTCTTCAATAGTTTATGAAGGAAGAACAGGTTGGAAGGAACAAAATGCATGACATTAATACTGATGATCAGTGATGGATGAAAGCATATAAGGGTAGCAAGAAATTTGTCTTCATGGGCTAGCAAGAAACAATTACACACAACCAATCTAAAATTATCCAGGGACGACACTAAGGCAAATCATTTCCCAACAGGTTTTTCCTCTTGAAATCTTCAGGGTGCCAATTTTCCCTCTGGTCTTTATGTTCACTTGGTACTTAATTTTATCTATATAAGAATGGAGGTGGGGGTTGAAGCGTATCATGTAGTGAAATTTTGCCCTAGATCCACACCCTTGTGGAGATGATTCTGAGCTTTTAAAAGCTTAACCCAGTGGATTCCCAAGAACCCGTTGTAACACATTCGTGAACTTAGAGTTTGGGTTTTAGAGGCAATTCACCAGTGCCAAAACTTTTTGCAGGTTCCTACCAACTTTTAGAGGGTAAACAGCTTAACTGAGATACTCTCACCCTGAGAGTTTTCCAGCTCAGCCAAACAGCAGAGTACTAATAATAGAAAGAGTGTTAAGGAAAGCAGTGTTGTGTTATGGAGGAAGTATTTGAAATCAAAAGATATGTAGCAACTACTTCTATTATCCTCCTTAAGTCGTTACCCTTCTGAACTCAATTTCATCAACATTAATATAAAAGACTTGAATTATGTTATTTGAAGGTCCTAGCTGTACTATGACATGATTAATTGTAAATTATGGATATGAATGTGCTGTGTGTGAACGTGTGGCTAAGTTATATTAGTGTATGATCATGTTACTCTGCTACTTCATATCCTTCAATGGCTATTGGGATAAGATCCAAACTCTTTAGGTTCAGTTTATAAAACTCTTTCAAGATTAGAATGTGGTTTATGTTTCCATCTAATCTCTTGCCACTTATCTTTTACATACATACTATATATATGCCATATATGCATATTATTTATAATTATATATACATATATATGTATGTATGTATACTATATGCATGTACCATATATGTATACTATATGTATATTTATATGTATATTTATAATTTATGTATACATACATATGCATGTATGTACTATATATGTATACTATATATATATATATATATATATATATATATATATATATATATATATAAAATGTCCAGTTACCCTAAGCTGTGATGTTTCTTGCCTATAGCTCTTTACACATGTTCCTTTGTCTGACATGATCTCTATCCTTCCCCTGGCTCTCACCCACCCATTCTTCAAGTCCAAAATAATTACAAAAGCAATAATAATAGTAGTAATTGTGGACTAGTAGAAATAGTTTAAGAATGATAATAATAACCAAAATAATAGTATCAACTATATCTTTGCAGAGCTTACTATGTCCAGAAACTACACCAAAAACTTTACATACATCATCTTATTCAATCTTCACCTCAAACTTATGAGGTAGTTTTATTATTCCCATTAAAAATGAAGAAAAAGGGCCCCCCAAAAGTGATTGATCCAACATTATTTCTTCCTGAAAGGCTTTCTTGACCTGATTTCTCAAATATCCTATGGACTCCCATAGCACCGATAATCACAGTTAATACACTATATTATGACACCCATAATGCTCTGTGAAGGAGTCTTGCTTACTATCATATTCTCAATGCCTAGCAGAGTACTTGGTTCACAGTATGTGATTAACAAAGATTTATTGAATGGATGGAAAAACTAATAAATTCAGCTCTCCTTATTAAAAAAAGGTAATTAGGCCTAATTAGGCGTCAATGTGTCTCATTCCCCATTCTTTTGTCCATCCTCCCTTTGTTCTTCTATTCCTCCTAACTCCATTGCCATTCCCATCACTTTACTTCTCATCAAAATCCTCCTCCAGACATAAGCCAAAGGCTTGTGACAATGTTACTCTAAGCATGGCTGGACACTGCTTCTCATCAAAATCCTCCTCCAGACATAAGCCAAAGGCTTGTGACAATGTTACTCTAAGCATGGCTGGACACTGGTTATCATTGTGAGTACAAGATATGGAGCTTCTCCTGGCTCCTCTACTTTCTGAATCACAATAATCTCGGCAATATTACTTTCTGAGCCATGGATGGCAGTCCTAGAGACTCACATGTATGAGCCTTCCACAAGTTCCAACTGTCCTCTTGTCTGCCCCATGATGAATAGGACAACATGAAAACTTGAAGATTCTGTTTGCTTTCCCTCTGGATTGGTCCTTGGTGCTGTACCCATCGTACTTGGCAGAAATGCCACATAGATCAGTGTGAGTTATAAGCTGCATACAATGAATTCTCAGTAAAGGGAAAAAAATGCCAAGGTTTATCCTCATTTAAGATACTCTTTCTGGCTAATTTCCTTTTTATTATAATTGGAGTGCAGCCAGATCCTTATTTTTTCAAAACGCAGTGATCCCACAACTTGATGGGATATCCTCCTCATTAGTCATCAGAGGACCCAATTAATTGTGGAGTCTGCCACAGTCAAAAGGAAAGTTGGCAATCTATGATGAAAGCTAAAACTTCACTTAAACATTTTCTCTTTTAGAATTACAGGTGCAACACAAAAGGATATTCGAGTTATATTTTCAGAATCCTTGGTTTATAAGGCATCATTTTCTTGCATATGCAGACTCATTCACTTAACGTTCTACCATAGCATCTGGTTCATATTATGAAATTGAAGCCAAAAAAGGAATTTCATAAATAAGAAGGTATAGTAAATAGGAATTGCTTGGTGGGTTCTGAGCCTCTAGACATTGATCTTGATCATGTTGTGGATCTGTTGGTTCCTTAGAAACATACTAGCCCCCAATGTTAGCATGTATTTCTAGATAAAATCAGACTACACTAAGGGGAAGGCAAAAAAAATTTTTTTTTTCAAATGCAGTCTGAAAAGTGTGGAAGGAAGAAAGTCACTGGCATATCGTGTTTTGGTTGTCATGGACAACAGGACCTTCTTAGCAGCATCTGAAGTTCCATGGGGCCAGAGTCTGTGGTCTGTGAGAAGGGACCTAATTTTCCATCTCTCAGGGCAGTTCTGAGCACAAGACAACCTGAGAGAGCACTTCAGTAAATGGTCTAACGTGAGGAAAACATTGTCTCTGTGATATTAAACTTCCTAATTCAAATGGGAATAAAGAGCCCTGAATACAGATGTGTTGCCCACAGTGTGAAATAGTGAGATGTTGGTAAACAACTGTCTTTGGATTGATTTGTCTCCTCTAATTTTTATCCAGATGTGTTCCAACATCAAAATCCAGCTGGAAAGTCTTATTGCAATCCCCCTTCTTCTAATAACTATACTGCAAATGCTGGCAGCAAAGTAAAGTGATGGGAATGGCAAGCCATAGTACTAACATGCTTTAAAAACAGATGGGACACTGATCACCTCTGTTCTGCCACATGCTGCCTTGCAGGAGAGAAAAGCCTGGAATGCCTAACTCCATTGAGCTTCCTCACCATAGTCAGTAGCTGTTTCCAACGTGTAATCTCAACCTCAAGTTTTCTGAGTTCTTGTTAAAAACACATGTTCCTGGTTCCTGCCCTTAATGTATGGAATCAGAAATTCTGGGCAAGGAAGCTGCATTTTAAACAAGTTTCTGGCATGATTCTTATGTACTTCAAAGTTCAAAGACTTCTAAATATATAAGAGTACAGGCACTATGTTTCAAACACTATAAAGATACACTCAACTGCTTAGCCATCATAAAGAAATATGTTTTAAGTCAGATAATAGCCCTCAAGTCACTGACCTAACTAAAAATAAAATAGCGTATAAAATAAATATAAAATATTAAATAAAATATAAAATAAAATAAAGTAAAAATAAAAATAATATAGCTCTCAAGTCACTCTCCTAACTGTCCTAGGGAATGTAGGCTCTTCATTCTGTGGGCTCTTACCCCTAAATTCCAGTTTGATATTGCTAGCCCTCACTTACATGTGTGGGTTAGTATTTACAGCCTTCTTACCTGGTTTCCTGGCTCTGCTTAGTTTCAGGAACATAAAATCTTACAATGTTAGGGCTAGAAGGGACTATAAAGATCATCTTTTCTGACACCCACATTCCATGAAGATTTGGCCTTGGGGGGCTCTCACTAGATCTTCTCTTGAGAGAAGATCCTATTTGGGAAAAATCAGTATATCCTCAATCAAACCTACATTTCTTTAATTTATCAAACAGATATGAGAGTCCAGTGTTGTTTCAAAGGGCATAACTCTGAAAAGCCAGAGCCATATCAGTTTAAAGGCATTACCTTCATAGACATGTCAAGTAAGAAGTTGCTGTGGCTGATGTCAAGAGGTTGCTACCTGTTTTCTCTTGTGGGATTTTGATGACTTCCTGTCTCACATTTGGGTCTTTCATCCATTTTGATGTATTTTTGTGTATGGTGTAAGAAAGTGGTCCAGCTTCATTCTTCTGCAGATTTCTGTCCAGTTCTTCCAGCACCATTTGCTAAAGAGACTGTCTTTTTCTTTCCATTGAATACTCTTTCCTGCTTTGTCCAAAGGCAAGGGAAATAAAAGCAAAAATGAACTATTGGGACCTCATCAAGATAAAAAGCTTCTGCACAGCAAAGGAGGCAATCAACAAAGCTAAAAGCAACAGATTGAATGGGAGATTAAATTTGCAAATGACACATCAGATAAAGGGTTAGTATCAACAATCTATAAAGAACTTAACAAACTCAACACCTGAAAAACAAATAATCCAGTGAAGAAATGGGCCGAAGACATGTATAGACACGTTTCCAAAGAAGATATCCAGATGGCAAACAGACACATGAAAAATGCTCAACATCACTCATCATCAGGGAAATACAAATCAAAACCACAAGGAGATACCACTTCACACCAGTCAGAGTGGCTAAAATTAACAACTCAGGAAACAACAGATGTTGATGACGATGTGGAGAAAAGGGAACCCTCCTACACTGTTGGTGGGAATGCAAAGTGGTGCAGCCACTCTGGAAAACAGTGTGGAGCTTCCTCAAAAAATTAAAAATAGAATTAATTACCCTACAACCCAACAATTGCACCACTAGGAATTTATCCAAAGGATACAGGAGTTCTTATTTGAACGAGGACATGCACCCTAATGTTTATAGCAGCACTATCAACAATAGATATATTATGGAAAGAGCTCAAATGTCCATCAACTGATGAATGGATAAAGAAGATGTGGTATACACAGACACACACACGTGCGCACGCCCACACACACATAATGGAATGCTACTCAGCAATGAAAAAGATGAAAGCTTGCCATTTGCAACAATATGCATGGAACTGGAGGGTAAATAAGCTAAATAAGTCAGTCAGAGAAAGACAGATATCACATGATTTCACTTATGGAATTTGAGAAACTTAGCAGATGATCATAGGGGAAGAGAAGGAAAAATAAGATAAAAACAGAGGGTGGCAAACCATAAAAGACTCTTAAATACAGAGAACAAACAGGGTTGATGGGGGTGGGGAAAATGGGTGATGGTCATTAAGGAGGGCTCTTGTTGGGATGAGCCCTGTTATATGTAAATGATGAATCACTGGATTCACCTCCTGAAGCCAAGACTACACTGTATGTTAACTAATTTGAGAATAAATCTCAAAAAACTAATTAAAAAAGGCATTACCATCTAATGCAAGCCATATGTGTATTGTCCTTTTTTTTTTTTTTTTTTTACTGTTCTTCTCTTTGTGACTACTTCCCCCTGAATGTAGGTTTTATGTATTATCAGCATTATATTCCTGTGTCCTTAGCACAGGCATGCACATCATAGGCTCCTGGGAACTATCTGTTTAATGATGGAAATAAGAGAGAGGAAGGAAGGAGGAATTTTTCTTTAAAATAAAATTTAGGACTGGTTTTGATCATGTGGACCTAAGCTACCACATTGGTAGCTCTTCATGTCGTTAAGATTGCTGGTGTTCATCAATATTTGTGTTCTTTTCTTCATGGGCACAGAACCACACTTTTTAGTCTTCTCTGTGGATAGATATGCTCATATAACTGAGTTCTGGCCAAAGGATTGTGAGTAAAAGTGACAGGTACCACTTCCAGTGTTGACTCATGAAGATCTCCCACACAGGTTTCTTACTCTTTCCCTATCCACCAACTAAATAGAGTCAACTATAAGGCTCTAGAAGAATGTGGCTCAGTAAGACTGAAGGCCCTTTGGTCTCTTACTACACGGAACAAACGTGCCACTGGCTTTCACTGGACTGTGATGTAGGCAAGAAAGAAACTTCTATTGTTTCTGTACCCACTGAAATTTTGTTACCTCATTTAGCCAATAAACACACTTGAAAACAATTATGCTTATTCTCACAGTTTTTGCAACTTGTTATGATGTTTCATTAGCTAGGAATCATTTAAATAATCTGTTTCTCTGAGTATTAAGTCTGTTTCCAGGGAGTCTGCACTTAACGGATCTATGGTCATCAGCCAAAGAGTCAATATCTTCCTGTCTTCCAAAGTTCAGTTGTGGGCAAATAATGCAAAGAGAATCTGGACTAAACAGAGGAAGGTAATAATTTACACCAAGTTTCACCATTACCAAAGTGATCCATCATCAGAGCCAACTTCATGGGCATATGCTTGATTTAATGTTTGACTTTTTCCACCTTGAAATTTTTTATACTTTTTAAACAAGAGGTCTTACCATTTCATTTTACATTGGGCCCTGCAAATCATTTAGCCAGCCCTGCTTATCATACTTAAGGGAAATGAGAAATTGCTCTTTAACCCATCTTGAACTTCTACCTCCTAGATGACTGGCCTCAACTACCGAAGTATGGGCTACAGAAGTATGGGCTCAAAAACTAGACTTGGCTAATAGTTGCCCATGTACACAACATGAACAACTCTCTAAACTCTGATCTGTCTTACTCTTTGAAAGGTGCCTGCATGGTAGAGGTGATGATATATTCCAATGCAATTCCCCAGCATTCATTTATAAAAACTGGCAAGAAGTTATGCCACTGTTTTAGAAGCTTTCTGTTTCTTACTTTGCCTTGATATAACTTTTCCCCATACTTAATTCTTGAATTATCTCCTATTCTTGTGATGCTCCTGTCTTCCTGGCCTAGAGACCGTGCTGAATTCTCATTACTCATTAGCAACCTCAATTACCTGCCACCTCAGATGTTTCAGATTCTCCTCTATGTGCCAATGTACTTATTTATCTTTAGCTAGCCCCTCATAGATGTCCCATTAAACCTTCTAATCTGCCTTTTATTCAAGTTCTAGAATTTGCCTTCCAGTTCTGGTTTCACTATCAGCTGTTGCTGCAGGTTTTTTGACTCAAGTCGCAACTCAATTCTGCTATCACCACCAGAGGTATCGCTCCCTTTTTTTTAATGATCTTAATCAGTACTCACTAGTAGATGTTAAACAACCAGACACCAGATATAAAAACCTAATTGGTAGTATTTGACAATTTCTGTGGTATAAAAACTCCCACCATGACCAATTTCAAGCTATCAAAGTGATGTCACTGAACTCAGAACTAGGAAGAGAGATATGCAATTGACTTGACAATTGCTGTGTGAGGGAGCTCCAGCACACCACTGGCTTAAAGTTTAATTAGCCTCTTTCTGAAGAGCAACTGAACCACAAGTCACCCTGTTGCCCAAGTCAAAACCCTTCTGTCTTCCAAAGTTCCCTTGAGGATGAACAAATCATTTTGTACAAGAGAAAGTTAGGACTATCCATAGGAATTAAATTTGATGATGGGGGCTGTGTTTGACTTCTTTGTCTCCTCATCCTTACATTAATTCCTCACTAAATCATATAGAGTTTATTTCCTTAATAGCTGACACATTCACACCATCTTCTTCATTTCTCTGGAGACTGCCATTTTTTGGCTACCATATTATTTCACCTAGATTGGTTACTTGATACTTCTGTCTCCAGTCTTGCCCCCTTCTAATCCTTTCTCTATATTACTCTCTAAATACAACGGGATCATATTATAACCTTTAATATATCTCATTGCCTAAAGTAAAAAGTCATACCTGATCTTTTGTGAACTGGTCTAACTTCACAGCCTCATGGCTTCAGCAGTTTCCCTCTCATCTCTTATTCTATGCTCGAGCTAAGCTGAGTCATTTGAAGTTCCCCTACAATGTTGGGTACTTGTTAGTGAGTCTTTGCATATGGTATGCCTCTACCTGGAATGTCCTCTTCCACTCATCAATTTTTAAGTGTTCATTTAGATAGTCCCTCCTCTGAAGTCTCTCTGACATGCTCCAGGATGGTTTTGGTGTTGTGTTAATCTGCTTAAAAATTATTTTTTAACATTTACTTATTTTTGAGAGACAGAGAAAGGCAGAGCATGAGTAGGGGAAGGGAAGAGAGAGAAGGAGATAGAGAATCTGAAGCAGGCTCAAGGCTCTGAGCTGTTTCTCAGCACAGGGCCTGACATGGGGCTCAAACTTCCAAACCATGAGATCATGGCCTGAGCTGAAGTTGGACGCTCAACCAACTGAGCCACCCAGGCACCCCAGTTGTTACTCTGCTTTAATAGCACCTTGTTATCCACACTAATAATAGCACATATTTATCAGGGTCTCAGTAGGAAACAGATGGCATACTTCAACTGGGCAATTTGAGGAGAGTTTTATGAAACAAAGGTTTTGGCAGAGTTTGGCATAGTATAGCACCCTGGTGCTAGTAGCATCAGAAAGTCACCACCATAAGCCTGATAAAGGCAAAGGGAAAAGCAGTTACCATAACTCAGAAACAGTACTGTATAGAGGTACTTCATCTTATGATGTCTGTGGCCTTTGGTAGAAATAGACACAGCAACTCCACAAGGAGGGAGCCCAGAAAATACATACCAACTTCATATCCCTCATGCCCTTGAATATACTGCTAATAATTTCCAATGGCTAAATCTAACGAGAAGCCAAATAACAAATAGTGAAGGATGCAATTTGTATATTTAATACATACAAATCAGACTCTTCTATTATAGAAGAGGGTTGAGGATAGAATGTGGATCCAGGAATACAAACACAAGTTACCAGCACAGCCAATGCCAGCTTATTGAACACTTAGTTTACTTGACAAATAATATCCCCAGTTCATAAAATTACCACACATTTTACACAGTTATCTCCAATTTACAAGTGAGAAAACAGGATCAGCTGGCTCTGCCGGCAAACAGGAGGCAGGACAAGAATTCAAACTCAGATCTGTCTTGTTCTGAAGGCTGAGCTCTTTCCACTTTCTCATATTATCATTATTGTTTTAATATATGGTCCCATCCACTAGACTATCATCTACTTGAGTACAAGGCTAACATTTCATTTATCTTTATGTCACCAGTGCCTTGTGTAGTGGCTTGCCTATGGTAAGCATAGTAGGTAATAGGTATTTGTGAAATTGATTAAAAAAATTTACAGAATAGTAGTTTAATTTATGTGAATGGGGACTGGGTAATGGAAACACGTCAGGGAATGTTAGTGAAATATATCTGGCACTAAAGACACCTCTTTGTAATTATCCTTTATAAGTGATTGTTCTCCTTTTAGCATATAGGGAGAAAGAAAGTTTATCTGGTCTTTTAACCACAATAGAGTATTACAAAAACTGACAATAAGTGGGTTCTTTGTATGCTGATCATCTTCCATCTTCCCCCTGACTTGGCTAAGAGCTGGGGGTAACAAACAATGAATCTTGCTTTTCCCAGTCCTTCCTCTATGACTTTTCTTCTGAGTTGCCATGCCTCTTTCTAATGGTTCATTTCTCTTTCCCTTTCACTTAACTTGGCTTTTATATATCTGTCCATCACTGACTCTAACTACTAGCTAGGATGGCTTGACTCTTTTTTAACTTTCAAAGGAAGCTGCCTATTCTGAATGTGTGATGCTAGAGAATAGGTTTTGGTAAGTCCTTAAGAACAGTTGTTTATGTTCTTTCAAAGGTTGCCAAGTAATAAATAGTTGTTTGAAAGTGAAGGGTAAAGTGGTATTTCATCACCCTGTTCTCTGCTGTTCTTGTGATGGCTCAAATCATAAAACATTGCATTTCAACCTTCATAGAGAGAACCCATCCACTTCGGGTTACTGAGTGGGCAGAGACACTTGCTTCCCTACTCAGTACCCAGGGCACTACTCAATTCCTGCCCAGTTGGAACTCTGCTGGTTGAACCTTTGAAACTCTAAAGCTGATTGAAGTGTCTGAGCCAACAAAAGAGGCAAAAGGCCTTTTTACTTCAGCAAGAAAATGTTCCAGTTCTTTTGCACTTGACTAATGAAGGCTGGCCCTGCAGTCCTAGTGTCCCTGGAACACAGAAGGGGGTTGTAGGGAATAAAGGCAACTTCACTCTCTAAGGTCATTCTTCTCTTCCCAGGGACTTTTATAGATGGCCTTCCAGTCATTGAGTGGTTTGCTACTCATTCAGATTTTATAGCTTTGGATCTGGGTGAGAAAAAAAAAAGAGAGGGAGAGTTATCTTGTATATTGCTAAATTGCATCGAGTATTCCAATGTCTGGACTCTTGGGCATGTTTTGTCTCATTTACATTAGTCCCCACCTAGCTTCACATGAGTGAAGGCCACCTGGCCACCCTTTTAGAGATTTCAGTTTGCCATCCTGAATTTAATTTGTAAGTTACAGTGCTATGAAGATGTAAACTATTTATTTTTGTTGTTATTGTTGGATCAAGTTAAAGCACTTAATAGTAGAGATTCAGATATTCATTTTAGTACCATCTAATGCCTCCAGTAAGCTGAGTGAAGAAAGTCTGCTCCTGACACAATTTTAGAAAATGTGAGATTTTTAAAAGCCCAGGATCCAAATTACACATTGCGATCTGTTGTGATATGTCTGGATATGGAGATTGAAGTAAATAGAATTGTAAACAGCAGGCCTGAAAGGAGCTTTAGAATTGATCCCCAATTCTCAACTTTATAAATAAGCTGTTTGAGACCTACAGTGACTATTGGACATGAGTTAATGTGTAAGATGAGAACAGTGTCCTACTTGTAATGAACTAGAAATCTCCACATTTCACAACCCATTAAATTAATTATGGTATGGCATCTGAGCTTACAGTATAAGAATACAATGTAAAAGATGGTTCTGATACCACATAGAAAGATCTGGCCCAAATCAGCTCCAATTTTATATCTAGCCCTACCTAAAGTTTTCTATAATTTATTACATCTGAAGACTTAAAGGGTTATTTTTATGCAGAGAAAATTGGACTATGTAAAAGTTATTTTCATCACTTCATCTAATTACAAAGCAGAGAACAGAACTATGACTGTTTAAGCATGTGGCAGATATAACAAAGGATGAATAGAAATGAAAGACAGTCTTGACTAGCTGCCAAAGCAAGCAAAGATGGGAGAAATGACTCCCATGATTGGAGGGGAAAATAAGAAAGCAATAATTTCTTTTTAGAATGTTTACATACTCTATTTAGTTAGGTATTTTAAGGGTTTGTGTTAACTATGATATTGCTTTTTCCTTAGTAGAATGTAGTTTATTTCAGCAATAATGTGTGTTTTTATTACAACTGACTTCAAGGAAATGGTCTCTCGCTGAGAAAAAGGAAGAGACAGACTTATAGCTGGGCCAGGGAATATAAATTTGAGCAAATAGTCACAGAGTCATAGAATCATAGGTTCCCTCCAGGTGATTTTTTCCCCTTCCTTTGGGATAACTCAAATCTACATTAGCACTGAGAAGACAACCATTAGCATTAAAGAGGAAATCATTAGCACTGGGGAGAGAGAATTTGGCAAAAAAAAAAAAAAAAACCCACTTGTGGCTAAAAGAGAAACAAAAGAAAATTTAGCATAAGAAAGAAAAGCTCATAAGTCAGTCAACTATTCTGAGTTCTTAAAAAAAGCAAAAAACTCTATTTGGTCCAGAGAAATACTTTAACTTCTTCTCAACTGTCCATTACCTCTGGGGAGATAAAATAGATTTTAGCTTATCTAGTTTCCTTCTAATATGTTGATGCTGAGAAACAGTCTGCACGCAAGTCAGAGAAACCTGGAATTAAATCTAAATCAGGTACTTTACAGCCAAGTGATCTTGAGCAAATCTCCATCTTTCTAAACCTCAACTTCATCCAATAAATAGCGTGAATAATGACTTTTTTAGTGTTGGCACAAGGGGTAAGTGCAAAAAGATAAATGTCAATAAATAGTAGTTTTTAACTTCTGATGAGCAGATTGTTGTCTGAGACTCCGGTACTGTCAGGATATTTCCATTGTCTCTGGAAGTGACTGAAAGAGAAGCTATTTTTTTTTATTCATTTAGTTATTCTTGCTGCTGAGGGACCAAACAACTTAAGGAAAAAAAAGTATCTTGGGTTTGTGCTAGTCCAAGATATATTTCTTCCCAGAAAATTGAAGAGGTCAGGAATAGGTTGGAGCAAGTAATTTTCAAGCTTCCATGAGGTAGGACCTCATTTTGCTTGGAGTCTAGTGAATTCTCATCATTTCAGATGCACGTGTATATAAATATGTCATTATGCTAACATAAATGCCCATGTGTATGGTGGGGATGAGCTTAAAGCTGCCACTCCATGAGCACAGACATTATTTTATTTTAAATTCTTACTACTAAGCATCCACTATGTGCTCAGAAGTTTCAGGTGCTTTATATATGCCATTCTTTGTTTAATTCTCACCATTGTCCTATGTTTGAAAAGATACTATCCTCATTTTGCACTTGAGATAACTTGCTAGAGGAGTTAACCTGGATTCACGAGCAGTGTCTACATTGTAAAGTAGAGGTAAGGAGTCTAGTTGAGTACCCTTTTGCAAAAATCTAGTTGAGAGGAATTTTTGGTCTGTGGGAATGGAGAGAAGTAAATCTCTTGGAAATATTCTACAATGTTTTTATCCTTGCCCCGAAAGGCATATTATAAAAATCAATTAATTTAGTTAAACAGCAACTAAATATGAAAAATATGACTCTTCTAATCATATCTTGTACTTCTCCTTTAATAAAAGTGCTTTATAAATAAATCAAATACACTGGAATTCAGAGATAGTATCAAACCCCTATCTAGGTCTCTATTTTAAAGGTCTTTAGGTAGTAAGATTGAGAAATCTTCCTTGTGAAGTGTTCAGTAATTCTCACTTCCAGGACCTACTTTTGGATAGCTGACCAATAAAACAGCCTCTGACTAGTAAGCATTATGTTGTCCCTGACGGATTGCTATTATTTCAATAATTTAGCTTTATCATGAAACTATCAAATGAAAATAGCCAATACAATCTTGTTTTATTCACTTGTTTCTTTTATACTGCCTCTCCTTTCCCTATAGTGAACCATATGTACTACACACAGCTGTAAATAAATATCTTTAAAAATATTATTATGAACTTCATTTTGAATAAATGCACAGCTCATTTGTAACCAGAGTGAGCAGTTACATGTTGGCAACTAAAAACATTTCCTCCACTAACGTGATGCTAAAGTCTTGAATTTTACCATCAGAGAGGCTTCCCCAGCATCAAAATGCTAATTACTTTAGAGCAGGGTTTCTCAGTCTTGACAGTCCAATTGACATTTTGGACCAGATAATTCTTTGTTATATGAAATTGTTTGGTGCATTGTAGGAATGGTTAGCAGCATCTCTGACCTCTACTTACTACAGACAAGGGGCAACCACCCCATCTTTCCAAATTATGATCATCAAAAATATCTAAATATTGCCAAGTGACCCCTGAGGAAACAAAATTGCCTCCAACTGAGAACCAGAGGCAAGGCTATGTTATTCTATTTTTAGTCACAATGTGATCTTATTTGTTTTTCCATATGGACAAAAATCTGTATGAATAAGCCTCAATAGACAAGTTTGTGATTATCATTTTTAGAAATAAATGTATCTTTGTTAAAAAGCTATATATGTTTATTGTAGGTAAAAACAGAAAAAAATTAGGTAAAACTATCAGACAATAATATTTAAATACTTAAAAATTTTTTTAATGTGTACTTATTTTTGAGAGAGAGAGCGAGAGAGAGCAAGCAGGTGAGGGGCAGAGAGAGAGGGAGACACAGAATCTAAAGCAGGCTCCAGGCTCTGATCTGTCAGCACAGAGCTCAATGCGGGGCTTGAACTCAAGAACTGCTAGATCATGACCTCAACCAAAGTCAGACACTTAACCCACTGAGCCACCCAGGTGCCTCTTAAACACTCTTATTCCCATTTTCCAGAGACAACCAGCATTGTTATCTATTAATCTCGATCAAAATCTTCAAAATGAGATTATACTGTAATTATTGCTTAGCAACTTGATTATATTTAACTTAATAATATACGACAAATAATTATCTACCTGCAACATAATTTTAAACAGAATAGCATTCCACTGTATGTCTTTACCATTGGTGAGTCATTCATTCATTTAGTAAATAGAGTGAATTTCTATGTGTCAGGCACTGTGCTAGTTCCAGAGATAAAACTGTGAAGAAGGTAGATGGGCAAGAAACTGCACTCATGAAGTTGGAGAGAATAACAAAGCAAATATATAAAGTAAGACAGAACAGGCAATGGCCTAACACCCTTTAGGAAGACAGGCCTTGGCAGTCAGGTGTGAGGGGTGGATAAAGATAAATGATCTTTTAGTTTTCAGTGAAGAGTAGCCAGTGCCGAAGACAAGCTGTTGTCCTACTGATCTATAATTCCCTCCATTTATTTATCATTATACTGCTTAATAAATGATTGGAGGATTTAGATTTTTATATAAAAAAACATTCCTCAATCATCCTCCTGATTTGGTACCATTTCCACTACTCTTTCTCCCTCCCAATTTCCCAAGATGTGCAGGCAAATATATGACATCTTATAACTGTATTCTTATTAGGCCTGGATATATGCAGTGACCCTCTGACTCTAATGGAAGCACTCAATAGTTAGAAATTATTATTTAAAAAAAGTAGCTGAACTCAAATCAATACAGTATTCTAAACTAAAGTCTTCTTGTTTTATGTAGCTCTTCTAAGTATAACAGCAGACCTATCTCCTCCTGATTAGCATCAGTATGCCTGGTAGGGTGGTAATTACTCTTCTTGCAAGCTGGTCCTTTGACAGGAGTCTTGAAAGAAGGAGGAGTTCAATGGAACTTTTGTCACTCCTCCTATAAATTCTCAGAACTCACAGTTGTGGGAATGGTAAGCAAAACTTCCCTGACTGGGTTGCTAGGAGTGATGGGAAACAGGTAATCAGAGCCATTTGAATTTCCACTTTTTGGACTCATGTTTTTTACCGTTTGAAAACACAGCACTGTATAATAGTCATTGATTTAGAGTGTATATTAGATTCTTTGAGATGGTGTCATATCTTTGCTGTATATCATTTCCAAGCTGTCACCTTAACAGATAGTTCTGTCACTCTTTCAGGCCAGCAGCTCCAGAGTGGTACAGTATGAGACAGGACTGGTGATCCCATTGTCTCGTGCCCATTGCTGTACCTCTTTTGCTTTAAAATAAGTCCCTTGGTCTGTGCAATATCATATGGTCAATGGATCAGACAGTCTCTAAGCCTATAGATAATGGTGTTGACTGAAGATCTAAAGATAGGCAAGAGGCGTGCCTGGGTGGCTAAGTCAGTTAACCATCTGACTCTTGGTTTCAGCTCAGGTCACAATCTCCTGGTTTCATGAGTTTGATTCCTTTGTCAGGCTCTGCACTGGCAGCATGGAGGTTCTTGTGCTTCTCTCTCTCCTCTTGCTCTCTGCTCCTCCCCCACTCACACTGTCTCTGTCTCTCTCAAATAAATAAACTTAAAAAAAAATAAAGATAAATAAGAAAAGACAGACTCATATCAAAAATAAAAGTGGATTCTCATCAAAACGAAACTCATTTTGACTAGTCAACATTGTACTGGAGGTCCTAGCCAATGCAATGTGGCAAGAAAAAGAAAGAAAGGCATTAAGTATGATGTTAATTATGGTTTCATCATATATGGCCTTCATTATGTTAGGCTACAATCCCTCTAAACCCATTTTGTTGAGAGTTCTTATCATGAATGAACTTTATCAAATGCTTTTACTACCATCTATTGAGATGATCGTATGATTTTTATCCTTTGTTTTGTTGATGTGATGTATCATGTTGATTAATTTGTGACTATTGAACCATCCTTGCATCTTGGAATAAATCCCATTTGAATGTGATGAATGATCCTTTTAATGAGTTGTTGACTGCAGCTTGCTAATATTTTGTTGAGGATTTTTGCATCTATGTTCATGAGGGATATTGGCATGGAGTTTCCTTTTTTTGTATTGTCTTTCATTTTGGTACCAGGGTAAAGCTGGCCTTGTAAAATACATTTGGAAACTTTTCACTCTCTTCTATTTTTTGGAATAGAATGAGGAGACTAGGCATTAATTCTTTAAACATTTGGTAGAATTCATTTGTGAATCCTGGTTTTGTACTTTTGTTGGGAGTTTTTTGATTACTGATTTAATTTTGTTACTAGTAATTGGTCTGCTCAGATTTTCTATTTCTTCCTGATTCAGCTTTATAACATTGTATATTTCTAGGAATTTATGTATTTCTTATAGGTTGGCCAATTTATTGGGATAGAATTTTTTATAGTATTGTTTTACAATCCTTGGTATTTTTGTGGTGTAAGCATTCAAATTAAGATCGAAGACATAAAACTATTTGCAGAGGACATGCTTACCTATGTAGAGAATCCCGAAGAATCTATAAAAATCCTATGAGAACCAAAATATCGTTTAGAAAGGCCATGAAATGTATATATGATCCCTCAGCTAATGGCACCTATATAGCAATGGGATCAAAAAATATTTATAAGTTAAATATGAGCAAAATATAATAAAATTGACAAATAACACCATCATTATAATGTGACAGTTTCTCTTTCCTTTGTTTTAACATGAATATAAGAGTCACTATAGCATCCTACATTGTTTTTCGGTGAGCATGCCTAATATTACCTTATTCTATGTGATAACTCAAATTCTTCTACTCTTTCTATTTCTACTATTTATATAGTCTTCTGATATCAATTTGCATTTTAATTGGCTTGAATGCTTCATTTATTTGTAAACTCTTGATAAGTAAGCACAGATACAAGTGATACAACTTGTACTCCACACAATCATAATCACATCTACAAATGTACTCCTTTATATGTTACCACCAAATGATCCAGAATATGATTATAATAACTAATTTTTTTAAACTTGTATAAAAGTGGACCAAAAATCACAAAGGGACCTTCTGTAATAATATATCTATGGATCACACAAAGGTTTATGGATCTCAGTTTTGAGAAACATTGGTAAATACCACTCATTTGGCAATTAACCCTATAAAGTCTGGTAGTACCTCTTGTATTGTGTCACATTAGGGCTAAGAGCTTTTCAAGCTTTTATGGAACAGGGAGTATGCTCAGTGAGGATTTATTGCTTATTTCCTAACACATATTGAGTTCTCATCTGATATTTATGGATTAAATTACACCTAAACTCCTCTTCAATGGACAGAATGCCTTTGACCCATATGAAATTCTATGCTTCATATCTTTATCTCTGCCATCCAGTTTAAGGAGAGGCTCAAACTAATATTCCCTGAATAGTAAACATTAAGTGCTTTTATGTACAACATGGAAATATGAGGTTTATCTCATCTGATCCTATCACAGCCCTATGAAGAAGGTTATGTTTTTATCCCCACACACAGTGCTTAGGAAAGCACTAAAGCCCTGAGGTGTAGGGAGGACCAACAATTTGCCTAACATCACCTGGCTACTAGGCAGTAGACCTGAACTCAGGCAAACCAACTTTAAACCAGAGTACTAGACTGGCATAATCTAATGCTCACTGCATCCTGGAAGCTTCATGGACAACTTTGATGACACTTATCTCCTGAGTTCTACAGTTTGCTCTGCAGTTGCTTAAGTTGCTTGGAATGCCTGTTTCATAAACATACATGAGGAAATCTCATCTTTGATCCATGAAGATCCACAATGAAGTAATCTCCTTTCTCAATGGGGGTTTAGTAGGTTTATTTGTAGTCTGGAGTTTTGTGCTTCTTTTTTTCCTATTTAATGATTTTATTTGGGCAGCTGTGGCATGCTACTAATGTGTTAGGAGCACTAATATACTTATGTGAGGAGTTAGACTTTATGGTAAAGAAAGAGATAATTCTGATTTTCTTTGATAATCAAAACTTACCACTGCCCCTTAAAACCCCCAAGGAGAGGAACTCTTCTCCTCCATTCTCTACATTATCCCAGATGGTTCTGAAGGAGATTCACAAGCCATCTGGATTTAATTAGATAGTGTACTGTGTGGATATGCTTGTTGCAGTAGTACTGAGGAGAATTAGTTTTAATGGAGAGTGTCTTAGATTTGGAGTCAGTTATTCTGGTTTCTCTCTTCTCACTAACCTCTCACTCTGTTTTTTTGTATCAAAGTACAGAATATGTTTTCTGTTACTTCACTGGGTTTTACCATTACTTTAGAGATCAGATAATAAATTGTTTGGAAATGTCTCAAAAAGCACAACCACTGCAGCATGCAAAAGATTCTTTTGTTATTATTATAGTACTGTGGAATTTAAGCCATTTTTTACAACTTTTTGATTATATGATTATCAACTCTCTTGCTCATTTGTGATGGCTTAGATGGGATCAATGACAGGGAGCATGGCATTTTGAAGCTCTAATTTTGAGTTTAGTATCTGTATGACCTCCCTCAGCCATTGAAGCCCTCGATCATGCAATTAGTTTGCCCTTTATTTGCAAACTTCCCTTCCCCTTTCTATTTCCCTCAGGTTGCAGAAGTTGAAATATTCAGGCATGTTTGCCTGAAGTCAAAGAGTTATTATTAATTCCACATTGGGCTAAAGATTCCAAAATAGTTCAAGTAAGAGAAAAATAATCTTCATGGAGCTTGTAATTAGCCAGCTGTGGCTGGGGGAACCAGCTTCTATTAGGGGAAACTTCAGCTGGATTAAATAATAACAGTGCGCAGTTCCTGATTTTGGCCCAAGTTTGGAAATGTAGTGACTCTGCACAGAGTTTGCTCTTATAATGATATTCGTGGCCATCCCCATTTCATGGCCAAATATTTGGAAACTTGAGATATGGAGTGTGTTCTTGAAAATACGTCAACTGTTCATTAGGCAGCTCATAGTAGGAGGGGTAAAAAGATTCTGTTATTTCCACTGATGTAGACTCTCAGCTCTAGCCTTGCTCCTTTGGGAAGTCAAATGAAGATAAATAGATAAGAAATGAAAAACAAGGCATCAAAAAACCAGCACATGAGCACTGAACCTAGAAGTATTAAGGAATTTCCCTCCCAAACCAACTGTTCCAGGAGATGTAGACTGATTTAGTAGCTGAGAAAATAGATTTTCATTAGTTGTCTCCTCCAGCATCAAACTTTAATTTTGAATTTTCTAATTTCAAGTATGATTATAAAGATGTTATGTGATCTCTGTAGAAAAACCTTATATGTCTTGATAAACAAAAATGAAAAAAAGCAATCAACTTGGACAACCCATGGAATTAATCATCATTCTTGCTGAATTTACCTCACTGGATCAGTGAAGATTCAATCAGGTAACTGTCATGATAGTTGTTCAAAAGGGTCCAGCTTAATACAGAATGGTAAGAGCTACCCCTCACTGAGAGCTTACTATATGCCAAACACTGTTCTGACCACTGTGCAAATGTGGGTGTCCTCCCTACAAACCCAGATAGGTATCATTATTCCCACTATAGAGACAACAAAAGTAAACCACAGAGGTATTTAGTAACTCACCCAGGGTCACACAACCAGTAAGAGACCGAACCTTAATTTACACCAGCAGACTGACTCCAGAGCTCACACCTTATGCCAGGAATTAGCAAATTACAGCCTGAATGGCAAATGTGGCCCTGCCACATTTTGTAAATAAACTTATTTACACACACACACGCACACACACCAATCATTATCTTATTTTATTTTATTTATTTTATTTTTTAATGTTTATTTATTTATTTGAGAGAGAGAGAGAGAGAGAGAGAGAGAGAATGAGCAGGGGAGGGACAGAAAGAGAAGGAGTACAATAATCCCAAGCAGGCTCCTCACTGTCAGCACAGAGCCTGACATGGCTGAAATCAAGGGTCAGGACATTCAACTAACTGAGCCACCCAAGTGCTGCAAGTCAATCATAATTTTAAAACCCAGGGATAACCTTGTTGATTATTGGTAGGTATATCCATGCTTTTCCAATTCTCTTTCTTTCTCTTTCTTTTTCTTTTTCTTTCTTTCTTTCTTTCTTTCTTTCTTTCTTTCTTTCTTTCTTTTAGGGAAAGGAAAGAGATGATAATGGCTAAGAGTAGAGCATTTGTTAAACTTACTTAATATTTATATTGATTCCAGAAAACTGTCACTCAAAAGATTTGTAAGAAGGAAGTGTTTTACATTAGAGAAGAACAGAATATTAGTTCATTAAACTCTTTGTATCTATCTAATTAGATAAGGCTACACCCTCAGATAGATTTTGATAATGTTGTCTTTGGTACCCACATCTGGCTGTATTGTCACAGTTCAAGACTCAATTAAAATATTGCTTTATGCCTTGACCCTAAGTAAAACTCTGAAAATGCTAAGTTTGAGATTCTGGTTTGGAAGTTAAGAATTGTGTGATGTAAACATATTTTTGAAATGTAAATACCAGTTATTCTTGAAGAGAAAACAAAACAAAAACAAAATTCTAAAGGCCAGAAATGAGTTAAAATCAAAATGTGTTTATTAAGCACTGCTTCCAGAACCATAAAGTAGATATTAGAAAGATAATATCTCTGGTTTTAAGAAATATATAACCTTGCTGTAAGAAAGGAATGTTTACTTTCTTCATGAACAAGGCTCCTTGTTAGTATATATGTTAGTATATGTGTTTAAAGCACCATTCTTCCAGGTTATTCCATTCTTTGGGGACTATGAGTCTTTTGTTGTTTTTGAACTATTTTACAACACTGTAAGTTGTGGGTTACTGATAGCAGTACAAAAGAATTCTTGTCTATAGATATGCAAATAAATTCTGTCTAGTGGAAGTTCAAAGACTTCTCTCCTCCACACTGAAAGCAGCCAGGTTTTGTGTCCATCTGCAAATTCATTTCAACATTGCTCATCTATAATCATATCTGTTCTTTGGACACTCTTTTGAACTGGTTGTATCATTTTACCAGTTCTCTCATTTATTTAATTAGTTAAATAAAATCTTTGACATATGTTCACTTTGTATTTGTTAAAAAACTATCCTTTAACGTGAGCTTAAGCTCTAGCGTTAGTCATAGATCCCAATCCTATTTTGGCTATTATCAGCTATGTAACATTAGGCAAAAGCTTAACTTCTCTATTAAAAATATCAGCCTCAATGAATTGTGGTGTTATGTGATATGTTACTTCTATTCTGAAACTTAGATACACTCATTTTTTAAAGGATTAGCAGAATCAGTGTATGAAGTGACTACTCTGTGACAACAATAAAGTAGACCTATTCAGTCAACATTCAAGAAATATAATGAATATGACTCTTTTTTATGCCTCTAAAGTTGCTGCCTTAAATCTTTTGACTCAACTACCTAAATAAGTCAAAATGTTTTCTAAAGCTATATAAATGAAACAGAATCATGCTTTTAAATTCCAGTTAGTCATATTTAATATGCAAAGGTTAATCAGTGAGTAATCTTTGCAATCATGTTTGACAAAAAGATGTCCATAATAGTCAATTCCATGCAATTCCTCTCTAAATAAGTTTTCCTTAGGTTCTTCCTCTAAGATGCAATTTTCATTTAGTGCACATTAACTGAGTTCTTTTTTTGGTGGATCAAGAACATAGGCTTTCCTCAAAGGATTAGTGATCCTTAGCTGTGACTCTAACTCAAGTCACAAATATAATTAATTCTTCCTACTATTATACTTTGCCTTTTATGTTCAGAAATATTGAAACAAGCCCCCCCTTTATTTTTCAAAATGCAATAGATTATTAAATACTTTTTAAGTGATAAAAAGCCAGTTGATGAAATTGAACATATCACTATGTGGTATTATATGTCATTTATGAAACAGCTATTAATTCCAATTTGAGATCCCTTTCAAAATCCTTCAGAGATTATGAAGATCTATGGATTTTAGAAGATTTATTACCAATCTTCTTAACTTCTGGAACAAAATAATTTCACCTGTCCCACTTCAACATTCTCCACTCATCTGGTCCATTCTACACTTATATACATATAAGCAGTATTTTCTAAATGAGAGACATGAGAGTCTCAGTAAGTTCAGTGTAAAAGTAACTTTGGAACACTATATACAATATTCCTCTTGGAGATACATGAAACATTAGATTACTGAAGATTTTGAGATGGTCTATAGTGAAGAAATCTATTTAACTTTGTTAAATTCATTGTTTCCCAAATCCCAGACCTCATCTCATACTAGTACCCCTCTTTGCTATCTTCCTCTGCCTATATTTGCCTTCCTTCGTTCATTCCCATATATGTGCTATGACAGAGTCTATATAAATGCTTTTTTCTGCTACACCCACACTGGGTCTCAACTCTAATTCACAGTAGATTCCCAGTCTCCAGTCAGTAGTGCATCAACAATCAGTATTTTGTTAAAGTACCTCAGGTGATTCGTGTTCAGACAGCATTTAGAACCACTGTCCAGGACTCTAAGCTCCATGGAAGCAGAGCTTGCCATTTGCTCACCATTACTATTTGCATAGTAAATAATAAAGGAAAAACCTATCAAATAAATGGGTAAATAAATGAATTAACATACTTGTCAAATAAGGAATGAATGAATGAATGCATTTGTCAAAGGGATAAATACATAAGAAAAGCAAAAAGTGCTCCTTGGAAAACACTGCCTTAGAGAAACATTTGCTGAGCAACCATATTGCTTGATACACATTTGTAGGTGGGGAGAGGTGGGTCAATTTGGGCATTTCAAGAAGAACTCAACCCTTTAGGGCTTCTTACTGATTTGTAGTTCTAATTAAACTTCTCATATTTCAGCTCAAAGTCCAGGGCAGGTCATGATCCTGGTCAGACTCTGGGGCAGAGATTTACACCCAGAGAAAAACTCAGGTGTTTTCTACAGCCAATTCTTCAGGGGGCTTCTGAACCACACAGAGATTCATGTGATGAACTCCCCATGCCCAGACTTATTTTCATTCAAAATTCTTCCTGGGCCAGCTGAAATCACACTATCACTGTGACTGCCTTCTTTGCTCATTACATCTCACCCTACTCACTAGGTCCTCTGAACACCACTGCTCTTATTTGTCCATCATTACAAAGCAGTGGCTCTGTAGTGAGACTTCAGAGTCAGATTGGTCTGCAATTCTTTCTTGACTATATTCTAGCTGTTTAACCCTGTGCAAGTTAAACAGCTTGGTTTCTATATCTGTAAAATTAGGATAATAAAAAATGTTCCTGCTTCATAGAGTTGTGAGGTTTAAATGAGATTATAAATGTAAAGCATTTGGTACTATTCTTCGCACATGGTCAGAATGCAATCATTAGTAGCCATTACA
The DNA here is from genome assembly GCA_028646485.1 of Cryptoprocta ferox. Taxonomy (NCBI): domain Eukaryota; kingdom Metazoa; phylum Chordata; class Mammalia; order Carnivora; family Eupleridae; genus Cryptoprocta; species Cryptoprocta ferox. The sequence continues at coordinate 18,844,347 of CM053561.1, forward strand.
ATTTTTTTGCTTTTCATAGTTGTGATTTTTTATCTTGTTTGCTAGGTTTTGTACGTTTATATTTTAATGTGCTTTCTTGTATTATAAACTCATTGAAAGCAATGTCTTGATATTTTATGTTGCATATAGTTAGTTTTCAAAATATAATTATTGGTTATTACAGATGACTTCTTGGCAGGGAACATATTAATCTAGTATTCTTTTCTAACGATCATATCACTAATTGGATGGAGCTTCTAGTAGGTCAAGAAGAGCTACCTACATCTTTTCAACTGGACTCAAGGAGGTCTCCCTGTTTGCCTCTATGATCCTATTCCAAGAGGAATGTCTCCCACCAAAAAATACCTGTAACCAAGACCTGGGTTTAAGTGTACAAGATAGGTGTTATCCCCTAAGATATGCACCACCTGAAACACCTGAGATAGTTGAGATATATCAGTGTCTTGGAAGGTCAATGAGATGTCAGAGAAGTTGTGTTTTAAAGGTTATTTATTTATTTTTTTATTTATTTTGAGAGAGAGAGAGAAGATGTGAGAATGAGTGGAGGAGGGGCGGGGGGTGGCAGAGAGAACCCCAAGCTGGCTCTGTGCTGATCAAGCCTGACACGGGGCTCGATCCCACAAACTGTGAGATCATGACCTGTGCCAAGATTAAGAGTCAGGCGCTTAACCTAGGTGCCCTGAGGTGTCAGAGAACTTTTAAGGTTATCAGATAATAAGCACTGGTGAGGAGCTATTCAACTTCTGTATCTTCTAAGTCATATAAAAACATGCAGATTCTCTCCTCTCACCATTCATCATGTTTCTTTCTCCACCCAATTTTACAGAAGAACTTCTCTTAAAAGAAGGCATGCAGTGGTGGCAAGTTAGAATCACCATTTAGGGGGGGGAAAGCCCAGATTTTATCCAAGCCCAGTTAAATTTGAATTTTCAGAATTGGAGTTGGGCATTAGTATTTTAGAAAATGTTCCCAGGTGAATGTTATGTGCAGGTAGGTTTGGCAATCACTCACTAGGAGATGCTACTCTGTATAGGATCAATAGGCAGGGAACAAATTGTCAGAGCACAACATTGTGCTAAGTACCATAGAGGATGCAAAAAACAACCAAAACTTGTCTCTGTCCTAAAGGAGATTTTAGCTATTTGTGGGAGAAAATTTCCACCCAGAAAATGATAAAGAGCCAAAGGCTACAAGTGGTGGATGTATGAGGGAGTCAGAAACTAAATTGTGAAAAAAACGAAGTGCCTGGATGGCTCAGTCAGTTGAGCCTCCACTCGTGATTTCAGCTAAGGTTATAATCCCAGGGTCGTGGGATGGAACCCTGTGTCAGGCTCCACACTGAGAGTGGAACCTGCTTAAGATTCTCTCTCCCTCCATCTGTCCCTCTCCCTTTCTCATGTGCTCTCTTTCTCTCTATATATAAAATTTAAAAAAAAAAGAAACTAAAAGCATAAGTAAAATTTAGAGGTGATGAGGTAACTGAAGATTTAGAGGGATATGAAATTAAGAAAGACCATTCTTTATTTTTTCACACCAACTTTGAGACATGTTTTCAGAAGTGTAAGGGGCTACTTAAAACACTCCTATGTTTGCAGCCTAAATTTTTAAGACACCACAAACCTTTGTAAATAAATTTATTATTTCTTAAAAATTTCAATTCTCAGAACAACTTTTAAAGAGAATGCTATTGTTATTTTCAGCTAAGAAACTGACACCTCATAGAGGTGACAGCTTTAAGGAAGTGTAGTACATGTGCAGGCACATATTAGGATTGCGGGAACAAGTAGGCAACCTCTGAGGAGCTCATATTCAAGCCACTTTTCTATGTTTTTCAGAAAACTCAGTGCTCCATTTGCCTTTTTGGTCTATTTTCTAGGTCACACAGGAAGGACAAACTTCCTCATAAGTAGTTGGGCAAAACTCTAGTGGTCTGATCCTTGTCTAGTGGCCTATAGCCTCCTTCTTTGTATGTGGTATTCAAATTAGTCCTTGACTACTTTTGTGTTCCTCTCTGTGAGAACTAGCAATCTCATTTTCACTCATTTCAACATAGTTTCTATGCTATTGGACCTGAGGTTTATACAGGGGGAAATAAAGCAATGAAATTAATGCACATTCTGTCTCCTTTCAAGAGTATCTTTTTTACACATGGAGTTTGAGGCATCTAGATTTTCATTTCTGAGAATCACACCTTTGTAATACTTTAGTCAAAAGAAACTCATTAACTTTCCCTAATAGAAAAGGTAGAGGCCTCACATGCTTATTTGAAGCTGAAGTTTTATTCTAGCAGAGGACACTGCCTACTGCATACTAGTTGGTTTAAGATCCTCTTTTTGGGGATCTGACTGAACATTGATCCCAATTACTGGCATTTTTTTGTCCTGTGCTGCTGTTTCAGAACAAAAACTAATAACCTAACCCTACAGAGAAGCTGTATAAGCTTCCCAAGTGATTCTGCAGCTCATTTCTCCATTTCTCATGGTCAGTGAATTGATTTTTCCTTGTTGCTTCCACATGGTACTCAGTTATAGTGAACTTCCAGAATCAGATGACAATCAGCTACCCGAAAAAGTATAAAACTTGAAGGGAAAATAAAAATTTTTAAGTTCCCCATTGATAATATCCCAGCCTTTGACTTTCTCACATGGAGAGCTTGTCAGTATTTTTAGGTTGCTCTATCAGGTAGTTTTGATTTTGCCTTTTGAGAGAACATACAAGTTACTACTATTAAGAGTAATAGATGGGATGCCTGGGTGTCTCAGTCGGTTGAGCGTCCAACCTCAGCTCAGGTCATGATTTCACAGTTCGTGGGTTCAGCTCCGCATCAGGCTCTGTGCTGACAGCTTGCTCAGAGCCTGGAGCCTGCTTCAGATTCTGTGTCTCCTTCTCTCTCTGCCCCTCTGCCATTTGTGGTCTGTCTCTCTCTGTCTCTCAATAATAAATAAATGTAAAAAAATTAAAAAAAAAGAGTAATGTGTAAATTGGTTTAATTTTCTAAATTTTCTAAATAGAAAATAGGGGTTATCTCTAAAATAAATGTAGTAATTGTTTTTTCAGGGACTCTTTGGAGTTGATCTTATTTTTGGTGTTGATTAGAATTTTTATTTACATTTTAGTTAACATATAGTGTTAATATTTATTTCAGGAGTAGAATTTATGATTCATCACTTACATATAACATCGAGTGCTCATCATAACAAGGGCCCTCCTTAATACCCATCATCCATTTAGCCATATCCACCCATATTCTCCTTCATCAACCCTCATTTTTTTCTCTACTGTTAGGAGTCTCTTATGGTTTGCTTCCCTCTCTCTCTTTTTTTTCCTCCTTCCCATATGTTCATCTGTTTTGTTTCTTAAATTCCACATATGAGTGAAATCATGTGGTATTTGTCTTCCTCTGAATTATTTCACATAGCATAATACACTCTAGATCCATCCACATCATTGCAATTGACAAGATTTCATTCTTTTTGATGGCTGAATAATATTTCATTGTATATATATACCACATCTTTATCCAGTCATCAGTTGAAGGAAGTCATCAGTTGAAATGGGAGAAGATATTTTCAAAAGACATATCTGATAAAGTGTGAGTATCCAAAATCTATAAATAACTTATCAAATTCAACACCCAAAAAACAAATAACCCAGTTAAGAAATAGGGTTGATCTGGGGCACCTGGGTGGCTCAGTCTGTTGGGTGTCTAACTTCAACTCAGGTCATGATCTCACAGCTTGTGACTTCAAGCCCTGCGTCGGGCTCTGTGCTGACAGCTCAGAGCCTGGAGCCTGCTTTGGATTCTGTGTGTGTGGCTCTCTCTCTGCCCCTCCCCAGGTCGTGCTCTATTTCTCTCTCTCAAAAATAAATAAACATTAAAAATTTTTAAAAAAAGAAATGATCTTAAAATATGACCATGAAAAATGAATTAGCTTCCACCAAAAGAAAAAAAGTAAGGCAAAAAAAGGAAAAGAAAAAAAGAAGCCATTTGTTATAGGATCCAACACAGGGGAATGGCAAAGGATAAGGGCTGTGCAGTTTCCCCTCTAGGGAACCAGATCAAACTGAAATAGAAGGCCCAAACTGATGCTAGGAGAAAATCTCTATAAAAAACAATGGAAATGAGAAATTATATGACAGGTTATATTTGTGAGCAATTCTGAAATGTTGGCTGCCAGAGGATGTAGAAAGACTTAAGTGTAAATACAGAGAAAACCAAGTGAATTTTTTAAAAAGATGCAATGAATAACTAGGAAAAATAAAAATCATGTTCAGGAAAGGAAGTCAAATTATGTGCATGACTTGGTCCAGTAGTGAATTACATTTACATAGTGAAATAAAGTTAGTCTTTAAAAACATGGAGATAAATACCAGAAGAAACAGATATTTGCCTTTGGAGAGCAGGGTTAATGTTGCTGGTCATGGTGGAGCAGTTATCTTTTTTAGTATAAACTACATAGCACTATTTGACTTTTAAAACTTTGTACCTATATGGTTTTCATGAAAAATTAAATATTTAAAAATGTAATTTGCATTTCTAACCCTCTCTAGTAAAAGTACAAGCTTGGCATCTTTTCCCCAATGTTTTGAGGAGCAGTGCTAAAGAGGGATTAGCTTTGTAAGCATATTATGGATTAGAAAGGTTTTGGTGGGTTTGGTAGACTGGAGGAAGAGCTTTAGGACTGAAGTTCTGTCTAGAAGGGTTTTGGTCAAATGTTGTTAATAACTTCTGTTGGCCTTAATCCAGCCCAGATAAATAAGAAAATAGAGCTTTATAAACTTCAGAGGAAGCATTTGGATGGTTAGCTTCTGTTTAACCATTATAGGCTATAGGGCCAAATGCAATTTTCATTTTCCTCTGGGTTGCCTGGGTGTACATAGGGCCTGTGCTTAAATCCTGGATGTTTCAGAGCATCCTGCTGGATCTAAAGTGTTTGGATGAAGGCAAATACAAGAGGTTGAGGAACCAGAACACATGTTGAAAAAATGGATGAGGATTTACCTTGAATTCTTGCCTATAAGCAGAAATGCTTTACACTTTCCTATTTATTTTTAAAGTAGTTTTTCTGAGTTTGAAAAATAGCACCCAAGGCAGGCTGGTAAGTTTGGGTTAATGATTACATTTTTTTACTTGAATAAGTTTCAAAATCTTGCATCAGCTGGCTTTTATAGTTTGACTAATTATATGCATGCATCAATATTCTGTCATGCCTTAGTCATTCAAACATAGCAAAAATGTTTCTGAGATTGGTAACTGGTCATTTGAGTTGAGGTATGTGAGTTTTTATGACCTTGAATATGTGGAGTTGTTTACACACAGGTTAAGAATTAAGGGAAAAACACACTGTAGTTTAGGCTCAGGTTAAGAAAGAAAATGGTATGTGTTTGGGGAAAGAAACTAACATTATTTAGGCATCTACTATGTACAGGCAGTGTCCATACATTATTTCAATTAAGCCCCACAAAAACCTGAATTATTCTTATTTTACAGTTGAGATACACGGAGGCAATGTGACTTTTCCAAGGACTTCTGGCTAATAAGCTTTGGAACTGAACTGTTAAAGTTTTATTGGCAACAGAAAAGGAGAGAGGCTGAGCAATTTTTATCAATACAAATTTGCTTGCAGGAAAATCACTTGTAAAACTTTTTAAAAAGTGAAAATTGTGGCGTTCCACTCCTCACCTACTAAATCAGAACTTCTAGGAGAAGTGCCAGAGAATGCCTATGACTTTTATGTACCCCAAGATTTGAGAACCATTGTTATGTCATAATTGTAATTATGCTCCAATTATTTTGCAGGATACAATGTGTTATCCTACAATTAAATTCCTTTGAAGATTAGCCTTATTTTATCGCCTACTATTTCTCAATCCCTATGGATATGGTCAGAATTTTTCTGAACACTTTATATGCAGAAAATGTCAGAAGATTAAATTTTATTTATTTTTTAATTTTATTAAAAATGTTTTTAATGTTTACTTATTTTTGAGAGAGAAAGAGAGAGAGAGAGAGAAAGACAGAGCATGAGTGGGAGGGGGGAATGGGGGGACAGAAAGGGACAGAGACACAGAATCCGAAGCAGGCTCCAGGCTCTGAGCTGTAAGCACAGAGCCCAAAGTGGGGCTCAAAGTCATGAGCTGTGAGATCATTAGCTGAAGTCAGAGGCTTAACTGACTGAGCCATCCATGCTTCCCAGAAGATTAAATTTTAGACTCAAATTGGGCTGCAAAGAATAAGCTCTTTCTCCTTAGACTAAGTTTATGAAAAAGTCATACAAAAAGATGGTGGAATAGAAGAAACAAGAGCTGAGAAATTTTCTGTGTGTGAATTCATGGCAAGAACCATGACTGTTGTACATCTGTTTCTTGATGACTGATACTAATTTTCACTGATACATGCATAGATTTCTGCCCCTCCACCCACTCTAATAGATGGATGGGTGCATGTTAGCCCTTTTTTCCCTTTCTCTTTCTGTCTTTCTTTTGTCAGTGTTTATGCATAGTTTCTGCCTAGAATAGCTTAGAATTTTAGAAGACTGAATGAAGATCCCAGAATCCTTGGAAAGATTGTTACTAGAAATTTAATAAAAAGATAAAAATGTAGACAAAAATTAAGTGCAGTACAAAATTACGAAAACATAGGAAAGGGGAAAATGGGAGAGTTTGTATTGGCCCATTTCCCCCCACATAAACCCTAATAAATGGGCCAGTCCCTAAATATAACACAGCAGAAATGACAGGATGAAAAGATGAGGGCAGTTTCTTCTTACCCTTTCTAAAATGGAAACTTGTGAATGTAGGAAGGTTAGAGATATACATATTGACACCAGAGTGTTTTCCTTTTATAATAATTCAGTGTATTTTAAAATCGGAGAATATAAAGTCAGCGGTTCAATCTGGGATACTCATTGTGAGTTTAACAAATATATGTTGAATGGGCTTTATATTAAACTCCCCTGAGTTTTGAAACACTGAACTCCTACCCAGAGAGTTGGGAACACAAGTTCTGGTCTCAGTTTTTCTTGTGACATCAAGCTGGTCACTCCTTTCCTCTGTCCCTCAATCTCGTTTTCTGTAAAAGAACAAGTCTGTCTGTGTCTGCATTTACAATTGTGCCACAGGAGAGTCTGAATTTATTTTTTGGTGAGTTAAAAGATTTTAAGTGAGTTATTATAAGTTTGTTTAAACTGATGAAAATGACAATTGTGTGGAAAGATCCTTAAAGGCAACATGGTAACCATTATCTTTGGATAATATATTCAGTTAATATAATTAAGGTCCCCAATATATGCAGTTAATATAATTAAGGTCCCTAGTCAGCATTTGCCTGTTTCTGAGACAGTTATCAAGTTAGTTATTTTGCTGATAAAATAAAATGCTAGTGTTTAAAGTTTAAATCTGAGAGGAGAAAGTGGTAAACATTTGCATTCTGGTCACCCTCAGGTGATATCTTCTGTGTATACTTCAAATTCCACTTATTTTTGAACAGCTTTATTGAGGTATAATTGAGGTACAATAAACTGCACATTTTTAGAGTGTGCCATCTTATAAGTTTTGGCATGACATAGGTCCACATGTTCAATATGAATTAATCACCACAATAAAGATATTGACCATGTACAACACTCTCAAAAGGCACCTTGTGTCCCTTTGTCATCTCTTCCTTCTACTTATGCCCATGACACTGCCTTCTGCTCATTTTCCTGCAACCAGTGATCTGCTTTCTGTCATTATACATTAGTTTGCATTTCCTAGAATTTTTTATAAATAGAATTATGTAGTATGCATTCTGTTTAGTTTCTTTCAAGCTGAGCCATTTTATTGAGATTCATCCACATTGTTGCATCGATAATTCATTCCTGAGGTGCCTGGGTGGCTCAGTCATTGGGCATCCAACCTTGGCTCAGGTCATGATCTCATTGTTGGTGGTTTCAAGCCTCGTGTCAGGCTCTGTGCTGATAGCTTAGAGCCTGGAAACTGCTTTGGATTCTGTGTCTCCCTCTCTCTCTGCCCCTCCCTTGTTCATGCTCCATGTCTCTGTCTCTCTCTCTCAAAAAGTAAATAAACATTAAAAAAAACTTTTAAACATTTGTTTCCTTTTATTTTTTAAGATTTTGTTTTTAAGTAATCTCTACACTCAGTGTGGGGCTCAAACTTACAACCCCAAAATCAAGAGTTTCATGCTCTACCAACTGAGCCAGCCAAGCACTCCAGTTCATTCCTTTTGTTGTTAAATAGTAGTCCATTGGATGGATATATTTTGTTTACCCCTTCACTTATTGATGGACATCTGAGTTGATTTCAATTTGAAGATGTTACAAATACAGTTGTTACGGACATCTGTATACAATTCTTTACATGGACATATATGCTTTTATTTCTCTCGGGTAAATAAATATCAAGGAGTAAAATGGCTGGGTCATATGGCAAGTGTATGTTTAACTTTATAAAGAACTTCCAAACTGTTTTCCAAAGGGGTTATTCCATTTAACGTCTCCACCAGCAATGCATGATCCCTTTATCATTATGAAATGATAATTGTAGCATGACATATTATGTTAGCATGGAATATCTTTTTGAATACTTTTATTTTTTACTTATTTGTGTCTTTATATTTGAATTTGGTTTTTGTAGGCATTATATACTTGGACCTTAGGTTTTTATTTTATGTGATAGTCTTTGCCTTTTCATTTGGTTGCTTAGATTATTTATACGTTACATGATTATTAATATGGCAAGATTTAAATCAACCTCCTATTTGATTTCTCTTTTTCCTTTATGATCTTTGTTCACCTTTTCCTGCTTTGTATTATGTTATTTTAGGATTTAAAGTATACATCTTTAACTTATCACAGTCTACCTTCAAGTGTAACATGTCATTTCAAGTAATATTGTTTAGGAATTTATAGCAGCTTATAGCATTTTTACCCTCTTGATCTTTGTGATAGTACTGTCATACAATTTACTTCTACCTCTAAACCCCACGGCTGATTGTTATTATTTTTACTTACACAATTATCTTTTAAAGATATTTAAATAATAAAAGGGCACCTGAGTTGCTAAGTCAGTAGAGGCTCAGGTCATGATCTTGTGGTTCCTTATTCTGAGCCCTGCATGGGGCTGTCTGCTGTCAGCTCCAGCTGGCTTTGGATCCTCTGTCCCCCTCTCTCTTCATCTCCCTCATTCATTCTCTCTGTTTCAAAAATAAATAAACATTAAAAGATAAAGATATTTAAATTAAAAAAACCCCAAATCTTAACTGCTTTTGTGTAGGTTCAAATTTCCAACCAGTATCATTTTCCTTTTACCTGGAAAAAATCTTAAAAAAAATTTTTTTTAATGTTTACTTATTTTTGAGAGAGAGAGAGAGCGCACGTGCAGGGGAGGGGCAGAGGGAGACACAGAATCTGAAGCAGACTCTAGACTCTGAGCTAGCTGTCAAGCACAGAACCCAATGTGGGGCTCAAATCCAGGAACTGTGAGATCATGACCTGAAATGAAGTTGGACGTTTAACTGACTGAGCCACCCAGATGCCCCTACCTGAAAAAATTCTTAAAACACTTCTTGTAGTACAAGATTACTGCTAATAAATTCTTTCAGCTTTTGAATGTCAGAAAAAGCCTTTGTCATTTTTTTTGGAAAGTTATTTTCAGTGGGAGTAGAATTCTAGATGGCCAGAGTTTTTTGGCCTTTATTAATTAAAAAAATGTTGAAGTGTTTCCATTTGCGTTTTTTTGGACAAGAAATCTGCTGTTTTCCTTATCTTTGTTCCTCTGTATGTAAATTAACATTTTTCTCTGGCTGCTTACAATTTTTTTTTATCATCCTGTTTTGGGGAAATGTGGTTATGGTGTACCTTGGTGTAATATTCTCTATATTTCTTGTTCTTGAGTTTTTGCGCTTTGTGAAAGTTTAGTTTTCATATATTTGAAAATTTTTAGCCCCATTTCTTCAACTATCTTTTTCTGGTTCCCACCTTTCTTAAGGAACTCCAATTACACATACATTAAGTCACTTGAAGTTGTACCACAGTTTACCAACTTTCATGTACTTTTTATTTTTTAATATTTTTTCTCTTTCATTTTCTCTTTCTGTTTTTTTCTCTTTTTTCAATTCCAGTGTATTTAACATACAGTGTCCTATTCATTTCAGGTGTACAATATAGTGATTCAACAATTCCATATATTACTTGGTGCACATCAAGATAAATGTACTCAATCTTCTTCACCTATTTCACCATCCCCCCAAGCCCTCTCTTCTATTAACCATTTATTTGTTCTTTATAGCTAAGAGTCTGTTTTTTGGTTTGTCTCTTTTTTCCCCTTTGTTTGTTTTGTTTCTTAACTTCCAGATATGAATGAAATCATGCAGTATTTGTCTTTCTCGGCCTGGCTTATTTCACTTTGAATTATATTTCTAGATCCATCCATGTTGTTGCAAATGGCAAGATTTCATTCTTTTATATGGCTGATTAATATTCCATTATATATATAATTTGGTTATTATAAATAATGCTGCAGTAAGCATAAGGGTGCATGCATCCCTTTGAATTAGTGTTTTTGTGATCATAGGGTAGTTCTACCTTTAATTTTTTGAGGAACCTGCATACTGCCTTCCATAGTGGCTGCACCAGTTTGCATTACCACCAATAATACAAGAGGGTTCTTTTTTCTCTGTATCCTCATCAACACTTGTTCTTGAGTTTTTGATTTTATAGGTACGAGTTGATAGCTCATTGTGGTTTTGATTTGCATTTCCCTGATGAGTGATTTTGAGCATCTTTTTATGTGTCTTTGGCCATCTGGATACGCTCTTGGAGAAATGTCTATTTAGTCTTTTGCCCACTTTTAATTGGTTTATTTACTTTTTGGGTGTTGAGTTCTTTATATATTTTGGATACTAACCCTTTATCTGATATGTCATTTGCTAACACCTTCTCCCATTCCATATGTTGTCTTTTCATTTGGGTATTTGTTTCCTTTGCTATGCAGAAGCTTTTTGTTTTGATGTAGTCCCAATAGTTTATTTTTGGTTTTGTTTCCCTTACCTCAGAAGACATATCTAGAAAGATGTTATGGCCAATGTCAGATAAATGATTGCCTGTGCTCTCTTCAAGGTTTTTTTTTTTTTTGGTTTCAGGTCTCACATTTAGGTCCTTAATCCACTTTGAGTTTATTTTTGTGTATGGTGTAAGAAAGTGGTCGAAATTTCTTGTCTCACACGTAGCTGACCAGTTTTCCCAGCATGATTTGTTGAACAAACTGTCTTTTTCCCATTGGATATTGCTTACTCCTTTACTGAAGGTTAATTGACCAGTAATTGTGGGTTTATTGCTGGACTTTCTATTCTCTTCTATCGAACCATGTGTCTATTTTCCTGCCATTACCATACTGTTTTGATAACTACAGCTTTGTAATATAACTTGAAGTCCAGTTTTGTTTTTCTTTTTCAAGATCGCTTTGGCTCTTAGGGTCTTTTGTGGTTCCATACAAATTTTAGGATTGTTTTAGTTCTCTGCAAAATGCTGTTGGTATTTTGATAGGGATTGCATTATATGTATAGATTGCTTAGGGTAGTATAGACATTTTAACAATGTTTATTCTTCCAATCCATAAGCATGGAATGTCTTTCCATTTCTTTGTGTTGTCTTCAATTTCTTTCATCAGTAGTTTATAGTTTTCAGAGTACTGGTCTTTCCCCTCTGCTTAAGTTTATTTCTAGGTATTTATGTGTGTGTGTGTGTGTGTGTGTGTGTGTGTATGCGCGCGTGTGCACATGCATTTGTGCAATTGTAAACTGAATTGTTTTCTTAATTTATCTCTCTGCTGCTTCATTATTAATGTATAGAAATGCAACAGCTTTCTGTACATTTTGATTTTGTATCCTGTGACCTTACTGAATTAGTTCTAGTAGTTTTTTGGTGGAGTGTTTTGGGTTTCTATATATATCATGCCATCTGCAAATAGTGAAAATTTTACTTTTTCCTTACCAATTTGGATGTTTTTTTTCCTTTCTCTTGTCTGATTGCTGTGGCTAGAACTTCCAGTTTTATGTTGAATAAAAGTGGTGAGAGTGGAAATCCTTGTCTTATTCCTGATCTTATAGGAAAAAATATCAACTGTTTCTCATTGAGTATGATGTTCACCATGGGATTTTCATAGAAGGCCCTGAGGGCTTTTATCATGAATGGGCGTTATACTTTATCAAATGCTTTTTCTGCATCTATTGAAATAATCATATAGTTTTTATCCTTTCCAACACTGATGTAATGTATTTTGTTGATTGATTTGGGAATGTTGAACCACTCTTGCATTCTGGGCATAAATCCCACTTGATTGTGGTAAGTGATATTTTTAATGAACTGTAGGATTTAATTTGCTTGTATTTTGTTTAGGATTTTTGCATTGATGTTCATCAGAGGTAATGGCCTGTGGTGTCTTTATGTGGTTTTGGTATCTCTTTTTATGTGGTGTCTTTATGTAATATTGGCCTTATAGAATGAATTTGTATGTTTTTCTTCCTTTTCTATTTTTTAGAATAGTTTGAGAAGAATAGTGTTAAATCTTCTTTAAATATTTAGTAAAGTTTGCCTGTGAAGCCGTCTGGTCCTGGACTTTTTGTGTTTTGGGAATTTTTTTGATTATTGGTTCAATTTCATTGTTGGCAATTGGTCTATTCAAATTTTCTATTTCCTCTGGTTTCATTTTTTGTAATTTATGTTTCTGGGATATAATCAATTTCTTCTACATTGTCCAATTTGTTGGCATATAAATTTTCATATTATATTACAATCCTCTGTGTCAGTTGTTATTTCTCTTCTTTCATTTCTGATTTTGTTTATTGGAGAGTGCTCTCTCTTTCTCTCTCTCTTTCTGTCATGCGTCTGCCTAGAGGTTTATTGATCATTTCAGAAAGTCAGCTCCAGGTTTCATTGACCTGTTCCATTGGTTTTTAAATTTCTCTATCATTTATTTTTGCACTAATCTTTATTATTTCCTACCTTCTGGTGGATTTGAGTTTTGTTTTTTCTTCTTTTTCTAACTGCTTTAGGTGTAAGATTAGTTTGTTTATATGAGATTTTTCTTGCTTCTTGATGTAGGCCTCTACTGCTATAAACTTCTCTCTAAAAACTGTTTTTGCTGCATCTAAGAGATTTTGGACCATTGTGTTTTCATTTTAGTTTGTCTCCATGTATTTTTTTGACTTCCCCATTGATTTCTTGGTTGGCCCATTCATTATTTAGTGGCAAGTTATTTATCCTCCACATATTTGTGTTTTTCCATGTTTTTTCTCGTGGTTGACTTCTGGTTTCATTGTGTGGTGGTCAGAAAAAATCCATGGTTTAACCTCATTTTTTTAAATTGTTAAGACATGTTTTGTGACCTAATATTTGATCTATTCTGGAGAATGTTCCAGGTGCACTTGAAAAGTTGTGTATTCTCTGTTTTAGATGGAGTGTTCTGAATATACCTATTAAATTCATCTGGTCCAGGGTGTCATTCAAACCACTGTTTGAATTTCTGTTTAGATAATCTGTCTGTTGATGTAAGTGTGGTGTTAAAGTGTCCTACTATTATTTTATTACTGCCGAGTAGTTCCTTTATGTTTGTTATTAAATGTTTTTATGTATTTGTGTGCTTTCATGTTAGGTGAATAAATACTTACAGTTGTTATGTCTTCTTGTTGGATTGTCCTACTTTGTCTCTTGTTACAGTCTTTGTTTTCTGCTATAATTATTGCTACCCCAACTTTTTCTGACATCTATTTGCATAATAAATGCTTCTCTCCTCCCCTCACTATCAATCTCCATGTGTCTTAAGGTCTGAAGTAAATCTCCTGTAGGTAGAATATCGATGGGTCCTGTTTTGTTTTTTTGTTTTTTTTTTAATCTATTCTGTCACCTTATTTTTTTGATTGGAACATTGAGATCATTTACGTTAAAAGTAATATTGATAAACATGTATATATTACAATTTTGTTATTTGTTTTGTGTTTGTTTTCTCTTCTCTCTCCATAAATTGGCTTTTTTATGTTATATACTTAGATTCTTTCTCTTTATTTTTTGCATATCTATTATTGGTTTTTGGTTACCATAGGTTTGTATATGACATCATTTGCATATAGCTGTCTATAGTAAGTTGACAGTCACTTAAGTTTGAACACATTCTTACTCTTCTCCTCCCTACATTTTAGGTATATGGTATCATAATTTACATCCCTTTATTTTGTGAATCTTGTGACTAAATTTTTACAGATGTACTTATTTTTATTGCTTTTGTGCTTTCTATTTTTATTACTCTTACTTATGGTATTATCTTCCCACTCATGGAGTCCCCTTTCACATTTCTTGTAGGGCTGGTTTAGTGGTCATGAACTCCTTTAACATTTGTTTATCTGGGAAACTCTTTATCTCTCCTTCTATTTTAAATGATAGCATTGATGGGTAGAATATTCTTGGTTGCAGAATTTTCCCTTTCAGCAGTTTAAATGTATAATGCTATTCCTTTCTGGCTTGCAAAGTTTCTGTTGAGAAATATGAAGCTAGCCTTATGGGGCTTTACTTCGATGCAACTGTTTTCTCTTGCTGCTTTTAAAATTGTCTCTTTATCACAGATTTTTGCCATTTTAATTACTATGTGTCTTGATGTGAACCTCCTTAAGTTGACTTTGTCAGGGGATTTCTGTGTGTCCTGGATATCTTTTTCCTTCCCCTCAGATTTCAGCTATTATTTCCTCACATAAGATTTCTGCCTGTTTTTCTCTCTTTTTTTCTTCTGGAATCCTATAATACTAATGTTATTTCAATTGATGGAGTCACTGAGTTCTCTAATTTCACTCTCATTTTGCATAATTCTTTTTCCCTCATCTGCTCAGGTTGATTACTTTCCCTTACTCTGTCTTCTAGGTTGCTGATTTGTTCTGCTTCTTCTACCCTACCATTTATTCCATCTAGTGTATTTTTAAATTTCATGTATTGTGTTCTTCACCTCTGATTGGTTCTTTTTTTATCTCTGTGTTATTGGTCTCACTGATATGCTTACTTTTTCCTCAAGTCTAGTGAGTATCTTCGTGATCATTACCTTAAATTCTCTATCATGCATATTACTTATCTCCATTTTGCTTAGGTCTTTTGCTGTGATTTTGTCCTGTTTTTTCATTTGGGACATATTCTTATGTCTTCTCATTTTTTCTAACGCTCTATGTCTGTTTCTTTGTGTTAGTAAAGTCGGTTATGTCTCTTGCTCCTGAAAATAGTGGGTGGGATACATACTTTTAACAAGGTGGTGCTGGTCCTCTTCCACAGGAGAGGTGCAGCTGTCACAGAGACCATGGTTGGCTTAGTCCACTCTGCAAAGTGTGGGTGGGTGGGCATGCAGTTTTAACAAGAGTTTTCTGCAGAAAGTGACCAGCTGTCACTGCCACTGGGACTGAGGCCTCACAAAGCAGATGAGGTGTTGGCAAGGTTTGGCAAGGTTTGGCAAGGTTTGGCAAGGTTTGGGCTGGTCTTCTGGGGGAAGGGACCTGTAGCACTGGGACTGAGGAATGCCCAGTTGGAGGGGACAGAGCATAGTGCAAACAAGTTAGGTAGTGAATGGCAGCACCTGTGCTGGTTCCCACAAATTGCTCTGTGTTAATTCTCCTTTGTTTCTGGAGAAGTCTTCAGCAAACTCTGAGATTAGTAACTCTCCTTTTGCATGCCCCAGGCATTTTCCAAACTATTGCTTCTATGCTGTATCTCCTCAGGCTCTTTGTTGTGCTGTGTCTTTAAGAGTGGGGACTCAGTTTCCTATAGCCCTCCTGGCTCTCCCAGAACCAAGCCTCCTGATTTTTAAAGTTACAGGGTTGCTGGTTATAAGAACACATGAAATTCATCCCCCCTGTTTTTCAAAGCCAAATGTTACAGGGATTCATTTTCCCTCTGCAGGGTCCCCCATATGAAATCTCTTTCTCTTCACCCCTCCACGTTCACAACTCCCTCCCTTCAGTGGCCAGACCCATGGGGTTTTGTTCCCCACCACATCTCTTCCCTTCCTACCCTCTTCAATGTGGCCTCTTCTCTACATTTAGTTGTAGAGTTTGTTCTGCTTGTCTTCAGGTCATTTTCTGGGCTATTTACACTGCTGTGTGTGTTATCTAGTTTTGTCCATGGGATACAACTAGATATCCCATGGGCTTAGGATCCTTCTCCTCTACCATCTTCCCAGAAGTCTCTGTGTTTCATTTTGGATAGTATCAATTGCTGTTTTCAAGTTCACTAACTGTGACAATGTTTCATCTGCCTTTAATCCCATTAATACCTTTTTCATGTAAGTTTAGTTTCTAGGATTTACTTTCTGGGTTTTGCCTCTGGAAGTTTATATGGGTATCTTTTTTTTACATCTCTATCTTTATATTTAGTATGTTTAATTTTTACCTTTAGCATTTTGAACATAAAAATACAGTATAATAATTCTCCAATGTTTTAGTCAGCTACTTTTAACATCTCTGTCAGTTCTGATCAGTTTTGGCTGATTGATTTTTCTCTTCATTATAGGTGGCATTTTCCAGATTGTTTGCCTGCCTGGCAATTTTTGATTAGATGCAAGATATGTGTGTTTTACCTTGTTGAATGCTGGATATTTTTGTATTTCTATAACTATTCTTAGGTTTTGTTCTTGGACACAGTTAATTTATTTGGAAACATTTTGATTCTTCTGCCATTGCTTTTAAGATTTATTAGGCAAGACCTGAACAGTGTTTTGTCAAGGTCTAATTCTTCTCCACCAGTGAGGCAAGACTCTTCTGAGTACTCTATCCAATGGTTCATGAATTATGAGGTTTTCTTCTCTGGTAGGGGATTGGTCTAGTCCCATACCCTAATTGAGCCCACTAGACCTGGGGCCATGAGGAATCTGAGTGTTGTTGTCTCTTATCTTTTTAAGTATTTCTTTCCCCAGCCAGAGATAGTTTTTGCACATGTATATCCTGAGTATTATTTAACTTAATACTTGAGGAGAACCAAGTATATACTATTTATAAGCATGCCAATATCATTATTTTCATATAGTATTCTCAATGCAAAATATAAGAAGTAAAATGTCATTCCAGTCATAAAACTCTGTACAGTTTTAGAGCGTGTGACTATTTGCCACCACTTGTCTGTGCTGATCCATTTACTATGCATTGAGTAACTTCCATCAAAGGGTACTGTAGATGGTAATGAGGTTTTGAATTCCTTCATATGAGACCCAAGTCTCATCATTGCAGGATGACGCAAGTGATCATTACTGTTGATGAATTTTAAATAGAACAATCAATCTGATTGCTCTGCTTAAGTCTGACTCAGAAAACCAGCAAAAGCATCTCCCCCATCATACAGAATCCTCAACAAATCTCAAGATTTTCCCAGATATCTTCATGAGAAAATTTGAAAAATGTCCAGGCTTCAAATATTACTAGCAGGCCAGTGTGACTCCTTTTTATTTTGCCATAGTCTATGGACGTGGAATAGAAATAGAAAATAGAGTATTAGAGAATAACGTTAGGGAGATTAAAATCAAACCTCAAATTTCATAGTTGGCTCTTGGGTTCACTCTTTTATATTTTACTCTGATTTTCCTTTCCCTTTCATGAATTCTCTTCTTAGCTTTTAAAAATTATTATAATACTTCAACTTCTTAAGAAAGAAATGAGCAATAATACATTCAGTGCATGTAGACAGCCTTCTAATAGGTGACAGCAGGTGAGTGACCTACTTGAAGGACAGATACTTCACATATTCAACAAGTAAATAATTAATCATAGCCTGATGTAATGGAAGAACTGAAAAGACGTTAGTGATTTTGTGGCCCAGAGATGGCAAGATTCTGGCGTGAGGGTCTCTGACCCTATCCCAGGCTTGTGGCTGATTTATCACAAAATACTCTCCCACTGCATGAAGATTCATCTCAGCTGTCTCAAGTCAGTACCCCAGGAAGCCATTACCAATCACTCAAAGTAGGACTGTAAAATAAACCCTTTTTTCAATTCAGAATCTAGTCCATTATTTTAATTTTATAGATATGGGAACTGAGGCTTCCAGTCAGCTGTAGAACTCAGATTGGGACCAGGTCCCCAGCTCTGAGCACAGTCATTCCAGAATGTCTCCATAGACTTAGAAGGCCTAATGCTTTCTTTGTACATATGAATATACTGTGACAAAGCAGATGTATAGAGATAGGATGACAGAGCTCACCTGGAAAGA
The DNA here is from genome assembly GCA_028646485.1 of Cryptoprocta ferox. Classification (NCBI taxonomy): domain Eukaryota; kingdom Metazoa; phylum Chordata; class Mammalia; order Carnivora; family Eupleridae; genus Cryptoprocta; species Cryptoprocta ferox. The sequence goes on from CM053561.1 coordinate 18,862,571, forward strand.
AAAATTAAAAGATTTTCATCCTTTTCTGCTTATTGCCAGATTGAACCTAGTTATGAAATGGAATATTTTACCAAAAGAACAGAAATATTTTCAGCTGATTTAGAAAGTCACCCTGTTTGTCAAGCAACCCAGAAGAAAAGGATAGTGTGAGATTTTTGTTTGTTCATTTTTGTTTTTGTTTTGTTCTGCTTTTGCCTACCCAGCTATATACAGAGCCAGAGAAGAAGAATACCCACAGAAAAGTATTTCAGACCTATTGGAAATCTCCGCCAGTTTTGAAACCTTTCCCAGTGTCAGTTCCTGATACATGAAGTTCCTTTAGTAGATATATAGCTTATGAGTATCCAATGAATTATTATGCTGAAAAATAAGTTTCTGTGAAGAGAAGGGTCTTATTGATTAGCATGTCAACAAGTACTAATAGGTTACTAATAGATTATTTTCTAAGGAAAGTTTGTGATAAAGAGGGGGGAAAGTACATAGCAAGAGAGAAAATGTGGAAAAAGGAGGCTAAGATAATACAACACATGGTATTTTTTAAACAATACTGAGGATAAGTGATGATTGAGTGAGTTGCCCAAACTCTTTCAGGTGAAGTTGAATTTTGAATCCTAAATTCCCTGATCATATTCACTTTATACTCTACTTCACGGTACTCAGCCCTGTTCATTCCTCAGACCGTCTCCATGAGCAAAACTTGTCTATCACGCAAACTTTCAGATTATTGCTAACATTAAGTGAACACTAACAATGTGCTAAGTTATATGGTTACTGCTTCCCTTATGCATTACCTTACTTTGTACTCACAGAAAACTTATACAATACATTCTTATCTCCACTTCACAGATAAGAAAATTGAGTCTTGAGAGAAGTTTGGTAATTTGTCTAGGGACTTCTGGCTAGAAAGTGACATAGCCAAGATTTGAAGTACAGTCCATCTGATTGCAAGCCAGACTTAAATTCACTACACCAATCTGCTTTCAGTTTTATAGAAACCATATAAAAGAATCTTGGCCTTGTTTTGTATGTTCCTTGGAATTAAGAATGAAATTATGAGACAATAAAAGAATTCTAAGGAATTCATTGTGCTTTCTCCACTTTTGTTAAAAATCAACAAAAAATGTGAAATGACATCTAATGTAAGATTGTGAGAGAGAGCTAATTACAGAAATCAACCACCAAATCAAATCCCTTGATTAAAATTGGACTTTTTATACTTAAAAAGGTCTCTGCTTGGGGTTCCTGGGTGGCTTAGTCAGTTAAGTGTCTGACTCTTGGTTTCAGCTCAGCTCATGATCCCATGATTCATGGGTTCCAGCCCCGTGTCAAGCTCTGTGTTGACAGTAGAACCTGCTTGGAATTCACTCTCTCTCCCTCTCTTTCTGCCCCTCCCATGCTTGCTCTCTCTCTGTCTCTCAAAATATATAAATTTAAAATTTTTAAATCCCTGCTTAATGATACAGTTGAATGCTAAATATTATATTTGTTATAAACCTCATCCTTATATCTGTTTTTACACACATATATTTTTACACACAAGTATGATCCCAAAAATACACAGCAAAATCTTCACAGCTCAAAGCCCTTCTCAGAATTATGTGGGAGCCTGTTTCTGAATGGTTGAGGCAGAGATCAGCCTGGGAGCTTTTTAAAGGCTGAGGGCAACATGCATGTTTATTCTATGAGGCTAAAGTCTTGGAATACTTGGTGGTGAGTTTTTCTAAATGGAAGCTCTTGATAGGTCCTTTGTTAAAAGCCAGAAGAAGCCAGGGGAATCTAGTTGCAATGAAGAACAGTATTTGGAAACAAAGGGGTTCTAACTGTCTGAACAATTAGTGGTATTTTCATTTGTCTGATAGAAAGGTCAACATTTTTGACAACTGAGCAAGTATAAATAAAGGAAAGCTTTTGAAATATATGTCCATGTTTTTACTCAAAAAATCCTTTTTGGGAGACAAATTAGAAACTTGCTAATAAACATTAAAATTATCTCTGTTGAATCCACACAAACAGATTCATTTATTACAGAGAACATGAGGCCCAATAACACCCCTGCATATTATTATAAAGTTTTAAGGTAATTATTTTAATTTGGTGCTACAAAAGCAAACAAAACAACAAAACAAAAGCCTTCTGCTATGTACCTATATAATACAAATAGGTAGAAGATGCCTGCCATGCAAAAGTATAAAATATATATGTACTGAATACAAATATAAAACGATAAAAATAATAAAAGGTGGTATATGCTAAGTGCCAAATGTCTAAGCCAACTAATAATGGACACTGAAAGTTCTGAGAAAGGATCAGAGACTGATAAGAGAGGAATGGATCAAGAAACCTAACCCATAGTTCTATCCAAGAAGAAAGAAGACTCAGAATTTTTTTCCCTAAAGTTTAAATAGCTATAGTAATTCTTCACTGATTCCAAATATCCTGGGTCTAAGACATTTGTCATCATAACAGGCTTTTAGGGAAAGATTCATGAAACAGAAAGAATTATGCTGACCCTTGCAGGAAGGGTCTTTTTGTTGTTCTCATAGGCTTTGCTTACTTAATGCTGAATCCTAAGTCAATTGCTACTTTCAACAGTTAATTGAAAATTAGATATTTGACCAATCAGTATCTGTTGTTAGACTTGCATGGACCCAGAATGAGTCACAGAAATTTAGTTTATTAAAGCCATTCATTCAAAAAGACATATATTTGGAAATTTACTGAGTTATGGATATTATGCTGTTTTGAGGATTCAAAGGTGAAAGATGTGATCACTGAATTCCAGCAGTTCAGAGCTTTCTGAAATGATAGACCAATTGTGCCATAAGTAATTACAATCTTAAGGGTAATTGTTATAGTGTAAATAATTACACATTGCAGTGCAGGATGTAGAAGAAGGTTCATCTTAGTCTTTCAGGACTGCTATAACAGAATACCATAGACTGGATGATTTATACACAACATAAATTTATTTCTCACAGTTCTAGAGGCTGGGAAATCCAAAATCAAGGCACCAGCAGATTAAGGGTCTGGCGAAGCCTACTTCCGGGTTCATAGGCAGCCATATTCTCGTTGAGTCCTGACATGGCAGAAGGGATCAGGGGGTTCTCCAGAGGCTCTTTCTTAGGGCACTAATCTCATTCTTGAGGGCTCTGTCCTCTTTACCTAATACCTCCCAAAGACTCCACCTCCAAATACCATCACATTAGGGATTAGGATTTCAACATATGAATTTGGTTGGGTGGAACACAGCTTTCAGTCCTTAGCAGTTTCAAAGTTTTGTAGCACAGTCTGGGAAGGCAAAAGAGAATGTTCATAGGTTTAGGCAGAGGACATGTCTCTTCTCCTGTTGTTCCTAGCAGCACTCTGAGGGAAAGGAAACCATGTGGAATAGTGGGTGAAATTACCATCTGGAAAAAGGAATTAGTCTGGAAGTTGATAAGGGCTATTTCTATCTATGCAGGAAATATTAAGACCCTAAATCTATACCAACACAGCAATTTAAACATGTAAGTTCAAATGATCCCAGGTCTGTCTCTGTGAATTCATATAAAATTGGTTAATATTATGATCTCAGTCATTTTCCTCAAGCTGCTACAACAATTGCCTGATTGCCTACAAGATTGCTCCAAAAGGTGATGGAAATGTGTGGAATTAGATAGTGATGGTGATTGCAGAAACTTATGAATATGCTAAAAGCCAGAAGTGTACACTTTCAAATTATTAAAATGGTGAATTTTATGTTATTGTGAACTTTATCTCCTGGGAAAAAAAGAGTTCCTCAAAATAGTTTTGAAACTCCTCAAAGGATATGTTACAAATGCTTACAAAACCAGTCCAAATCTTCTACTCACTTCTGGCTTCCACTGCATGCCACTCTGCTTTAAATTTTTAAAAATCTGTATAATAAAATATTTCCAATGTACCAACAAATGCACAGAATATCTGCCACCCAAAAAACATATTACCACCTAGAATCAATAAATGTTAACATTTTGTCATATTAAGATTATTTTCACTTCAGAATATATTTATAAAAAATGAAATGTAACATATACTTGAAGACTTTTTCCATCTCATTCTCTTCTTTCCCCAAAGCCAGCCACTTTTCTGAAGCTCTTACGTTTCCTTTCTATAACATATTTTAAAATATTCACCACTCAGATATTTTTCACAAATTGTATACAATATTATTTCAGAAATTTAAGTTTGATAAATAAATGGTACCTAACCACATGCAAATTTTTATTTCATATTATGTTTTCAAGCTTTTTGTTGAAACATGTAAATATGTTTAATTCATTTTAGCTTCTGTGTACTAGTCCATTATATATACACACTGTACAATTATTTATCCATTCCCTATTGATAGGTAGGTTGTTTCCATATATTTACTATTAGAAACTGGATCATGAAGATAATTCTTCTTCATATCACCATTTTCACATTCCTATGAGTTTCTGAGAGATACTTATAAGAAATAAAATTTATAAGATATTACCAAATGTATTTTCCTACTTCTTCCCCTACATTTGTTACATCTGTATTCCTTATTTTTTGTTTCCCTTGTTTATATTTCATTAATGATTAGTGAGATTGGTCATCTGTTCTTAAGATTATGGTTATTTGTGTTTCTTCCTCTGAAAATTTCCAGTTCATATCTTTTGCCAGTTTTCTACCTGTTATCTTTCTTACTAATTTGTGGGGCTGCTTTGTACACTCTGAGTACCCCTCCTCTGTTTATTATACATCTCTAAGTTTGAGGTGGACAACTAAAACTTTTAGATTTAAATATTATCAAATTTATCAATCTCTTCTTTATGGTTTCAAATTTTGCATCTTGTTTAAGAAATTCTTTCCTTCCCTGTCACAAAGACATTATTCTACATTTTATTAATAATATTATTTTTTTGCTTTTTACATTTAGGTATGTGTTCCTTGTGGGATTTTTTTGGCAATAGACCTAATTTTTTTTCTATCTGAATAGACAATTGTCAGAGCAACAGTTACCAAATAGTGTGTTTTTACCCACTTAATATAAAGTCACTTTTCACATATACCACATTCCTTTTCTACAATATTTCTTTTTCATGTATTTATTTATTTATCTTGAAACCAGTACCATAGTATCTTAAGTATCGTAGCTTTATAATAAATAGGTTTTCATATCTGAAAAAGAAAGTCTTCAGTCACAGTTTGGATTCCCAAGGGGGGAAAACATTGAGAAAGACATTAGCATACAGGAGATTTATTATGGATTTATCTTGGGATTAAAACATGTGGAAAGGAAAGAAAATATGGTGAATTGGACAGAAAGAGAAGTTGAGCTGTAATGCAGTCCCAGTGAAGGCCTCAGCACACTACCCAGCGAACTCTGAAGCTAGGCTAGCCTTTCGATGTTATCCCAAGGTGGGACCAGAGGACGTGGCCTTTATACCCCAGCATTGATCAATAAACTGCCCTGAACAGGAGGCGTGGCCTTGGGATCCTTCCAAATAAAGCAATACCCAAAGTCAGAGGCCAACTAAGGAGTATCTGTTGGAAACACTCTCAACATTTGGGGTATTAATTCCTTCATTCCTAAAGAGGGGTTTGTGTGACATAACACATCTTCCCTGTTATTCTTATTCAAAATCACTTCAATTATTCTTGGCTTTTGATTGTTGATATGAATTTTACAATCATCTCATAAAATTCTGCAGAAAAGAAAACAACACCTGTTGGGGTATGATTGGAATTTAGAATGCATAAATTATTCATGCCAATAGTAACAAATAGTTGTTACTATTTTTTTAACTTACACATTGCATAATAGATGTGTAGTTGTATAGATAGCAAATCAGCACACAAAAAGATGCTGAACATTGTTATCATAAAGAAAATGCAAATCAAACTTTTTCAAAACTCTTATGAAAAGGGCATTATGTTTCACACTAATGAGATAAGAAATATTTCTTTCTGGGAGGTAAACAGTGCAGCAATGCTGGAAGTACAAGTCTCAACTAGACATGGTCTGTGGATGGAGGAAGAAAAAAAAGAAGAAATAAAGATTCTGGAAGAATGCCTGGTCCAAAAATAAGAAAATACACTCCATAGTCTTGAAAGTCACTTGCTGAGTCTCTCTAATCTGTTGCTGGAAATCAAGTGTAGAATTGATTTTCCAGTAATGGATTTTTGACAGTTGTTGAAAAAAGAAGAAAGGTATTACATTTGCAGTTGAAAAGTGTAATTTTTCTGTGCTATCTGAAAACTCAATGGTCCCTTCACTACAGGAAACAATGTGTTACATGCAGATAAATAGAGGGAAACTGAATTGCTGGGCATCAGTCCTTCTAAAGGGTTCCACTACACTGAGAGAGAGCTTCAGTGGTTTGTGTAAGTTCCAGAAGCTTGAGGTGAAATTATAGCCCTACACTTAAAATCCTGCCAGAAGTTCTTGCCCCCTGCAAGTTATCCTCTCCAACAAGTTCCAAGAACCTCTGTTCCCTTGGCCTTCTCCAGTTTCCCTTCAGTACTTTTGAATTGTGAAAATTTTCTTCCTAGTTACTTCTTCCTAAGATTTGCTCCCAAGTCCAGGCCTCCTGATGCTTGGTCTTCTTTTGTGTCTCATCCTGCCTCCAGCTCTCTCCAGATCTCAGCCCCAACTTCTAGTCAGGGATATTTCCCATTCTTTCAGCCAAAAGGTTTCCTATGGTTGAAGGGGATATTTTTCTTTGTGTGGCCTCTGAAGCCTCCCATAAAGCTCCTCCAAATTTGCCATCCTACTCTGGTGATTTCTGCACTTTTTGTCAGCCATAAAGACATGGTTTTCTACTTTGAGTTTTGGTAGTATTATTAGCTAAACTCTACAGCCCACATGCTAGTCTTGCTTGAGTTACTTTTCTTTTCTTCCAGATTGCAGTAAGTTTTCAATTAGTTTCCTCCTAATTTATTTCACACCTTCTCAGCTTTCCTTGACCACTTCTATACTGATATATGCTACAGATTATTTCTTTAAAGTCATTTAAATCCAATCCTGTATTGAGGGCCCCACTGTTCCGTGATTGATTAGCATAATAAGAATGTTTATGTTTTCCATTTGGTTCATTATAGGGCCATTTCTATGGTACATTGCATCAGGAGGGTGATATAGGGCCATTTCTATGGTACATTGCATCAGGAGGGTGATTTGGAGTCAATTATTTTGATCTATTCATTCTGAAAATAAGAGATAATATTCTTTGAGAGGAAGGATGGCCTCAGAGAATTTATGACAAAAGCTTGGTACTTCAGGCACAGAGTGATTTGAGTCCTTATTCTATTTTGACTCATGATAGGACCTCAAAAAAGCCATGTATATAGATGCTTGTCTGTTAAGTGAGTATAAACTGCCTCTCAGGTTTCAGATGAAGAATAAATTGCTAAATCAGTTTTCTAACACATTTTGTTCCGCAGCTCATCCATTGTCAGAGATCTCAGCCAAAAGGTGGGGAAATGGTTCTCTGGGCATTATTATGTATTCCTCATAGGTGAGTCGCTTCTTTTAGTCAATAGAACTCATACAGGGAACCTAGAAACAATTTTTTTATTTAATTCATAAATGAGTCAATTCTTTCAGGCAATGGAACTTACACATAAAAGCTTTAAAAAAAAACATTTTATCTAAAAGGTGTCAGCCTTAACTTCAGTTTAGGATAATTTATGATGTTGCAAAGTTCAATTTATCAACTTGGAACCCACAAACCAAAAGAATTTTGTGTCTCATCCTAAGGGTAATTCTCCTTATACCACTGAATAACACTGTAATTAATGAACCAATGAATTAATACCTATCTTGCTAATAGACTATAAGCTCTGTGAGAGCAAAGTTGGTGTCCTGTTGTGTTCAATATATATCTGTTAAATAGATTAAAAAGTGCATAAGTAACTTTTTAATTAAATAGCCAAAACATGGTTTAAAAGTGAAACTGATATCAGGATTTTGTAGTGTTGGGATTCCAAGATATTGAGGAGTTGAACATTTAATTCCACTTGGCATGCATTATTGCTATAGCTGACAACTACCATTTGGTGTGTGCAGGCAGGCACAGATTTTTAGAGGTGATTGGTCTAATTTTTAGTGAAGGAAGATTCCTTTTGTTTGTTTGTTTTGCTGGTAGGGATGGGGGTGGGGGTAAGTCTTCTAAATGCAACTTATTCACTGGCCTACAAATGTTGAACCTGAGGTATTTTCATAAAATTCTATTTATGTAGGTAACTTAGATTGGAGGCCCACAATTTAGTCCTCAATAAAATATACCTATTGCCATCAACTGGCTTCTGATCAGTCCTGTATGTGGAAGCACCTAACTTTTCCAATGTGTACTTGAGTGTATATAATAAAAATAGTCTCTGCCTACCTCCAGACCTTTGTTGTTTTGTGTTACTGGAACTACACACGATTCTAACTGTAGCCATTGAGCTCCCTCTAGGTATAGCTGAGGCTGTGGTAGGAGTGAATTATTAAGCCCAAGAATCAAAGCTAGACTTGTTTTAATCTCATTGCTATAATAGTCACTGACTTGGCAGCTCAGGGAATAACCCCTTTGGTAATCTGCAATGGTGATCCCAAAACTCTCCCAAACTCTTTCACCTTCCTCAAATGCCTTCAGCAGGTGGCTTGGTTTTCCTCTGATGGCTGTCATCTTTTTCATCTTCATAAACAGTTTTGATAAATTTCAGCTCTCTTCTCTGAACCACCTAAACTGTAATCCTCAATTTAGAGATCAAAACTACTAAAACATTCCTCATTTCCTGAACCTCAAACTCTAGTTACTTGAAGAAGTGTCATTCATGTTGAGATGGAAAGAATGAGTAAAATCAGATAGGCAAAAGGAAGAATGATGGAAGGAGAGGAGTCCACATGCCTAAAGGAACAGCAATGAGTGAAAGAGAGCCCAGCTCTTTTAAGGAGCTAAAAGACATTCAATATGGCAACATAATGATGGGAGGCAGAATGTTTAATGAGGTAGGCAGTTCAGGGCAGTCTTGGAAGCCACACGAAGGAGTTTGGACTTTATCTCAAAGTTATTGAAGGATTTCTAGCAGGGTTGTAACAAGATAAAATTTATGATTTTGGAAAAATTAGTCTGGCTCATGTATAGACTAGGGATTTGAGGGGGATAATACATATGGCATATAGACCTATAGGAAGATGTTGTAGGAATCTGGGAAAGACATGATGTTGGCCTGAACTTGAGAATGGTGGTAGGAATGAGGAGAAATTGATGAATCGGAGAGGATTCAGGAGGGACAATCAGCAAGCTTTGTTAATAAATAAAATCAAAGGGTGAAAGAAAGAAACTTGCTAAGATTGACTTTCAGATATACAGGAAGGTGATTGATTTGATTTTAGAGAGGTTTGCAGCAACTGTCAGAAATCCAAGTAGACATATCCAAAAAACATGTAAGTAGCTGTGTCTAGCTATTATAGAATAAAGGTTTCAGTTAGAGATGTAGGTTTGGGATTTGTCTGTACATAGATGGTAATTGAAAACCAGGAGAATGGATGAGATTTCTAATAAAATCAACAGAATAGAGAGAGAGAAAAAAGAATATTTATGTCTTGATCTTAGTTCTCTGAAAGTAGAGCCTCAGGCAGAAGTTTCTGTGCTAATAATTTGTTAGGGTGTACAATCCAATGGAAGCAAATGAAAAAGGGAAATAAGTCAAGGAAGAAAAAAAGACTGATAGGCACTTGTTGTACCCAGTTGGTTGTTGCTTAATATCATATGGGACTACTTTTTAAGAGATCTGAACTCAGCACTGTATGAAGGAGAAGTAAAAGGGAAGAAGGATATATCAACCCCAAATGGTGGCTCCAGTCTCCCATTGGTCAAAGGTTTCCCCAGTGATGTTGACTTTCCACTTTCTCCACCCTCCAATATACACATCTCCAATTCTGAGTTGCTCCTTGCATGAGTGAAAAGGTGATATCTTATGAGTCATTGGCCATAGGGAAGCCCTCAGCTTGGGACGCAAGAGGCACACAGTGGGCATGAGGCAAGCCACTGCAGGTTGTACCCATGTGAAGTCAGTAAGGCTGCAGCTGGCCAAACTCACCAAGTATTGGTCTCTATAGCTGTGGCAGGGCTGGCAAAGTAGCCAAGGACTTCAGAGACTGGTGAAGCCAACAAGAGGTAAGCCCATTCATAAAAAGTGTCTATACACTAGGAAAGAATGTAGCAAACACTAATACTTAGGAAATGAGAAGAGGAGAAGTAGTAAGGGAAATTAAAAAGGCTAAGATGAACTGCTAGAAAGATGGAGATTAGGAAGGGGTTGAATGTGGGGGAGTGGCAAGTAAAGAGATAGGTTGCTACATTTCAGTGAAATGAATGATTCCACAAATTTTTGCACTGCCATATCATTGCTAATGATGTTTCCTCCTCCTCTTCCTCCTCTTCCTCCTCTTCCTTCTCCTCCTCCTCCTCTTCTTCTTCTTCTTCTTCTTCTTCTTCTTCTTCTTTTCTTAATGTTTATGTACTTTTGAGAGAGAGAGAGAGAGAGAGAGAGAGAGAGACAGAGTGTAAGTGGGGAGGGGCAGAGAGAGAGGGTGACACAGAATCTGAAGCAGGCTCCAGGCTCTGAGCTGTCAGCACAGAGCCTGATGTGAGGCCCGAACTCACAAACCACGAGATCATGACCTGAGCCGAAGTCGGAAGCTTAACCAATTGAGACACCCAGGTGCCCCTCTTCTTCTTTTCTTTTTTTTAATTTAAGAGGGGGGGGTGTGGGATAAAGAGAGAGAATCTCAAGCAGGCTTCATGCTTCGCATGGAGCCTGATGTGGGGCTGGATCACATGACTCTGGGATCATGACCTGAGTTGAAAATAAGAATTGGAATCTGAACCGACTAAGCCACCCAGGTGCTCTGATGTTCTCTCTTCTTAAAGTATCTTCCCCTCCAATCCCACTGCTGCCAAATCTAACCTTGTAATTTTACCCATTTGGAAAACAATGAATTACTTCTACACTCAAAAATTCTTTTATTATCCTTTTACATCCTAACCAGAGGTCCTTTTCCTTCCTCATCCCTCTCATGGCACTAAAGATACCTTTTTTTTTGGGTTATTTCTCCCTATGGGTATGTTGTAAACTCTTGGTTATCTCTTCCAATGCTCTGCCAGTTATAGAGGCCCTAGAGATACTTGTTGACTGTAAATTATTTGAAGGATGAAATAATCACTGAAAAGCTGTGCTTGGAGGTTAATTATCTAGCTAATATTTCAAAGGACTGTATTCCAAAATGACAATTCCCTGAATCTCAGACTCTAAGCAAGCAGTAAGTTGTTCAGGCCAGGAATTAAGAATGAATTGGGCTTTTCTACCTTCATCTTCTTCTCTCACTTTTTGTCTGTCTCCTTTTGTCTCCTTTTGCCACCTGTCTACTCTTTCCCCACATATATATACATTCCCCCATCATTTATTTTCTTCATTCTTCATGGCTACCTGTCATTCTTTCCTCACTTCCTTTTCAGCCCACCTGTTCTTTCTCCTTCCCCCTTCCCCTCCCTACTTTTTAAGTGTTTAATAAGCACATATTAAGTACAAGTGTTTAAACGGAATCTAATTACTGCCCTCAAGGAAAGAAAATCTAATTAAGTAAATGGAACATACACATCTTAATACAATCTTTCAGTAAGTATCTGGAACATGACTCTCTATTCTCACCATTTCTATTTTCTCTTTTCCCTCACCTTGCCATCCTTATTCTTGCCTCTGATTTCCAACAACAGTAACTTATTTTCCACTGGTAATCAAAGTGCTCTTTAGCTTTGAGTATGCAACTTCGGGCTTTAACCACAGGCAGGCTTTAGTGTAAGGTCAGCTCTACCACCAGCCAACAGAGTCATTTTGCAAAGGTGAGAATAATAATAGTATTTATTTCTTATGGTTATTTTTAGACTTAGAGGTAATTTAGGTAAACCATGTACCTGGTTCAAAGGTATTACTCAATAAACAGATCTATGGTAACAAAATCATCATATTAAGTCTAGTATTATTGAGTCATACTCTACATTTTTATACTTAAAAACAAGATTTGAAATTAACCTTTTATAGTTGTTAAAAATTAATTCACAAGAAAATAAAGTTGCCATGCATCACATGGTTTCTGGTAGGAGTAGAAGCATGTAGGGGAGTTATCACACCCTGTAGGAACCAGCATTAAGGACATTTTGCCTGAAAATGGATGGATAAGAGGGAATATCCTACCCTTTTCCCTCCTAATCTACTTCTGTTCCCCTTCCAATGACCAGGTAAAGTATTTTCTCAAATAAAAAGGAGAGTCTGCTTTCTTTATGTTTAAATTTAGTTCTATGCTATAAATTTCTAACTCTACCCAGGAGTTTCATGGGCTACTTTCTGTTAAGAAGATCCCATGAAAGGGTCAAGCTAATTTTTTTACCCAGAATTGTGTTTTTGGTATGCTGTTGGCATTGACAGTCCCTATGGTTACACACCCTGTTAGCCAGAGCACTTCCCACAAGCAACAGAGTAGAGACCAGAATGGAGAAGGTGTCAGGCAATGCCCAGCAAGCTGTCTGGTCAGGGGAAAGTAATGGGGTATGAATGATAGATGAAGAATCCTTGTGAAACAGAGACAAGCAAAGGCAGGAGGAATAATAACCCAGCTGAAAAGGACCCTGGAAATAAAGGGAAAAAAGAAATTACCACAAAAAGAACATAGGGATAAAATATAATACTTATTAATACATAGTGAGATAACAATTACATTTGTTTTAAGTTCCTGAATTATTATGTGGAGAAGAAAGGATATTTGTTTTGCTAATTTAAGGCATTTGGAGTTATTTTACATATCCAAATATTCTTTGCATTAAATGCAGAAGTCAAACCTATCTGTTGAGATAGATTCTCCCATGCCCCCAGCTTGAGAGAAAATGTTCTTCCGCTTTTTGGAGACATGAGACACTTTTAAGAATGTGATGAGAATTATGAACCCTCCATCCTAGAAAAAAATACAATTTTAAACATAATATTATGCACATAATTTAATTCATTTGTGGACATGGACATACTAATAGCTCTTCATACATTCCAAAATTCTCTGATAAAGAGGCTGGAATAAAATATTTCACTTTCATTTGACTGATGACTTATCCAAAAGAAGTCATTATTTTCATTAAAGAATCATGTTCTCAAATGGTAAACATTGGGAAGGATATAAAATTATTACTTAGTTCCAAACTCTAGGAAAAAATTAAAATCTTCATCCTGTTTATGTTATAATACAAATTACATGTAACATTAATAAGACTGTCAGATTAATTTACAACTTCTGCTTATGTGTTTTCTCCAAGGGTCTGAGTTATGTAAAGGAAAGAGAAAATTGTACATTTCAGCTAATCCACTTTAAGTAGATTGCTTGTCTGATCAGACGCTAGGCGTCTTCAGAGATAGAGGCAGGGCAGAGAGAAAGGGGACCAGGGAGCAAGTGTGAATGGAGAAAGATTTACACATCTACTTTAGTATCATGAATAAATGATGAACACAAGAAGTTCAGAGAATTAGCATCAGGAAATGACTAATACACACAATTGACTTGATATAAGGGCATAGATCTTAAGACTCAAAAGTGAAATTTAAAGAACTATTAACTACTAACTGTAATGTGGTAACCTGGGTTGAATCCCGGAACAGAAATAGTCCATCAGTGGAAAAGCTGGGGAAATCTGAATAAAGTCTATGATTTAGTGAATAGTATTGTGCCAATGTTAATTTCTTAATTTTCACAAATATCAAAGTTATGTAAGATGATGACATTAGGGGTAGTTGAGTACTATCTTTGCAACACTTCTGTAAATCTAAAAGTATTTCAAAATAAAAGGCTAAAAGTTTTTAAAAAGAATCTTGACTAGAGGGACTAAAATGGATCTTGAAAAAAATCATTAGATCCTCTAATATGATTTCAGAAAACCAAATGTTGATACATCCCACTTTTAAAGAAATATTCCACCTGGTTGCTCAGTAAATCTACCCGCTTGTTTCATCTTCCTTAGTTTCATAGCTCTACTTTATATTTAACGTGGTCCCTCTGACAGGCTTCTTTTCATTCAGGAGGAAAGGAAAATGCGTGGTTGACCATGATTTACCTTTCTATATTCTTGAATTAGCTCTTCTATTTCCTCAAGCAAAAAGATTCCTCTAACCTTTCTCATAGACAAAATTAATCTAATAATTTATCATTTCCATTCTGTTCAAACTTGCTTCAAAATAACAGTTCTTCCTAAAATCCTACCTATGCATAGTTTAATTGGGTGGAAAAATATCTAAAGTGTACTACTAACTGCATGTGAGCAGTAAGGAAATAAAATTCTGCTTTTCCAGTGTTCAAGCAATTATATTGCTTGGCTTAATAAAAAGAGATCTCCTGAAAATTTTTATGTAATCCAATAAAACAAACGTATATAAAAGCCTTTGATGAGCCATGTGCTGTGCTAAATTATGGGAAAACAAGGCTGAGTAAGATGAAAACCTTGACTTCAAGGAGATTCCATTTTAGTGAAGGCACAGGGAAAGAAGTTATTTCATTATATTAAATCTTACCAGAGAATATATAGGCTCTCATGGGATTGTACAAGAAAGGCATTGAGACTCTGGACAAATGCATGTTTAATCATTATTTTGCCCAATGTTAAGCACCTGTAAAACAGACTAAAATGGTACCTTTCCCATGTTTTTTTTTTTTAGACAGATGCTTTCCCCCTGCACACAAAGGATCTCTTTAAATTGTTTTACTCTAGATACAATGCATCTATGACATGTCATTTTCTGTGAAACATATTGTTGCATTTTGGTCTAACACATTATTTTCCCAATGACTATTTATCATCTGCTCTGTTTGTCTAATGAACAAAAAGTGCAAGGCGACAAAATAAATAAACCTCTGCAAAACAATGAAAAGGCAACCATGCATCATCAATTTAGCAGGGGTAAAAAAGGAAGGAATAAAGAGAGAATAGTGAATTAGTTGCTTTTGAATATCCAGGAAAAAGCATCTGTGTTTCTCAACAAGTCAATAACATTAACTGTGCCAACTAGTTGGAACTACTGAGGAAAAAAAAAGTCAGCCAGATTTTGATACAAAAACATTATTCAGCTGTATTCAGGTGCTACAACATTATACAGTCAATCAAGAAGCCAACCAAGGAGCTGTAATAAGATTTCAAAGGTGTCCACACACAGCAATTTCTCCTACTACTACCAAAAATTCAACTAAGAGATATTTTAATATCTAGAAATATTCTAGATATGGATGGCATCCCAAGCTAGCATAACACAATAAGTCACCATAGCCTGAGTGGCTTAAACAGAATTTATTTCTCACAGTTCTGGAGGCTAAAAATGTGCTGGCAAGTGAAGCTTCATTCTGAGGCCTCTTCTCTTGGCTTGTAGGGGGCTGCCTTCCTACTGTGTACTCACATGTTCCCTTCTTTGTGAAGTGGGGGCAAGAGGCAAACACAAGAGTACCTCTTTTTATAAGGAGACATATCCTATTGAATCAAATCTCTTATAATCTTATTTAACCTTAGTTTCTTCTTTAGAGGCACATCTTTGAAATACAGTCACACTGGAGGTTAAGGCCTCAACATATGAATATGGAGGGACTCAAATATTCAGTTCATAACAATTCACAAAAGAAAGGGGGGTTTTGGGGTTGGAGCGAGAAGAATGCAAACCATCAGTTGAAAAATATATAAAACCACAGGTTAAAAAGTTAGTTCCTGAATACACATCTAAAAGCAGTGTCAACTATAGCAGCATTTCTAGAGATGTCAGTGCCTTAGGCATACCTTCCTGATTGTCAGAACAAATAGAATGTCCTGGGAAACCAGCATATCATACATGATAGGAGGTAATGTAGTGGTTGGATTAAGGCTAGAAAAAGACAGTGGATGCAAAGAAGGTGCTAGTAGGTGAATAATATTTCCTAGGAGAATGTATTTAAAAATTTGATAAATAGTAGCTTTCTAAACTTGTATTTGAATTAAAATTTTTGATGACTTCTGAAAGTAGCTTTGTAAGCACATTTCAAGGCATTTAAACATTTTTTTAACTTATTTATTTCGAGAGAGACAGCGCATGAGCAGGAGAGGGGCAGAGAGAGAGGGAGACACATAATCCAAAGCAGGCTCCAGGCTCTGAGCTGCATGGGTTCAAACCCACAAACTTTGAGACTATGACCTGAGCTGAAGTCAGAGGCTTAACTCACTGAGCCACCCAGGCAACCCCATTTCAAGGCATTTTAAGAGGAACTATAGGATTGTGGTGTGTGTGTGTGTGTTTTCTAGTTTTATCCTGAATATGTAGAGTGCCCTAAGGTAAATATTTTAACCTCTTTGTTCCTAGACCTCCATATTCATATGTAGAATGATAGTGATAAATCTTTTCCATAACTTACCATATTGAGACATAGTATCATATAAAATATTAGTAAAAAATTATTTTTTTAATAAGGAGTTCCAAGAACACCTGAGTGGTTCAGTTGGTTGAGCACCTGACTCTTGGTTTTGGGTCAGGTCATGATCTCAAGGTTTGTGAGTTTGAGCCCTGTGTTGGGCTCTGTGCTGCCAGTGCAGAACCTACTTGGCATTCTCTTTCTCTCTTTCTCTCTCTCTCACCCTCTCTCTGCCCCTCATGCACTCTATTTCTCTTAAAATAACTAAATAAACTAAAAATAAATAAATAAATGTAGAGTTCCAAATTCAAAAAATAGAGAAAGGTCTCTAACACAAACACAAATATAACTCATATTTGGACAAAGCACTAAGCACCACTAGTCATCAGATTCCTTAACTGTAATACAGGGATGTTAAACTAAAATCTGATCTTTGAAATTTCTTTGAGCTTAAGACTCTATGTTTTTCATGTGATCAAACTGATAACCATAAAAGGACTCTAGGCAATCTTTATTCTTAGTTAAAACTGTACATGTTTTCTTATTATTCTAACTTTAAAATGCTATTTTACTTTTGTGTACATTTTATTTAATTTTTTTAATGTTTATTTTTGAGAGACAGCATGCAAACAGGAGAGGGGCAGAAAGAGAGGGAGACAGAGGATCTGAAGCAGGCTCTGCACCCGATGCAGGGCTTGAACTCATGAACCATGAGACTGTGACCTGACCCAAGTTGGACACTTAGTAGACTGAGCCAGCCAGGTGCCCCCTGTGTACATTTTGGACTTTGTAAAGCAATTTATCTCATTTCATATTTTTTCTCACTACACCCTGTGAGAATTTCAGGCCTCACTTTCCAAACAAAGTAACTTGTTTGAGTCCAGTGAGGTTAAATGACTTGCTGGAAGTTTTTTCCACTACGGCAGAGACTCAATCTGCTAAATCCAAGTAAATTTTACTTTTCAGTCCATATAAATGCCATTTTCAAGTGGGAAACAAAAAGTTATTCTTCAGTCAATTGTATTAATTCATAAACATTTATTAATTTTTTGAGGTCTAATTGACATATAACATTGTATTAGTTTCAGGCATACCACATAATGGTTATACATTGAAATGATACACAATGGCATACATTGAAAAATGATTAAAATAATAAGTCCAATTAACATCTGTCACCATTCATAGTTGCAAAAAAATTTGTTTTCCCATAAGCATTAAATATTTATTATACATCTGTGTTGGATTTTGCAATTATATTAATTGAATCAGAGTCTCTGCAGCATTCCTCTCTATAAAGCAAATATGGATCTACAGACATGTTAGTAGAACTGAAGTTTCCACCAGTTTAAAATATTTCCACTCACTTACCTCTAATTTCTACCACTTCCATATGTCATGAGATAAAAGATGTCTTCTTTGACATTACTTAGAGTTGCCCACAAGTATTGGGCTGTGGCAAGAAGCAAATATAAAAGGGGAAGGTGTAGCATTACATATTTATTTTCTGTGTGTGGCTTCTTGGCTCTGATACATGGGACTGGCTAATGCTGAAGGGTAAAGATAAAGTCTTGATTGCATTGGAAGCTATCCAAATAAGAGTTCCAAATAATGATGATGGATGTGATAGAAATTCTAATAAAATTGAGCAATTTCACAGATAAGGATAATTCACTAAGAGATTCCATAACTTTGTACTATCTTGATGTGACAGAAGGATCACTTAATCCTTGCATGTTAGACCACTAGGAGTTGAACATGCAGTGTACCAGTATAATTGCTATACAGTATTTCTACTGTTTGAGCTATCAGTAGCTGGGAGAGGTTTAGAAAAACAGTTCCTAAATAATATTTCTCTTAATTATTAATAGAGAACTAAAAATGCAGGGTCTTGGAGAAAAGAGTATAACTTAATGGTTAAGAGCACTGACTAGGGAGACACAATGATATTCAAAATTATGGGTTCAGAATGGAGTTCGATTTAGAAGCAGAAAACTGAGTTCTAGACTCCAAGTTAATAAGGTGAGGAGAACTAATTTTCTGTAGAGCCTAGACTAAGCAGTGGCTGTAGGGTTGACAGGAAAGGATGACCTGAACTTGAGGTAGGGGTCACCAATGAATCTACATAATTGGGAATTCTCATATCTCCTCAATTAATCACTTATTAAAATTTTTTGAAGATGACCACATTCTGTTCAAATATCTTCAGAGATCTAAAGCAGGATTTCTAGCGGGTTTTATTTCCAAGCCCTTTAGGCAAGACAATTATATTCTTACTTATGTTAATATGGCAACTGAAGTCAGAGGAATGGCTCTTTGGGAATCTTGGGGTCAGAGAATATTGCTAAAAATGTATTCCATTTCTGGACCAGGGGACCCTCACCATTAAAATGAATTACTTGGTTTCATTTATAGGAAGAAAAAAAAACACACATTTACAGAGCTGAGAAGAATTTGTGTCAAATAATTCTTAGGCATGCTCTAGTATGTTTAACATAGGTATAAATGATTTGGTGTTTAGTATTTAATCAGTATTTCAATTGATTGCTTTATTAACTAGAGTTATCAGAACTTTAAGATTTCTTTGATATTATTTGGTTTTACTTTACTGTATGGACATAATTGAAAACATTATAGCAATATGTATTTTGCTTTGTTTTTTACTATATGTAATTTGTTTTGTAATATACATATTAAACTGTTACTTTAAAAGCTTGAAAAAATAACCAAGAGTGATAGAAACATTTAAGTATGCCATTCTTGGGGGAAAGATCCTAAGAATAAGTGATCTAGGTAAACTCTGGAATAGCATTCCCTGGAGATAATCAACCAGACTGTTAATGCTATGACCCAAGAAATGTCTAAAAATAATCCAAAATTGTGAATAGAGCTTCAACCACATCTTGATTGGATTCTATCCCTGCAGAAGATGAATAGGTTTTGGTTTTTATTTTACAATCCTATAGGATATTGTCTAGGCATGAAAAACAGAAACCATGGGTAAATCTGATGTGATTTTGATTTTAGTTCTATTAATAGAGTTTGAGACTTTCAGTGTTAAAAATGAGAAAGTTCATGAAAACTGGGTTGAGATAGGCACCTCACCAATTGTCCTTGCCTCTTTTACCTACCTGGAAAATAAATGCAATGCCCAGGCATGTAACTTTCATTCTGAGATTAAAATAACAATGCTTTATGCAGATAGAAGTGCTAATAGATAAAGGAAAAACCTAGGTTCTTAATGCCCTTTCTGAGCAGCTATATTTGCTTTGAATTTCCTACCTCTGAATTAGATAAGAAAAACCAACCTGGTTTTGTTCAAGTCGCTGTAGTAGTATTTCTTGTCAAATGTAGCCAAATGTGTTCTCAACTCATGAATACAACCAGTTGAATCTGGAGATTCAGAGAAACTTTTTGAAAAAGATGATGATTACTCTGAATCTTCATCAATGAGCAAAAAGTAATGAGGTTAATAAAGGCTTTCAGCTTGCGGTCAAGCCACTAGGCACTGAATGGAGTGACTAAAACTCCAATAGAAAACCCATAGTCTCTCTAGCATGAAGAGGCAGAGGACAAAGTGCAGGACAATCACAGCCATTGGAAAATAATGTATGTGAAGGAAGGTATGGTGTATAATTCTAAAAGAGAGAAAGCCAGAAAATGTTGAAGTCAGCCAGAAGAAAATGACCTAGAAATACAACGAAACAGTAATTCAAATGACTGCTCACTCTTCACAAACAATAGAGACAAGAAGATAGTGGAACAAAATTGTTAAGGTGCTGAAATCTGTTAACTCAGAAGTCTACATAAAGTGAAAATATCTTTCAAAAATGAAGGTATAATAAATATATTTTCAGATAGGGAAAGATAATTTATTACTGGGTGATCTACATTACAAGAAATGCTCAAGGAACTTATTAGGGTGATGAGAAATGATATCAGAGCTTGAGGAAGAAATAAAGAGAATCTGAAATAATAAATATATTAGTAAATATAAAAAGGTTATATCTCCTTCTATCTATTAAAGTGAATGTTTTAAAAATAATACTCTTGGGGTACCTGAGTGGCTCATTCGGTTAAGCATCCAACTTTGGCTTAGATCATGATCTCACAGTTCATGAGTTTGAGCCCCATGTCAGGCTTATTGTTGTCAGTATGGAGCTCACTTCAGATCATCTGTCCCCCTCTCTCCCTGCCCATCCCCCACTCATACTTTCTCTCTAAAAAATAAATAAAACATTAAAAGATTAAAAAAATAAAATAAAAATAATACTCTTTGTGGGATGCTTGGCTGGTTCAGTCAGAAGAGCATGTGACACTTGTTCTTGGGGTCATGAGTTTGAGCCCCACATTGGATGTAGTGTTTACTTTAATAAATAAAACTTTAAAAAATAATAGTCTTGTGTTGTAAGGTTTGAGTTTGTAAATGTAATAATGAAGACTATGGTATGAAGGATGGAAAGTTGCAAAAACTAAACCTATATAAGTACAAGGTTTCTACATTTTATATTAAATAATGTTAACTCTAAGGATACCATAAAAATTTATTGTGCATATTTAAAGTTGTAATTAAAAATTCAATAGATAGGGAATAGAAATGAAATTTTAAAAAATTCAACAAATCCCAAAGAACATAACAAAGGAGGAACAAAAAGAAAGAAAACAGATGATGAAATCAAAACGATAAAATCAAATAATAAAATACAAGATCTAAATCTAACCACATGAAACCAAGAAAGATGGCAGCAGATTAGGAGAACCTTTGGCTCATTTTGTCCCATGAATCCAAGTGGGAATCTATCAGATCATCCTAAATACCACAGAAATTGACCTGAAGACTGGCAAAACAAACTCCACAATTAAAAGTAGAGAAGAGGCCACATCTGAGAAGGCAGAAAGTGCAGAGACACAGTTTGGAGGAGAAAGGGATCATGGCCACTACAGTGGGGAAGAAACCATGGTCACAGAGAAGGGTGAGAGACAGACTAGCACACAGGGAAGATGAACACCCATAGCAATTGGCTTGGAAAGCAAGAAGGGCTGAATTTCATGAGTTCTTGCAACCAGTGGGGCTTAAAGCCTGGAGTTTTAAAGGGGAGAAGAGGAGGAGGAGGAGGAGGAACAGAAGGAGGAAGAAGAGGAGGAGGAAGAGGAGGAGGAGGACTGAGAAAAAGAAGAAGAGAGAAAAGGGGGCAAAAAATTTATTTGAAGAAATAATAGCCAAAAACTTCCCTAATTTGGGGAAGGATACAGGTATCCAAATCCAGGAGGCTTAGAGAATCCCCAACAAAATCAACAAAAGAAGATCCACAACAAGACCTATTGTAATTAAAATGGCAAAATATAATGATAAAGAAAAAATCTTAAAAATAGCAATACAAAAGAAGACAGTTACATGCAAGGGAAACCCCTAAGGCTATCAAGGCTTTTTCTTAATTTGGGGGGGGGGATTTATTTATTTTTGAGACAGAGAGAGACAGAGCATGAGTGGGGGAGGGGCAGAGAGAGGGAGACACAGAATCTGAAACAGGCTCTGGGCTCTGAGCTGCCAGCACAAACCCATGGACCGCGAGATCATGACCTGAGCCGAGGTCAGACACTTAGCCGACTGAGCCACCCAGGCGCACCTGGGCTTTTTCAACAGAAACTTTCCAAGCCAGAAAGGAATGACATGATATATTCATGATGCTGAGTGGGAAAAATCTGAAGCTATATATACTCTATCCGGCAAGGCTATCATTCAGAATAGAAGAAATAAAGAGTTTCCCAGACCACTAAACCAGACCTACATAAAAACCTAAAGGGCACTTTGTGAGGGGAAAGGAAAAACCAAAAGTCACAGTATGAAGTTAGGAAGCACAAAAATAGTAAAAATGAATATTTCTGTAAAAAAAAAATAAAAGATTTTACAAAATAAAATGATATAAAATATGACACCATATACCTAAAATGTGGGGACGAAAGGAGTAAAGAATGAGTTCAAACTTAAATGACCATCAATTTAATATAGACTGCTATATAAAGAAGAGGTTATATACAAACCTAATGGTAACCACAAATCAAAAAACACTAATAAGTATTTGAGGAATAGAAAGAAAGAAATCTAAACATATCACTAAAGAAAACCAGAAAATCATGAAAAAGACAATAAAAGATGAGAGAAAATCTTCAGGAACAACCATTAAAGAAGTAATAAAATAGCAATAAATACATATCTATCAAGAATTAGTTGGAATGTAAATGGACTAAATGTTCCAATCAAAAGACATAAGGTGATTGAATGGATTTAAATACACACACACACACACACACACATACACACACACACAAACAAGACACATATATTCTGCTACAGGAGACATTTCAGACCTAAAGATACATGCAGATTGGAAGTAAGGGGATGGAGAAATATTTATTATGCAAATGAATGTCAAAAGAAAGTCAGGGGAGCAATAATTATATAAGACAATATAGATTTAAAACAAAGACTAACACAAAAGACAAAGAAGGACACTATATAATAAAAAAGGGGACAATCCAACAAGGAGATATAATAATTGTAAATATTTATGTACCCAACATTAAAGCACTCAAATACATACAAAAGTTAATAGCAAACATAAAGGAACTAACCAATAATAATGCAATAATAGTAGGGAATTTTAACACCCCACTTATATCAATGGACAGACCATCTAAACAGAAAATAAACAAAGAAATAATGGCTTTGAATAACACAATGGATCAGATGAAGTTGACAGATACATTCAGAACATTTCATTTTTAAATTTTTTTTACTGTTTTATTTATTTTTGAGAGAAAGAGACAGACACAGAGCTCCAGCAGGTGAAGGACAGAGAGAGAAGGAGACACAGAATCCAAAGCAGCTCCAGACTCTGAGCTGTCAGCACAGAGCCTAACGCAGGGCTTGAACCCACGAACTGTGAGATCATGACCTGAGCCAAAGTCAGATGCTTAACTGACTGAGCTACCCAGGCTCTCCTAGAACATTACATTTTAAAACAGCTGAATACACATTCTTTTCAAGTGCTTCAGAATAGATCATATACTATACCACATACATACATACCACAAAACCTGATAAATTAAAAAAGATTGAAGTCATATCATGCATCTTTTCTGACACAATGCTGTGAAACTAGAAGACCACAAAAAAGAAAATCTGGAAAGGGGCGCCTGGGTGGCTCACTTGGTTGAGCATCCGACTTCGCCTCAGGTCATGATCTCGCGGTTCATGGGTTCAAGCCCCACATCAGGCTCTGTGCTGATAGCTCAGAGCCTGGAGCCTGCTTCAGATTCTGTGTCTCCCTCTCTCTCTGCCCCTCCCCAGCTCGTGCTCTGTCTCTCTCTCTCTCAAAAACAAATAAACATCAAAAAAAAATTTTTTTAAATCTGGAAAGAACACAAATATATGGAGATTAGATAATATGCTACTAAACAATGAATGAGTGAAACAGGAAATAAAAGAAGAAATAAAAATGTACATAGAAACAAATGAACATGAAAACACAATGGTTTAAAACCTTTGAGATGCAGCAGAAGCAGTTCTAAGAGGGATGTTTATAACAATATAGGCCTATTCAAGAAGCAAGAAAAATCTCAAATAAACAACTTTTCACAGAAAGAAACTAGAAAAAGAACAATAAACAAAATCTTAAACTAGCAGAAGGAAGGAGATAATAAACATTAGAGCAGAAATAAATGATACAGAAACAAACAAACAAACAAAAAAAAAACAAATCAATGACACCAGGATCTAGTTCTTTGGAAAAAATCAATAAAATTGATAAACCTTTAGCTAAACTTATCAAGAAAAAAGGAAACTCAAATAAATAAAATTATAAATAAGAGAGAAAAAATAGCAATCAATACCACAAAAATACAATTATGAGAACATTATGAAAAACTACATGCTAACAAATTAGACAACCTAGAAGAAATGAATAAATTCCTAGAAATATACAACCTACCAAAATTGAAACAGGAAGAAATAGAAAATTTGAACAGGCCATTTAGTAGCAAAGAAATTGAATCAATAATCAAAAAACTCCCCCCAAAAAAGTACAGGACCAGATGGCTTCACAGGCAAATTCTACCAAATATTTAAGGAAGAGTTAGTACCTGTTCTTCTCAACTTTTTCCAAAAAGTAGAAAATGAAGGAAAACTTCCAAATTCATTCTATAAGGCCATTATCATTCTGATACCAAAACAACATAAAGACACCAAAAAAAAAAAAAAAAAAAAGGACAACTACAGGCCAATATCTCTGATGAACATAAATGCAAACATTCTCAACAAAATACTAGCTAACCCAGTCCCACAATACATTAAAAAATTATTCACCACGATCAAGTGGGATTTATTCCTGGGTTGCAAGAGTGCTTCAATACTCACAAATCAATCTTATCTTACGGATATGAATCATATGATCATGTCAATAGACACAGAAAAAGCATTTGACAAAGTACAACATTTATTCGTGATAAAAACCCTCAACAAAGTAGCTATAGAAGGAACATACCTCAACATAATAAAAGCCTTAATGAAAAACTCACAGCTAACATTAACCTTAATGGGGAAAATATGAGAGCTTTTCCCCTAAGGTCAGGAACAGGGATGTCCATTCTCACCACTTTTATTCAACATAGTACTCGAAGTCCAAGCCACAGCAGATAACAAAAAGAAATAAAAGGCATCCAAATCAGTAAAGAAGAAGTAAAACTTTACTATTTGTAGATGACATGATGCTATATCTAGAAAACCTGAAAGACTCCACCAAAAATCTTCTAGAACTTAAAAACAAATTCCATTAAGTAATAGGATACAAAAATCAATGTACAGAATTCTGTTGTATTTCTATACACCAATAATGAAACAGCAGAAGGAGAAATTACTGAAACAATCCCATTTATAATTGCACCAAAGTAATAAGATACCTAGGAATAAACCTAACCAAAGAGGTAAAAAACCTGTACTCTGAAAACTATAAAACCCTGATGAAAGAAATTGAAGATAACACAAAGAAATGGAAAGGCATTCCATGCTCATGGATTGGAAGAATAAATATTGTTGAGATGTCTATACTACCCAAGGCAATCCACACATTTAATGTAATCTCTATCAAAGTATCAAACAGCATTTTTCACAGAACTGAAACAATCCTATAATTTGTAAGGAACCACAAAAGGCCCAGAATAGCCAAAGCAATCTTGAAAAAGAAAAGCAAAGCTGCAGGCATCACAATTCCAGACTTCAAGTTATATTACAAAGCTGTAGTGATCAAAATAATATGGTACTAGCAAGTGCTGATGCATAGGGGCACTTGAACCCCAATGTTCGTAGCGGCACTTTCAACAAGAGCCAAATCATGGAAAGAGCCTAAATGTCCATCAACTGATGAATGGATTAGGAAGATGTGGTTCATCTATACAATGAAATACTACATGGCAATGAGAAAGAATGAAATCTGGCCATTCATAGCAAAGTGGATGGACCTCTAGGGTGTCATGCTAAGCGAAATAAGTCAGGCAGAGAAGGACAGATACCATATGTTTGCACTCATAGGTCTAAGAGGAGAAACCCAACAGAGGACCATGGGGAGGGGAAGGAGGAAAAGAGTGAGGGAGAGGGAGGGAGACAAAACATGAGAGACTCTTGAATACTGAAAACAAACTGAGGGGGGAAGGGGAAGGGGGAAAGGTAATGGGGGGTGATGGTCTTGGTGGAGGTCACTTGTGGGGAAGAGCACTGGGTGTTATATGGAAACCAACCTGACAATAAACTATAAAGTTTAAAAATAAATAAATAAATGGAGAAAAATAATTTAGATTGTAAAAGAGAGAAGAAAACTCAGGTTTGCAAATTTGTGCTTCAGTCTTTATTTAATGTACATTTTTAATTGAAGGAGATAAATTTAAGTAGAAATTTGGACTG
>CM053561.1:18889460-18992756 GCA_028646485.1 Cryptoprocta ferox
TTTTATATAAAGACAAAATTTGGCTGAGAGAAGGACCTTATCATAAATCCTGTGCCCCATCCTTTCTAGAGAAGAGTACACACACATGAGATATAGATGTTGTTATACCTAGTAGTTTGTATTCCTACCAGCAATAAATGAATTTCTATTGCTCTGTATCATCACTAAGTATGAATTTGTTTTCTTAGAGGATTTTACCCTTTCTCATAGTTGGTTAGTTCTATCTCATTGGTTTAATTTGCAGTACCATAATATCAAATGATGTTGAGCATCCTTTCATATGCATCTTTGATAAACGTATATCTTCTTTGGTGAAGTGTCTGCTCAGATTTTTGTCTATTTTTAATTGGATTGTTGTTGACTTTTAAGAAATTTTATAAAATACATTTTGGGCCATGCCCTTTTATCAAAAATAATAATAATAATAATAATAATAATATGGTACTAGCACAAAAATAGACACATAGATCAATGGAACAGAATAGAAAATCCAGAAATAATTCCACAATTATATAATCAATTAATCTTTGACAAAGCAGGAAATAATATCCAGTGGGGGAAAAACAGTCTCTTCAACAAATGTTGAGAAAACTGGACAACAACACGCAAAGAAAGAATCGGAACCATTTTCTTACACCACACACAAAAATAAATTAGAAATGGATTAAAGACATGAATGTGAGACCTGAATTCATAAACATCTTCTAGAAAGCACAGACAATAATTGCTGTGACATTGGCCATAATAACTTTTTCTAGATATGTCTTCTGAGACAAGGGAAACAAAAGTAAAAATAAACTTTTGGGACTACATTAAAATAAAAAGCTTCTGGACAGCAAGAAAACAACAAAACTAGAAGGCAACCTACAGTATAGAGAAGATATTTACAAATGACATATCTGATAAAGAGTCAGTATCCAAAATATATAAAGAACGTACAAAACTCAATACCCAAAAAACTCATAATTCAATTAAAAAATGATCAGAAGACACAAACTAACATTTCTCTAAAGAAGACCCAGTTGACCAACAGACCCATCATCAAAAAATGCAAAAACTGCACCTATCATCAAAAAATGCAAATTAAAACTATAATGAAATATCACCTCATTCTTGTCACAATGGCTAAAATCAACTACACAAGAAACAGCAGGTGTGGCAAGGATGTGGAGAAATAGGAACCTCCGGCACTGTTGGTGGGAATACAAACTGGTACAGGCACTGTGGAAAACAGTATGGAGATTACTCAAAATGTTAAAAATAGAACTACCTTACAATCTAGCAATCACTCTACTGGGTAGAGTGTTAACTAACTGGAATTAAAATAAAATTTAAAAAATACTAACCATACTTATAATAAATGTTAATTAAGTGCTCCAATTACAAATTAGAAAAAATCATGAGGGACTAACAGAAGAAGCCCAAACAATGTGCTTTCTACAAGAATGAATATTAAATATATGGACACAAATATGTTGAAAGTAAATGGATGGGCAAGATGTACTGTACAAACAGTGAGCTTAAGAAAGTTGGGGGTGGGGGTATCTGATATTAATATCAGATAAAATAAGACTTCAAGACAAAACACTACCAAAGATTAAAAGGAACATTTCATAATGATAAATATTTAACACATAAGAATTAACAATCATAAATATATGAAGCAAAAATAGAATTAAAGGGAGACCTAGCCAGTTTCATTGTCCTAGTTAAAGAGATCACCACCCTTTCTCCCAGCATTTGATAGAAGATCTAGGCAAAATTCAATAAAGACATAAATGATATGAGTGATACTATCAACCACCTGGACTTAAATGATATCCCCAGCAACCATAGAATACACACTATTTTCAAATGTACATTGTAAGTTCACCAAAAAAGGAAATAAATCATACAAAGTATATTTTCTGACAAAAAATTAAAAACAATTAAAAAAGAATTAAAGAAGAAATCCATAAATGTTAGATATCTAAAATTTACTAGAGAGAGACCAGAAGAATATAAGGACAAGCTATTAAAGAATGGACCAAAATGTTAAAACTTATGTCCAAATATTGTCACATGTGAAATATTTATGAATATAATATAATATAATATGAATTATTAAAAAATGTCTGGGGCGCCTGGGTGGCTCAGTTGGCTAAGTGTCCGACTTCGGCTCAAGTCATGATCTCGCAGTCCATGGATTCGAGCCCTGCGTCGGGTTCTGTGTTGGCAGCTCAGGGCCTGGAGCCTGTTTCAGATTCTGTGTCTCCCTCTCTCTCTCTGCTACTCCCCCGCCAGTGCTCTGTCTCTCTCTGTCTCAAAAATAAATAAACCAAAAAAAAAAAAAAATTAAAAAAAAAATGCCCAAACTCCAAGTTGGGTAATGATCAAAGCCTACGAAAGATATCTAAGGTTCCCAAATTAAACATGGAAGGAAGAGAAACCAATGATTAAATAGTTAATTAGCACTTAAGGTTAAATGTATATTTCTAGAAAAGGCCAACAAGGTCCATTTCATTCAGAAGCTCTTGCAGACTGTCTATACTGAGAAAAAGAAGCTTCACAAGTCTGGTTTCTATTTAATTTGGGAGACATAGAGTACATCAATTCAACTCTTTGTATTTTAGTTTCCTGATTATTCTTATCAACCTTGGCTGTGGGCTCTTAGAAGGATGAATGAATTAACAATCTGAAACCATTTGGAGTTATTTGAGAAGATGGTTTTATGTCCTTAGAGTAGAAGCACCCCTGGATGTTCAGTGATTACATTGTGTGCTCTTCTTCTAGAGCAAGAGTTTGTGAGTACAATTCTTATCTGATCACAGTCTCTTCCATCTGGTGGAAGGTGTCTAAAGCTAACATTTTCTCTGAGAAGTCTAAAGAAAGGGGGAAACCCTAGAGATTAGAGGCACAGACTTTAATCATCTTCTGGCTGACAGGCTGTAATACTTTCCACACTAGGCAAGTAGGCTGTGGTTAAATTCTCATGCCTAGAATGGGGTCCCTCTTCCTCCCTCTAGTGACCTTGTTAGCCAGTTCTTGACCAAAGGCTACAGAGTACAGAATCCTGATGGAATAAACAATTGCATTGTTGTGGTACACAGTGCTATGTATAAAAATATAGCCAAGTTTTCACCTTATTCTTGGAAAACTAACTTAAAAATACATGAGTGGTTTGAAATGATTATGATTGCTTAATGTACAACCATATGTGGATGAAATATATTAAGAATATTCAAGCAAGGTAATGGTGCAGTTTGTCTGTGTAAAAACCTGTAATCAGAACTATCTGACTAGATCAAAACTTTTAATTCTCTATTTTCATAACATGTTCCTTTCATTTGTTATAATTTTATAGCTGTTTGTGTGATTATTTGAATAATGCTTTCCTTCTCTACTAGACTTTAAAAGGCTAGATAGCATGTTTGTTTTGCTAACAGTTATATTGCCAGCACGTATCATAGTGACTGGCACAAAGTGTGCATTCAGTAAATATTTTTAATAGAAAAAAAATGATGAAGTTCTATTCTTTCAGCCCTATCCATATTTCCTCATCCATGTAATGTCGATAACAACACCATTAGTGAGTGTTAAAAATATTAAAGTAGGTAACATAAATTAACATTATTTGTAAATAGTAAATTGGTTTGCAAATCATATGCCATTGTATTATTTTTGTGATCCTTAACTCCGCTTATTTCTCTCAATCTTGACCAAGAATTCTTATTACTTCATTTCTTTCTCCACCCCCTCTCTTCTTCTTTTGCAGTCCCCCTCTCTGTATCTTTTTCTTTTCCCTTTAAATTCATTACCTCCCACTTAGGTCCTTCTTCCTGAAATGGATGATGATAATGGTGTTGATGATGACAACCACCACCACAGCTAAGAATATGGGATTGTGTAGTATTTTATCAAGATAACAGTGGGAATACTAGAGATGAAAGTACACATGATCATGGTTCCCCAAATATGTACAACTATATTTATTTTTGTCCTTACAAGTCTCTATTCTATATTATTTAATACCCACATTCTTCCTTTTTGAAAAAAATTGTAATAAGCTGATGTTCCATCATTTTCACACATCAAAAGAAAAGGTATTTTATAGATATGCCTTTCTTCCTCTCAACTATGTGCTATTGTGTAAGACCTAAGTTTGACTCAGTTAGAGACCATCTCATTAACTCAAATCCAAACAGTAAGTCCTTGCAGAGTGTCTTTGGGTTCAACATTATGGTTCTTTTCTCAATCTTCACATATCTGTAGCTAGTTGGATGGTGAAGAAAACACTTATTGGTCCAATATATAAGTTTTTTCCATTAGCTTATTGCCATTTTTGTGGGGTTTAGATCAGGCTTAAGTGCAGACTAAAATCTTACAGAGGCGGAGATGATTTCAGGTTGTTTTATCCTGCACACACCAGGTTATCTATTGCTGCATAACAAACTGCCCGCAAATTAGTGACTTAAAGCAGCAACCACTACATTTGTTCAAGAATTCAGAGAGCATTCAGTTGAGCAGTTCTTCTTTATCATGTGGCATCACCCAGGATCATTCCCTTGGCTATATTCAGCTGATGAATCAGTTGGAAGCTGTGTTCAGTTGTAGCACTAAAATAGTTGGGGCTTGAATGTCCAAGATCTCTTCATTGACATACCTGGCCCTCAGTTGGGATAACTGGAACAGTTAGGAATGGATGTGCATCTCTCTCTCTCTTTTGTTAATGTCTCCAGTAGGATAGTTGGATATCTTTACATGGTAGTTCAGGGTTCTAAGGAGGAAGCAGACACTCTTTCAAGGTACAGCATTGGAAATTATACAGCTTTGCTTCTACCACATTCTATTTGCCAAAGCTAGTCACCGGGCCAGCCCAGAATCAAGCACCAGAGAAAGAGACTGCACTTCTTGATGGGTGAGTGGTAAGGCCATCTTGCAAAAGGTCATGTGGAATGGGAGATACAGTTGTTAGTATCTTTGAAAACAAAATCTTTCTATAACAGGGGACATTTCCTATTAGGTCGTTTTCTTTGAATAACTTTATGATCAATATCTTCAAGAAGAATCCTAGCCTAACATATCAACCAATCAATCATCCTTAAATTGTTAACCTCTGTAATGCACCAATACTTACTTTGACAGGGTACATAGGCTTTCAAGAAGTTTTCTTAGTAAAGATTTAAATAAGATCTACAAATTGCATTCAGTTGCTAGGTCTCTCAAGTATCTTTTAATCAGTAACAGGATTTTTTTAACCCTTTTTATTATTTGCCATTTATTTGTAAAAGAAACTGGTTCATTTATCTCACAGAATTTCTCCTATTCTGGACTTGGCTTATTGCTTCTTTGGGATGTTGTTTAGCATGTTCCTCTATCCTCTATGTTTCCTGTAGAAAGGTAATGGATGCGTAATTGAATTCAATTTTCTTGTACAAATACATCCATAGGTCATGCTGTATTGTTTCAATCAAATCATGTCAGGAGGCACATAGTGCCTGGTTGTCTTTTTTCTTGTGATTTAAAATTTATCAGTGGGTTCAGATGCTGTCAGCCTAATCTCCCCCGGATAAAGTTTCCCATGAATCTTTCTCTTAATTGTTTTAGCAGTCAAAATGACTTATTTCATTAGGTGTTGCATGCTGATTATTTCCTGATTCTGTCATTCTGCATTTATTACTTGAAATTCTATTAAGAACTTTTGTTCATTGACTATTTGGTCACACAGTTTGTATAGCAAGTGAAAAATAAATGCTTGTTTTCTTTCCTTTTATTTTTCAGTTTTTAGAATAATGATTTGGTGCCTTACCAATATTTAAAGGTGAACAATGAATTTTGTTTGATTTTGAAATCATGAATTATAATATACTTGCTTTAATCCATTGGAGTCATTATTATTTTTTTAGCATCTGACCCAATTATTTATTCAAGTTTCATTTTTTTAAGTTTTTATTTACATTCCAGTTAGTTAACATACAGTGTGATCTTAGTTTCAGGTGTACAATTATAGTGATTCAACACTTCCATACAATACCTGGTGCTTATCACAAGTGCACTCCTTAATCCCCATTGTCTATTTAACCCATCTTCACACCCTCCTTCCCTCTGGTAACTATCAGTTTGTTTATTATAGTTAAGAATCTGTTTCTTGGTTGGTCTCTCTCTTTCTTTTTTCTATTTTTCCCCCTTTGCTCATCTGTTTTGTTTCCTAAGTTCCACATATGAGTGAAACCATATGGTATTTGTCTTTCTCTAACTGGAGTCATTATTCTTTGGATGCACAAATGTCCATCTTTGTCATAGAGCAGCCCATTTCAAATTGTCTCCTGAGTCCCTTTGACACAACCACAGTGGTCTTTGATCATTTCCCCCATGCTTTCCAGCATAAGATGTTCCAGGCTAATCCTATACATTCCTTGCCAGGATGTGGCATCAGTTATTTCTCCAAAGAGACTTGGTTCTTTTTAGTAAAAATTCATATTTAGATATCTCAGTCTGGGTTCAGTGATTATTGCTATTGTACTGACATTACTTCTAGGAATTTTTCTATGGATGAAGGTATGAAATAATTATTTTTAAAAGGAAAAATGCATCATGAACTTATACTAGCATTAACACAAATGTAAGATTAAACATTTTTCCTTAACTCATTTGACGTCAGTATTTGTATTTGTTTTCACTTAGTCTAATCTAAAATAATAATTCCAAAAAATATCAGTTTAATTATTTATGGGTAAATAAGTAATTAAATTAATGAATTATATGAAAATCTAATACATATACATATTAATGATAAAATAACAATACCAATATGACTACTAAGTATTTTTTACATTTTCTTTTTTGTCCTTTGCTTTAAGGATATATTCCCTAGGATTATACATTCAAATTACTAAGTTTTATAAATAGTTGAATGATTTCTTCTCTGTGTGACTAGGCTGCAATTCGACATATAGGTAGTCTTATTCATTTCATTTTTTGAGGAGTTTCTTTGTTTTTCAGATCACTTTTACCTAGGTGAATTATATATACCTTGTTTATATGACTATCTTTATTAAACCACTTGAGATATAATTCACATAACATACTCTTCACCCATTTAAAGTATATAACAAAATGCTTCTTAGTGTATTCATAGTGTTGTCCAGCCATCACCACAATCTTACTTGAGATCATTTTGTTTACCCAAAAAGAAAGCCTGAACTCATTAGCAGCCACTCCCCATTTCCTACCGCCTCTAGGCCCTCAAGCCCTAGACAATCACTAATCTACTTAACAAGTCTATAGATTTGCCTATTCTGGACATTTCATATAAATAGAATCATATAATATGTGGTCTTTTATGACTCGCTTCTTTCACTTAGCATAATGTTTTCAAGGTTTATCCATCCATGTTGTAGTGTCTATCAGTACTCATTCCTTCTTATTAGTATATAATAATCTATTATGTAGATATTCCATTAAGTGAATTTTATTTTTCCATTCAACAGTTGAGCATTTTAGTTGTTTCTACTTTTTGGCTATTATGAATATTTGTGTAGTACAATTTTTTTGCATGGACATATATTTTCATTTCTCTTGGGTATATACCTAGGAATGGAATATGTGTATCTTTTAAAGGCATACGTCTTTCTTATTAAAGAGTAGTGATGCTATCATTTGTCATATTATACCAGACCTAACAATACTAAGGACTTATATACCACCTCATATAATAGTTTAGAAAAAAAATCTTAGGGATGTTGTTCCTTTTTTCTCTTATTTAGTAGATGCCCGAAGGAAAGAATTTACCTCACAGAACAACAGAAGAAAGAAAACACAAGTTTCAGTTACATCATCATGCCTCCACAGTCTCCTGCTGGTACTTCATAACTACCTCAACACAGGTTTCTGATGTGATTTTAGCTTTCTATTCACAACTCAGAAATATCTTTCTAGATTTCATTTGTATATGTCTTGCTTGACCCAAATTATCTTGTGAAGATTAAATTTAAATGTCATAAAGTACATAGCAGAATGCCTTGCATGTTCTATGTACCTGACAAATACTCATCATAATTATTTTTTTATTGCATGACTTCAGTTTAAGAATAAGCAATATTAAGATTTACTGAAAACAGTTTAGTAACTGCACTGAATTCTTATTCTCCAGACTATATAATTTATTATTAGTATCTCAACAGAGGTTTAGAACTGGCATAATGGGCTTGTGCACTGGGTTGCCTTGACAAATTGAGAGAAAGTTGTAAATGTTATACTTCTAGCAATTTGTTTTTCTTTCTTTCTTTTACTTACCAAAATAAAAATCTTGAAACACTCAAGGAGACAAATGAGTAGAAGGTTTCCTTGAAAGTGAGTACAGATAAGACTTGGACACAGAGTTTCCTCATTAGTTCAAATGTAACTACCCTCATTTAGCTTTTTCCATTGAGACTTCAATCTCTTCTAGTAATAGTATATTCTATGCCTGTTATCTTTAGGAGAAATAAAATTAATTTCTTCAGGTTGAATTCCTAGTAATATCATCATAATATGTCCCAATGTTCAATCATTGACTCTAAGTCAGTTGGTCATGACCCAGACCCATTTGCTTCAAGTTATAATTAAAAAAAATTTTTTTATGTCTTTATTTTATTTTGAGAGAGAAAGAGAATGAGCTGTCAGCACAGAGACCAAGGCGGGACTCGAACCCATGGACTGTGAGATCATGACCTGTGGGATCATGACCTGAGCCGAAGTCCGACGCCTACCCGACTGAGCCACCCAGGCTCCCCTGCTTCAAGTTATAATTATGTTTGCCAAGTTAAGTTTAATCAAAATCTTCAAAGGTCTACATTATGCTCACAAACTTATTAAGAATTGGAATGCAAATTTAAGTTTAGCAACATTTTAGATTATATTTTCATTTATTCCATTTAACATAATGTACTGCAAGGCTGGCAATAAGCCAAAACATGTTTCATAAATCTGACAAAGTCATTGTTTTTGCAAATTGCTCTCTAGTTGACATTCACTTGTTTGCTAGTAGGAAATATCAAAGTTTTCTGAAATAAAAATTACTCTATAGCAATAAACTTCTCTGAGATCTGATCACTGTTTTTTATAATTATAAATGTAAACAAATTTATAATGCCCTTAATTGGGGTCCACTGAAAGAATCATTTTTTATCTCCTACAAATAAAATTTCTGATGTAATAAATAACATTTGGCGAGAGAAAACTGCATAATTTTAGCAGCTTTTTTGAGATATAAGCAACATACAATAAATGTGCATACTTTAATACAATTTCATACAGTTTGACATATGTATGTATATACATCAGGAAACCATCAACACAATAAAATAATAATCATTCTGAATAGTTTCCTCCCTTTGAAATCCCTCCCTTCCAGTCCTTTCCCCTCTCTCCCACTGCCACATCCCTTGACCACCAATAAATGCTTTCTGTTATTATAAATTTGTTTGTAATATAAATGTATTATATAATAAAATCAGTAGGTACTCTTTTTGTCTGTTTCCTTTCACTCAGAATAATTACTTTGAGATTAACCCCTGTTGTGATATATCACAGTTTCTATCTCTTCACCGGTTCATGAATATTTGGGTTATTTTCACTTTGGGCTATTACAAATAATGTTGTTCTGAACATTTGTGACAAATCTTTATATGGTCAAATGACTTTGTTCCTTTTAGGTAAATAGGAAGAGTAGAGTGGCTAAATCATATGGTACATGTATGGTTAACTTTTTAAGAAACTGCCCTAATCCACTGTTTTTCAAAATTGTTTGTATCATTTCACATTCCAATCAACAGTGTATTCGAGTTCCAGTATATCCACATACCTGTAACACTTAGTGCAATTAGTCTTTTTAATTTTAGCCATTGTCACGGGCGGGTAGTGATAACTCACTATGGTTTGAATTTGCATTTTCCTAGCAATTCATGATGTTTCGCATCTTTTTAAGTGCTGATTTAGCATCTTGTGTGTCTTTTTTTTTTTGCGTTGTTGGTTTTCTTACTATTGAGTGTTGAGAGTTATTTATATATTCTGGACAGGATATAAGTCCTTTATCAGGCATATGCATTTAAAATTTTTGTCCCTAGTGTGTGGCTTTCTTTTCATTTGCCTAAAAGTGCCTTTGTAATTTTGAAGTTTGCATTTTGATGAGAACTCCATTTTTACATATTGTCCTTTTGAAGAAATGTTTGCCTTACATGAGATCACAAAGATTTTCTCTAATACTGTATTCCAGAAGTTATATTATAGTTTTGGGTTCTACATTTAAATTGATGATCCATTTTTATTTAATTTTTTGGATATCGCGAAAAGTATAGATTGAAGTTACTTTTTTGGGCAGGGTAGATATAAAATACTAATTTTTCCAGTACCAGTTGTTTAAAAAAAACTATCTTTTCTCCACTTAATTACTTTTGAATCATTATCTAAAATGAGTACCCCAAATACATGCAGATAAACTTCTGTCAGAAAAGTGAAATGTTGCTTCCCAGTCTGTTAGCTCATAAGGTTTTTCCCACTTGGTCCTCTTTTCCCTAGGTAAACACCAAGTTATTTCTATTCTATCCCTAGTCATGATACAATGATAGATATTCTTCTTGGTTGAGAGTGAGAAGAAGCCTCAATCTATTTATTGTGGACTTTAATTCCATTACCTTTTGGTATAGTTTGTTGTTTTATTTTATTATTTGTTTTTATACATGTGACATTTGATGGTTGTTGCCACTATATATATATATGATTATAACTAAGGCACTGAGTCTGCCATTCAGTGTCAGCAAGATACAAACTGAGGCATCAAAATCCATCTTGTGCATAGGTGACATCTCTTCAGAAAAATCAGGCTGAAAAGTCAGGAGGGCACACATTTCACAAGGCTTTTTACATGTCTGCTATGTCTGAACCAGCCGTGCAGATGATTCCTCCCTTATCAGGACAATATCAAAACACACACAGAATGGAAAGTCTGTAGACAGAGAAATAGGAAGGAAGGTACAAAAAAGAAAGACAAAGGCAATAAAAAGGGGGCAAGAGTAGGAGGTGCCTATTCCTAGAGGATGTGCTCCTACAGAGTTCTATTCCTACAGAATCCATAATCTCCAACATTGTATGTATATATTCAACCTTTTTTACAAGACAAGGACAAAATCATGGTGCTCCTATAAAACACCACTCAGAACACTCATGTTCACACACACAAACACACCAGACTGAGTTTCTGAAACAAATATTTAGCTTTAACTTACCAGAAACCTGTTGAGTCATCTAAAATAAAATTTTAATAATGGCACTGAATTGGTAACTAAGTCTGGTTTTTCAGGGTATTTGCCATACTCCTATAACTAACTCATATTTTGAAAGTATTTTTCTCCCTACATTCAAATGCCTATTTGATGAGGGATAAAGAAATATAAAACCCAACATATGAAACAAATTAAATAATTTCTTCAATTCTGATTATGTCTGTTAAATTCTTGGTGGAAGAGAAGAGATTCCATATAAATAAAATAAATAATCCTTCCTAAGTCATCTGCATGAGTCATATTGGCTGTACTTATAAATTCAGCTCCAACTTAATGATCGTCATTTTTCTTGTTTGTAATTTTCATTACCCAGGGTATTTTTGCTCTTTAGCACAAAAAGTTGAGAGGTGCTGTCAAAATAGAAAATCTTCCATTATCATATCATTAAAAAGCAATAATGATAATAAGTTGGCCTACTATTCTTATGTTTTGGTCAGGTGATAGGTGATTGGAACAACAATGTATGAGATTTATGTTTGGTACAATTTAGTGAGCATAATTTTCCTCCTATGGAAACACATAAATAAGAAGAGCATAAAAACAGATTATAGTTGCATCCAGTGGGTTTCCTAATACACTAGAACAAAAGTAAACAGTATATTTCCATTGTCATTAGTATTTCATAAAATACCACTAAATTACAGTTTCTTGTGTTTTCAAACTTTGGTTACATCTAAAAACTCAATCAATTTATTCTTACCCATAATTATATCTGAGTCACTAGATAATAGAGAAATATTAAAAAAAATAGGGACAACTCTATTGGGATCCTTTATATTTAATTATACAACAACTATTAAATAAAAGCTCACAGATCTTTAATCATATTTTAAAATATTAGCAATATACACTTTAGGACAAGTCAACTATGCCCTTTTAGGTTTTGATCCCAAGTAGGTCATTCCAAGGGCTTTGTCTGCATATGGCCAAACAGCACCTTCTTGCACAAGACTTCATTTAGCTGTCTCCCTTAATGATCCAAATAGGTCACTGCACAATTGATTTGTATGCAGCACATTAAGATAAATTGAATAAAGTTTCCAGTTCCATTATGTTTGTCCATTTTCTAACAGCTCGTGTATGTGTGCATAATTGAAAATTGAGGAAAAGTAGTTTGGGACATACCCCAAGCTTTAGTTTTTCTATAGAATGAATATATGAGCTACCTTACATATTATTAACTAAACAATGTCTTGACTAAAAAAGTGTAAAAAATGATAGACCTACCTCTCTGCTGTTATGGAGGAGAAGACCCTTTTTTTTTTTTTAACATAAAGAAGAAATAGCTACAGATACCCACAGAATGCCTACCATTACCAGGTAATATTCTGCACATTTATGTTCATTACATTAATTTTTGCACAACTACATGAAGTGGATCCAATTATTATCTCATTTTATAGAGGTGGAGATTAAGGCACAGAGAGAGGTTAGATAACTTGCTCAAAGTCTTATAATTGTAATTGGCTGAGCTAGAATTTGGATCCTAACAGTTTGACTTTACAGCTTGTACTCTTACCCATTAGCCAATACTATCTCTTCCTTTTACCTCCTTCTTATGCTTATCCTCTTACTAAATTTAAGCTTCACTCTTGTTTCCAGAGAGACATTTAACTACTGCTATCCCTTTACCAATGTGTCTTCTTGCATATAGGTTGGGGTAGGGATGGGCCAGGATATAATTGAGGTGAGAAGAAATAAGCTTAGTGATTAAAAATGGTTTTTATGAATATAAAGAGCGAATAAAAAGTAAAATTTCAAAAAGTAAGAATGGCAAAAGTTTAGAGAAATCAAAAATGGAAGTTGATGATTATTTTCTCCAAACAAGAGGAAACATTATCTCTCTGGATTTGAAAGAAAATAAAATGAGCAACTTGATGATCTATCTGGTCTCTGAGAAAGCATAGAAACCGTCATTAAGCAATGTAAATCTCTAAAAACACCAACTACCAGCAAATCATGTTTTAAATGTACTTCTGAAAACCTAAAAAATGGTAGTTCAAGTAATAGTATCAAGGTGTAGGATTCACAGTGAGCTAAAACTGTAGTCTGTTAGCTTTGCAGTGGTGTGCTGACAAAGATTTAACAACTAGCTGGGAGGGAGCAGGGAATCCCTGTTTTGTAGCACAATTTACTGATTTGTGTGGAATAAAGGCTCCCACCATGACCAACTTCAAACTACCAACCTGATGTCACTGAATACAGTTTAAATAGATACGTATACATTTTATGGTGTTTCCTCCACACGGATAAAATCGATATCAATAACCTCAACAGTGTAAATAATAGTAAAGTGTAGTAAAATTGTGTTTTGAGTATTTATAACTTTTGTTTATAATTTATTTGTATGTTTATATAATTTAATTTTAATAATAACCAGGCTGCAAAATTCCTGAAAACTGAAGAAACAGCTCTTTTGAGCTGATATAACTGAAAGCACTCCACTGCCATCAAAAAAATGTTTAGATGACTTTGTAGGCCATAATGTCAAAAAATCAAAGTCAGCTAAGTTTCTTGGGACTGATATTAAGTAACTAATTATAGGAAGGACATATTTCCAAAATGTCTTATTCTGGAGTCCAAAAGCAAATTCTATATTCTAATCAGTCACTGAGAAGGCAAAAATATTTATTAAGAATGTTCTTCTGGCCAAGAACATACAACACGTAGCAGAAAACTATCTTCCAGAATTGTTTTAACTGAAACAACTCAGTGTTTAAAAATTTATAATCACTAGAAAAGGAATATAGATTCACTGTCACAGATATCTAGCTGATAACACACCAATGATTCTAAAAGAGACAAAATGTGATCATAGTACTGAAAAACATGAACACTAGAGTTAGATAGCCTGGTTTTGAATCCTGACTCTTGTATTTATCATCTGTGTGAACTTGAGCAAATACCTGCTTTATGACTGTTTTATAATTTATAAAATGAGAATCAAATTAATATCTACTTCAAAGTAGTGTTGTTGGGATTGAATAAGTTAACACATGTTAGTTCTGAGAACAGTACCTGCACAGAGTAAGTGCTCATTTAGTGACTAAGTATTGTTAAGGATAGAAAGTATGTCCTTTTAGAA
Organism: Cryptoprocta ferox; assembly: GCA_028646485.1. NCBI lineage: Eukaryota > Metazoa > Chordata > Mammalia > Carnivora > Eupleridae > Cryptoprocta > Cryptoprocta ferox. The sequence goes on from CM053561.1 coordinate 18,903,846, forward strand.
TTTTTTATTTCTTTTTTCCTAATAATACAATCTTTTTTATTCATTTATTTTCTTATAGCAGCAATAACAACTGACATTTATTGAGCACCTATTTTTGCTAAGCCTTTTATATCATGTGTGCATGTATACATATGTGTGTACATGAGTGTATTTGTGTTCAGTTGCTCATAATTTACAATCAAACTTAAGAAAGACACATATTACTCTTTTTATATAAGTGAGAAAAGTGAGGTTTAGTGAGATAACATGACTTTCACAGCTAAGCTAGTAAGTGGTGGAGAAGACATTTAAAGGATGCCAGTCATATCAGATGAGGGCTCACTCTAATGAACTTAACTTGGTTTTTATCTGTAAAGACCCTATTTTCAAATAAGGTCACATTCTGAAGTACTAGGGGTTAGGACTTCAACATATGAATTGGGGGGAGCACAATTCAACCCATAACAGTGCTTACTCCTATACTTATTTTCTCATAATGACAAATTTCTGTTTGGTCTTTTATTATCTATCCATGCTTTTTCTGAGATTTCATTTTAAAATCTATACATTTGCCAAAAAAGTGAAAATTTTAATCATTTACTTACATCCAACATTTTCCAAAGGAAATTTGCAGTAATTTACAAAATATGTGCAACAAAAAAGACAAAGTCAATATATAAAATAATAAATGTGAAGATAAAATAAGTAAAGAGATATAAATATAAAAATTTCTTTTTATTTTTTTAAGTGGATTTATTTATTTTGAGAGAGAGAGAGAAGGAGCAGGAGAGGGACAGAGAGAGGGAGAGAGAGAGAGAGAATCCCAAGCAGGTTCCATGCTGTCAGCACAGGCGCGAGCTCACAAATGGTGAGATTGGAACCTGAGCCAAAATCAAGAGCTGGACATTTAACCTACTGAGCCACCCAGGTGCGCCAAATTTCTTTCTATTTTATATGCCATATATCCTTCACAATAACTAGAGGTGAAGTGCAATTATGGATTACAATCATTTAATATTTTAAAGGGCTTTCATAATTGTAAAAGTAACATGTTTTTTGTAGAAATTTGAAAAATACAAAGAACCCATGCTTAATCCAACCACTATGAACATTTTGCTATGTATCATCCCAAGCTATATTATAATATATCCATAAATAGACAGTTATTTGAAATGTAGAAGTTAATAGTATATACAATTTCATAGGCTTTCTTTTTCATTTAAAAATATTGTGAACATCACTGTATAGTTTATAATACTATAATTTATTTAACCCATGTGATTTAAATTTTATTATAAATGAGTGGCAAAAGTAATGTAGTGTTTGACTAAACACTATAAAATCAAGAATTAGATGTTAAAATTCACTTTTTAAAAAAAGTTTATTAATTTATTATTTCAGAGAGAGAGAGAAAGCACACAAGCAGGGAAGGGGCAGAGAGAAAGAGAAGGAGACACAGAATCCAAAGCAGGCTCCAGGCTCTGAGCTGTTAGCACAAAACCCGACATGGGGCTCGAATTCACTGATCATGAGATCATAACTTGAGCCGAAGTCAGATGCTTAACTGACTAAGCTACCCAAGTACCCCTAGATGTTAAAATTTACTTTTATCCAAACATCAAAGACAGAAACTGGATATGATTTAGCAAGACTCCACTGAAAAATACAAATTACCAAAGATAGAGTTTCAGTAGAACATTAGACAGCAAATGGGCACCAATAATTTTTGAAAGACCTTCACTCCATTCAGTTCATTGATAGCTTTGAGAACATACATTGAGCAAAGTTACCCAGGCATATATCTTCAGTAACTTCTTTTTTATATAGTTTCATTCTTCTATTAGAACTATTTTTTATGGACAAGATATATCCAAGATACATTACTGTCAAAAAGAATAAAAGGTCTTAGATTTTACCTGGTTTATGAGTTAATAAGCTAAATTTTTTCATGGAAGCTACTGTTTCATGGATGCAGGCAGAAGATACAAGATTCCTGGGTCAGAAACACAGGACTTTATTACTCATCACAAAGCAGTAGCAGGCTTCCTGTTGATTTGCTTTGGCTTCCCATGTCCTTCTGAGTCCCATAAAGAAAATGCAAGTGAGCCTACATGGATATCCTCATAAGCAGTGGACTGCACTTGAGGAGAAGAACATTAAGCTTGAGGAATTTACTACTTTAATAGTAGCCAAAAGTAAACCTACTCTTTGGGGAAAGACCACCTCATCTCTCAAGGTTACTCACTGCAAATGTAAAACTGAGGAATGGCCTGGGTAAAATGCAGTCAGGGTCTTACATTCTTGGCATATCAAACCAGAAAGTACAAGAAACCTCACAGCCCACGACAGATTGTCCTCCCAACAATTTTTATTTTCTAGTCATAAACCCTATGTCACCAAATCTTGGTATTGGGGAGACTGTTTTTCCCTCCTTATTTTCAATTTTTAGGTTTACTTCTCTATAGGCCTTTAAAAAGAGGCATTATTTTTAAAGTCTTCTGTGGGCTATATTATATATAGTCTATAAATAACTAATGAGCACCTATTCTGTCAGGAACTGTATTACAGGTTAAACTAACCTTGTACCTGATTCTCATTTCTGCTGCTTTCTCTCAAGAATTAGTAGACATACAGGGGCACCTGGATAGCTCAGTTAGTTGAGTGTCTGACTTTGGCTCAGGTCATGATCTCATGGTTTGTGAATTTGAGCTCTGCATTGGGGTGTCAGCACACAGCATGCTTCGTATTCTCTGTCTCCCTCTCTCTCTGTCCCTCTCCCACTTGACCTCTCTCTCTCTCTCTCAAAATAAATAAATAATTAAATATATGGGCACTCAGGTGGCTCAGTTAATTTAAGCGCTTGATTCTTGATTTCAGCTCAGGCCATAATCTCACAGTTTGTGGGATGAAGCCCCATGTCAGGCTCTGCACTGACAGCATGAAGTCTGCTTGGGATTCTCTCCTTCTCCTACTCTCTCTCTCTGCCCCTCTTCCCCTCGCACTCTCTCTTAAATAAATGAATAAACATTAAAAAAATTAGTAGACATAAGATATCATTGCTTTTCTTATGTTTCCAAAATATTTTATTTTGTAGTTTTTTTCTTCATATTTTCTTCAAATTTGATCTTTTTAAACAGGTTAAATCTTTCCCATGCATGCTTTGTTAGCCTTTCACTGCCTACTATTCCATGCTGTATCGGGAATCCATCATTATAGCATAACAGAGCATCATAAATAAAATAAAACTATTTTCCAATAGCATCTGCATAGCAATTTTCAACTTTTTCATTCTGCTTTTTGTGTCATGGTTACAACCTTCAACTTGAAATCTATATGCATCTGTGTCCTCCTTAGTCTTCCACTTTCTCTCTCCAAACCTGCAAGTCACTAAAACTATGTTCTAGGTTTCTTCTGGCTCTCTCAATCCTCCTATGTAAATCTGTATCTACAGAGAACAGTTGGTAGGTTATGTATTTTGGCAGGCTTGCGGATGCATCATAGAAGGTTACTCCAGAAAGGGAGCACACAATCCAAATGACAATTCAATTTCAGCCTATATACGTCTACCATACTCCTTCTCATTAAGGGGTTATAAACCACCCTATTTTTTTCTTCCTTCAAGAAGTGGTAACATGTTTCCAAACATGGCCTGCTTCTTATTGGTCTGTGATGCAAGGAAGGTCAACTCATCTTAAGAATATACAAATTCACAATTAACTGAATTTATTTTTTTTAATTTATTTTTGAGAGAGAGAGAGAGAGAGAGAGAGAGAGAGAGAGAGAGAATGAGTGGGGGAGGGGCAGAGAGAGAGAGGGAGACACAGAATCCAAAGAAGGCTCCAGGCTCTGAGCTGTTAGCACAGAGCCCGTCGCGGGGCTCGAACTTGTGAACCATGAAATCGTGACCTGAGCTGAAGTCAGATGCTTAACCAACTGAGCCACCCAGGCACCCCAACTATACTGAATTTCTGATCTTTCTACTCTGTGGTAGGTTCTACACAATGTTAACCTCTTGCCATTAGTTTTGATTTCCTTTTATCTACTTGAATCTTTTTTCTTTCTGACTTGCATTATGATTGTTTTTTCATATTATTTAAGAAGTCTTTATCCTGATACATGAGCCAGTGTGTTGACAGGCATTTCTTGTCTTTCTATTTCTTTCTTACAGGAAAGCTAGCTTGCATGAATATGCTAGATAAGAAAGCAAACACATCGTATCTCTGCCAGCAATCTAAACAGATCCACTAAATTTATGCTTATGGATCCCAATTTGAAATGTTCTCCTTCAAAGCTATTAGAGTAATGATTTGATGGAACTGTTTTCTATAAATCAAAGGAACTCATACAAACATTGCCTTCATCTTGCTTGCCCACTTTACTCTCCTTCTAATTTCTGCTAAAATTTAAAAAATAACTAATTATTATAACTGCTTTTACCAGAATATCAAACTCCTTTTTCCTTAGTAAACAAATAGTTATAGTATACGATATTTGCCATGCAATGATACTTACTGTGTTCCAGGTGCTTTATTTCATGTATCAAATCCTAGTATAGATAGCTCTTACAGTGTGAGCTGTAAGTGAAAACTATGTAATTCTAAGTGGTTTCAAATATCAAAATGGTGAATCTAGGAATCAACCCCTGGCAGTAAGATTCTAGATCCATGCTTTTAATCATTGATACACACACACACACACACACACACACACACACACACATTTAATTTTCATAATAACCCTGCAAGGCTAGTTATCCACAATTTAAAATTGAGGAGATTTAGGCAGAGAGAAGTTGAACAATGTTTTGAGGGCCGTCTTCCTATAAGTAGTAGATCTCAGATTCCAACCTAGGCTTCACTGATCTCTTTCACAAAACACATTGCCTATTGTATAAATTTCCCTTATCTAATTAAACCCTGCCAAATAATAGCAAATAATTATTATATCAGTTGTCTATTGACAAAATAATCCTACATAACAAAGAAGCACAAAATCTCAATGAATACATTTAAAAAATGTATGTATCTCACATGTCCATATGCTTCCACTTACTTGGGCTGGGCTTGCTTATGCATCTGTATTCAGAAGTAGGTCAGATAAACAAATTTCTGATCCTGGCTAAGCTGACTTACATGTCTTTGAATTGGTGCACTGTCAACTGGTTTAGGATGCAATGACATGCATTAGTTGCAATGACAGAAGCAATTTAGCTCTTCTGGCCTGAATATGCTCTAATGGCAATGACAGAAGTTCAAGAAAAAGACTGGAAATACGAATTTCTTTTTCAAGCTTCTGCTTGTGTCATATCTGCTAATACCCTATTGCTGAAAGCAAGACACTTGACTGGGTCCAGAATATCAGTGGGAGGACTACAAGGTTACATGGTAAATGGTGTGGATTCATGAATGGTGAAGCATTGGGACCATAATATAATTAATCTACTATAGTCATTGTCATTGGGAATAAGTTGTAAAATCATACATTTAGTTATAAGAGCTGATTACTAAATTTTCAGGAATTTTTTGGGCCGATTTTTAAACCATTAGCTTGAAATCAGCCCATAGTGGGAGTATTTATACCACAAAACCTAATCAGACAGTACAAATCAGGGTTTTGTAGAGTCAGTTTATCAGCACACCATTATATATATCTCAAAACTTTCAGTCTAATGCTTCTCTTATGTATGTATCACTTCAAGTGATTATGTGATCAAGTTTCATTTCTATTTTACATCAAAGAAATGATATAGGCATTATGATCAGGTGGCTATTTTGTTTTCTTTCCTTAGTTGCCTACTATGTATGCAAATAGCCTAAAATTAATGGTTCTAAAGATAGATCACTCATCATTCTTGAGCAGGCACAGTAAGAATAGTAATTAAGTAAACATCATCAAGGAAATTACTTATGAGTCTAAAGATTCCAATTTGATAATTTTAAGGGTATTTTAATTCTCATTCATTCTATGTTTTCAGAAAATCTACTATAGGTAATCCCAGGGGCAGCATCAGGTTATAGAATCTATGAATTTTTGTAGAAAACTTAAGCTATAATTTAGGCTGACCTAGAATCAGACGTGGAGTTCCTTCTGTTAATAAAAGGATTTGAGCATAAGTATGTCCCTTTTGCAAAAAAAAATAAAATAAAAATTCATTCTATTACACATACAAGTAAAAGTGTTTCACAAACTACAACTATTGAAGCTGGGAATGCAGAAAATACAATACTTTTAACTGTTTAGCTAGTCCTTGAGTCTCTAATATCCTACCACTGTCACCATCAAACATAAAATAAACAGTTGCCAACAGGCCATGAATTAGGAAATTATACAATACTAGAAGGAGTTGAAAATTATTATGTATTGGTGTTTTTCTTTCTTCAGTGGGTAAGGAAAATGTGAAGAGATTCTTCTTTCTCTGTGAAAATTCTAACTAATTAGTAAGTTGTGAAACTGTACCTAATATTTATTTCTTATTAAAAAATGAAAACACTGGGTGCACCTGGGTGGCTCAGTTGGTTAAGCATCTGACTTTGGCCCAGGTCACGATCTTACAGTTCATGGGGTCAAGCCCCATGTCGGGCTCTGTGCTGAAAGCTCAGAGCCTGGAGCCTGCTTTGGATTCTGTCTTCCTCTCCCTCTGCCCTTCCCCTGCTCACGATCTGTCTCCCTCTGTCTCTCAAAAATAAATAAAGGTCATGAAAAAAATTTTTTTTAAAAGTGAAAACACCGAATTTGAGTACATACACATATGTTTCCTCTCTTTTCTTTTATGTAGAATGTAAAGGTAAAGACTATGCCTAAATCCAAAATGTTTCAGTTCAAATCCAAGCTCTGTGACTTTGAGCAAGTATTTAATTTCTCTATGTTCTTTTCTTCACCTGTAAAATGTGGATAAAAAGTAGTACTGACCTCATAGGGTCATTATGAGTATTAAAAGAATTAATACAGGGGCACCTGGGTGGCTCAGTCAGTTAAGCGTCCAACTTCAGCTCAGGTCATGATCTCATGACTTTCTTGAGTTTGAGCCCTGCGGTGGGCTCTGTGCTGACAGCTCAAAGCCTGGAGTCTGCTTTGGATTCTGTGTCAAACTCTCCTTCTGCCCCTTCCCTGCTCAAGCATTATCTCTCTCTCTCATTCTCTCTCTCTTTCAAAAATAAAAATACACTAAAAAAAAAAATTAATACATGTATAGTACTTAGAACAGTGCCTATAAATTCTCAAAAAAATGTGGTGTACATTATAGTATGATACCCAAACTATTTCCATTCAAGTCAGTTCTTAAAAACTAATAGGTTAACTGAAAATTGTTAATCATATGAATTGACATTATTTAAGGTATTGCCTTATTACTCAAGGATTTGTGTGTTACATCAGTACAGTTTAGGAGTGTGAAGATAAAGTCTAAGGAGGAGCTCAGGTTCAGGGTAAAGAAAAGGACCTCTCATTTCAGCTTTGAAGGTCATGTATATTAATCTATACGGAAGTGGGTATAATAAAGACCTTATGAAAGAAAACATGTGATATCTTTATCATTTATAATTCTATTTCCCTGAAACTATAGGATATAAAGTAGGTCCACAATTTGCTTAATAATTGTCTTCATTTTAGCTACCTTTTTATTAGGAAAAATAATATAACTATAACTTCACACTGAGATCAAAGAGAAAGTGTGACATGTTATCTCTTGATGATATATGCCTGACAAAGACCCAAAAGACATATGGTAAAATAGAAGAGTGAATGGTCCTGGCAGTGGAATATAAATTACTATAAAAGATTATTATACAATTTTATAATGTATTAAGTAGAGATACAAAGACTGTTTATCTTTTGTAAGCATGGAGCTTAGTTATACAGAATAGATAATTGGAAATCTCACATGTACAAAAACATACATATCTTAATGCAAAATCCACTGAGGTAAAAATTGGCAATTGAAAAGTTACACTCTATAAATTGATTTTATTATACAGTGCTTGTAGGTAGAGCAAAATAGGTATAAGACTAGTGATGTTATTTACAAATCTCTTTGGGAAATCATGTGTAGTGCCAATATTAGGCAGCATCTGTAAAACAGGTCCAATTTACTCTAGGTAGTATTTGAAGACATGGGTAGAGGAGAAAAATATTGAGGTTATAAACATGGAAATTTCTATAGTTTTAATATAAGTAAATATTTTTATGTGACATATTTTAATATATTGCTATAGAATATAAACTTATTCTTATATTTATATTTTAATTGATAGAAATATGACTAATATTTATATTTATAAAATATTAAAAAGTCTCAGACACTTTTAATATAATAGTCATGGAATATATTATTAAGAAACAATCTTATATAGCTTCAATTTCATTTAAAAATGAAAAGTTATGACAAAAATGTGGAGGCTAAACAACCTGCTACTAAACAACCAATGGGACAATGAAGAAGTGAAAAAGGAAATAAAAAGTACATGGAAAAAAATAAAAATAAAAACACAATGGTCCACAATCTTTGAGACACAGTGAAAGCAGTTCTAAGAGGGAATTTTAAAGCAATACAGGTCTACCTCAAGAAACAAGAAAAACTGAAGTAAATAATCTAATCTTATACCTAAAGGAACTGGAAAAAGAAGAACAAAGTCCAAGGTCAGTAGAAGAAAGGAAATAACAAAGATCAGAGCAGAGATAAATAAAATATTGGCTAAAAAAAATAGAAAAATCAATGTAATCAATATCTGGTTCATTGAAAAGATCAACAAAATTGACTCATCAAAAATAAAAACAAACACAAGAAGAGAGCAAGAACCCAAATAAATAAAATCAGAAATGAAAATAACAACCAATAACACAGACAATCAAAGGATAATGTGACTACTTCAAAAATTATATGCTGACAAATTAGAAAACCTAGATGAAAAAATTCCTAGAAATGCACAATCTTCCAAAAATGAATCAGAAATAGAAAATCTGAACACACCAATTACTAGTAATGAAATTGAACTGGTAATCAAAAAACTCCCAACAACCAAGAGTCCAGGACCAGAGGGATTCACAGTTGAATTCTACCAAACACTTAAAGAAGGGTTGATACATATTCTCCTCAAACGAATCCAAAAAATAGAAGAAAAAAAGCTTCAAAATACATTTCATGAGGCTAGCATTAGTGATACCAAAATCAGAGAAAGATACTACAAATAAAAAGAGAAAAGAAAACTATAGGCCAAAATCCCTAGTGAACACAGATGCAAATATCAAGAAAATATTAGCAAACCAAATCCAATACTACAGTAAAATGATCATTCACCATGATAAATTGGGGTTTATTCTGGAGAGGCAAAGATGGTTCAATACTTGCACATCAAAATGATATACCATATCAACAGAACAAAGTAAAAAAATCATATGATCATCTCCATAGATGCAGGAAAAGCATCTGACAAAATTCAATATCCACTCATGGTAAAAACTCTCAACAAAGTGGGCTTACAGGGAACACACCTCAACATAATAAAGAACATATATGAAGAACCCGCAGCAAACATTATCCTCAATACTGAAAACAAGATTTCTCTTAGATTGGAAACAAAACAAGGATTTCTAATCCTACCATTTTTATTCAACATAGTACTGGAAGTCCTAGCCACAGCAGTCAGACAAGAAAAATAAATAAAACCATCAAAATTGGTAAAGAAAAAGTTAAACTGTCACTATTTACAGATGACATGATACTATACATAGAAAACCCTAAAGACGCCACCAAAATAATTAAAATAAATAAATTCAGTAAAGCTGTAGGATAATTAATACACAGAAATCAGTTGCATTTTCATACACTAATAACAGAGTAGCAGAAAGAGAAATTAGGAAAATATTCCATTTATAATGACACCAAAAAGAATAAAATACCAGGAATACACTTAACCAAAGAAGTATAAGAACTGTACTCTGAAAAACTATAAAATATTGATGAAATTAGTTGAAAATATAGATGAAATAAGTTGAAAATGATGGAAACAAATGGAGATATAGTCCATGGTCACAGATTGGGAGAACCAATATTGTTAAAATGTCCATATTACCCAAAGCAATATACAGACTCAGTCCCTATCAAAATACCAACAGCACTTCCCACAGAACTAGGATAAATAATACTAAAATGCATGAAAATGTTTATTTATTTATTTTGAGAGAGAGAGAGAGAGAGAGAGAGAAAGAAAGAGAGAGAGAGAGGCAGAGAAAGAGAGAATCCCAAGCAGACTCTGTGCTGACAGTATGTGGGGCTCAAACTGACTAAGTGTGAGACCATGACCCAAGCCAAAATCAACAGTTGGACCCTTAACTGACTGAGCCACCCAGGTACACCAAAAAGACAGAATATTTAATAAATGGTGCTGGGAAAACACAATAGCTACATGCAAAAGAATAAACCTGGATTTTTCTTATATGATACACAAAAATAAACTTAAAATGGTGTAAAGAAATAAATATGAGGCCTGAAACCATAAAATCCCTAGAAGAAAACATAAGCAGTAGTTTATTTGACATTGGCCTTAGCAGCATTTTTGTAGATATGCCTCCTCAGGCAAGGGAAAGAAAATAAAAAATAAACTATTGGGACTACACCAAAATAGAAAGTTTTATACATATTAGGAAACCATCAACAAAATTAAAAGGCAACCTACTGAATGGGAAAAGATATTTTCAAATGATTTATCTGATAAGGGATTAATAAATAAAATATGAAGAACCTCTACAACTCAACACTCAAAAACCCCAAATAATCCAACTAAAAAATGGGCAGAGAACCTGAATAGACCTTTTTCCAAAGAAGACATACAGATGTCAGACACATGAAAAGACACTCAATGTCACTAATCATCAGAAAAACGCAAATCACTACCACAATGAGATATTACCTTACACTTGTCAAAATGGCTAGAATTGAAAAGAAATAAGTATTGGTGAGGAAATGGAGAAAAAGGAACCCTTGTGCACTGATGGTGGGAATGTAAATTAGTGCAGCACTGAAAATTGAAACTGGAAAACAGTATGGAGATTCCTCAAAATAGGTTCCTCTATTAAATAGAGTTTTCCTTTTCTATGGGTAAAATACACAGTAGTGTAATTACTAGATCATATGGTAATTCTATTTTTAATTTTTTGAAAAACCTCCATGCTGTTTTCCACAGTAGAGGCACCAGTTTACATTCCACTAACAGTGCATGAGGGTTCTTTTTTCTCCACATCCTCACCAACACTTGTTATTTCTTGTATTTTTGATTTTAATCATTTTGATAGGTGTGAAGTGATACCTCACTGTGGTTTTGATTTGTACTTCCTTGATAGTTAATGATATTAAGCATCTTTTCATGTGTCTGTTGGCCATCTGTGTGTCTGGGTATTTAGTCAAATAAAATAAAACAACGTATTCAAAAAGATATATGTACCCCTATGTATATTGGAGCATTATTTACAATAGCCAAGATGTGGAAGCAACAAAGGTATCTATCAACCGGTGAATAAATAAGATGTAATATACACATATACAATGGAATATTAGTCAACTGTAAAAAAGAATGGCATCTTGCCATTAATGACAATATGGATGGACCTAGAGGGCATAATGCTAAGTGAAGTAAGTCAGACAGAGAAATACAAATACCATATGATTTCACTTAAATGTGTAATTCAAAAAAGAAACTCAAACAAAAAGCAGAAACAACCCCATAAGTACAGAGAACAATGTGATGGTTTGCTAGAGAGAAGAGGGGTGGGGGAATGGGCAAAATGGGTGAAGTGGAGTGGGGGGAATCCAAGCTTCTAGTTATGAATGAATAAATCACAGAGGTGAAAGGCACAGCATAGGGAATAAAGTCAGTGGTATTGTAATAGTGTTTGGTGACAGATGGTAGCTATCTCTTGTGGTGAGCGTAGCATAACATATAGACTTATCTAGTCACTATGTTGTACACTTGAATTGGTGTAACATTGTGTGTCAAACATATTTCAATTTAAAATAAATCAAACTTATGATATGATAGGTAATTGCTCAAAAGTTGAGTCAATATTCAGAAGTTCAGATTCAAAGAATAGAACTGCCGGAACAACCTAAATGATCCTCAGAGATAAAATAATAAAGAAGACTTTAAATATTAGCTTTTATAATAATATGGAGCTTTTTTTTAGTATACACAAGTACTTTTATTACTTTAAATGAACTTAAGATTGTCTATATAATTGGTCTCAATATTCATCGTTAAGTGGCCCCTGTGCATATAAGCACTCATCCTCCTGCTCATTAAAAGGACCCAATCTAAAAGAATGTATACCAGGTATGTTGACACTGGACCATTTAGTCAAACAGGTTTTTTTTGTTTATGATACAACTACAGAAAAAGAAAAAAGTGTTTTTAGGGGTAAGATGAATGCTTTTGTGGATCCTTTTACAGGGTAGAAGTGTTGACTCAGCAGCACTTTCAGTACAATGTAGAGCCTAGAGAAGCAACCTGATGGCACTTTAGTTTATTGTACTTAACAGCACTCAGGACAAGTGTTTTATTCACATAGATTTCCCCTAGCTGAAATTAATTTCTCCCTTCTTTATGCTTGCACAGCACATTATTTCTTCCTCTCTTACAGCATTTACCACATTTTACCTTATTCTACTTTTTTTCATGTAAAGTGTTGAAACATCAATACTTATAAATATCCTGAGAAACATTTTACGTTTTTTTTATTTCTCCCCTCCTTCTCCATATATTCTTCTCTTGTAAATCAATACTCTAGAGCACATGCTTGCTACACAGAATGCCAAGTCTAGGTCAATTGATACCACTATAAAACAAACCAGCAACATGAAAAATGAAAGCAGAGTGAATTAGGATGAAGGCACAATGCCATGTGTTATATATTTATTTAGTCTACACACTGGCATGCTAGAAAACTATCAATGTCTTCCTTTATGACCAAAAAAATGTTTACAGTATATACCATGTTATGAAGAGCAAATTATTTGTATGAATGTGAGTTCTCCTAAATGTCAGTGGACTATTATCTTCTCTTGGATAAATTTAATCTCTGAATAAAGTATTATGCTTCTCTGTTCCTAGTATTTAATGATATACACATCAAAAGTACTAAAAATCTTGTTAAATTACATTACATTAATCAAAACCAATGGAGTTTACATCTGCTGATTCTAGTCTTTAAGCCAATGATGTGGCAAACCTCCTCTTTTTACTCAGTATCCCTAGGCCACTACCTTTCAAAATAAAATGTTTTTAACTGACTTAGCATTAGCTGTCTTCTTTGCAATCTGGGGAGTTGAGGAACAGAGAGCATATACATCTTGTCAAAGGGAAAAGGACAAAACTGAAAGTTAATTATCTTATAACCAGCTGTACAAACAATTCTACAAATATACCCTTTAAAATAATTTATAGGCCATTATCTGGATAAAGGCACTGAGGCCTTAGAAGTAAGACAGAAAAGACAAGAACCTTGAAACTGAAACAATATATCCAAATTAAGTTTGAAAATTAAGTCTGCCACTAAGGTGGCAGAATAAAAAAATCCATCATAGGTTTTGACCTCTAAGAATTTGCTACTCATCTGTAAGAAGGTGAGACCAGTAAGTATCATTTGTACCATCTACTATTCTAGATTCACAGCCTCTTGTGAAGACATGGGACAAAGTCATTATGAACTGGTTTTAAGAAACTCTACCATGGTTTCGATAAGACATCCAAAAAAGTATTTTAAAGTATAGATCAGGGGTGCCTGGGTGGCTCAGTTGGTTAAGCATCTGACTCTTGATTTCAGCTAAGGTCATGATCTTGTGTTTGTGGGTGTGAGTCCCACGTTGGGCTCTTGCAGAGCCTGCTTGACATTCTCTCTCTCTTGCCTTTCTGATCCTCCCCCGCTCATGTGTACACATTCTCTCTTTCTCAAAATAAATAAGTAAAAATTTGGGAAAAAATATATAAGACAAATTAGATACGTGATGTCTTCATGTGACACCAGACAAAGTAGTTTAAATTAACACTGATATATTTCTTAGGCAAACTGTTGTTTGGGGTCACATATAAAGACACGCTTTAGAGAGAGAAATAGAGGAGCTGACTAATGCGAGTCTATAATGATTATATGAGTATCATATCTGATTTTTGTCTTCTTTTCCTACTCCAATCTCATAAGGACATTTGGCTATTATGATATTTTTAAAAGGAAAAAAATAAAAAATCTCTAAAAAGAATGATGAAATTGTATGGAATAGAAACCAGTGCAACAGATTGTAGTGTGTGGCAAGAATGAAACTAATTGTGCCTAATCTGTCTTACAAGCTGAATTTGCCAGGTGATAGTTCCAAATTTAATTTTGTGTTTGTATCAGTCTGGTTCCTTGCAGTATTAGGACATTTTCCATAGACTTACTGTCTAGGTAGTATTTCCGTAGACATAGTCTGTCTTTGGCTATGTTTGATTAAGCATCCTTATTCCTCAGTTTTATGATGTCCTAAACAGTCAAACCACGATTTTAGCTGAGCAACATTTTTGTGGAGAAAAAGTAAATGCAATGCAGGACATGCTACAATAAAAGAAGTGTCACATGAGAGACCAAAGAAATAATCTCCTTTATCACTATAGCATCATCAAGTAAATCCTTATAAGGCTGTCAGGTTTGCTCTGTGAATATCTGAAATAAGGTTTCTTTATTGCATCTCATGGACTGTCAACACCTTCCACACCATGGAAGATTAGCCCATGATCTGTCCCACAAAATGTGTGAATACACAGATAGTTTGTGCTTATATGACACTTATCATAAATAGAAAATCTTATTATCAAGCTTCATGACATATCCTGATTTAAAGGTCTTAAGGACCATAGAGTAATCAAGAGACTACATAAAATGTAGCTACACTGCAGTAGTTATTCCATTTTTGATGGTATGCATAATTAGCTTCAATATCATCTGTGATTTGTAAAATTGAAACCTGTAGGCATTTCTTTCAGCTTAGAAATATAAAACTTTAAGAAGGTTGTCATGAGGAATAATAAATTAAAATGATTGTGAAGGACTTTACAAATAGGAATAGCCATACAATGTCAAATAATCAAACACATTTTTAACGTGAATGAACTGACAATTTATATACAATTACTATTTGTAATTAAACAGTTCAGATGAGTTGCTCTATTGTTATCAGACCACCCAAATAAGTTCTGGGTATTAAATTTCAAGAGGGAAATATATAATTTTAGAGCCGTATTCAGAGGAAAACAAGGTCTTATCCTTTGAGGCAAGCTGTGGTATTTGGCAAAAGGTAGACTGGAGAAAAGATGAATCAGAAGAGATAGAATGTTTAGAATCATTTATATATGGCTGTTATGTGAAGAAGAATTAACTGTTCTTTCTTTGTCCAAGATAACAGTGGGAGAAATTTTTGATTCCATATAATGTTGGCTCTGGAGCTCTCTGTAGATAGAACAAGATACCTCAAGAGGAAATAGATTTGTAGTTGCTAGACATTCACATACAACTTGGCTTAACTGTTTTGGAGAAGTTTCAAACATCAGAAAAGCAGCAATAAAAATAAATCACCCAATTTTTGAAGTATTTGATACCTTTATGAATATTATACAATGAACATGAACATGTATTAGAACAACAAAGAGTCTTATTTATGTGTCCTAATGAAGACACTTTTATTAAAAAGAACAGAAGATGATACAGGCCTACATCATTTTAAAGTGCTTTGCTGATATTATAGTTTTTATAAATTAAAGGTTTGTGGCAACCCTGCCTCAAGCAATGTTTAACAACACCATTATTCTTACAGCATTTGCTCACTTCATGTCTCTGTCCCATTTTGGTAATTCTCAAAATATTTCAAACTTTTTCATTATTATTATAATATTTTTATGGTGACCTGTGATCAGTGATATTTGATATTACTCTTGTAATTATTTTGAGGTGTTACAACCATGCTTATATAAAAAGGCAAACTTAGTGAATAAATGTTGTGTGTTCTGACTGCTCTACTGACTGGCCATTCCCCCCCATCTCTCTCCGTCTCTTTAAGACTACCTATTTCCTCAGACACATAAATATTAAAATTGGGTCATTTAATAACCCTACAATGACCTGCAAGTGTTCAAGTGAAAGGAAGTGGTGTATGTTTCTCATTTTAAATCAAAAGCTAGAAGTTATTAAGCTTAGTAAGATATGTCAAAAGTTGAGATAGGCCCAAAGGTAGGCCTTTTGTGCCACAATTAGCCAAGTGTGAATGCAAAGAAAAAGTTCTTGAAGGAAATTAAAAATGCTACTCCAGTGAATACATGATTGATAAGAAAGTGAAACAGCCTTATTGTTGATATGGAGAAAGTTTTACTGATCTGCATAAAAGATCAAACCAGCTACAACATTCCTTTAAATCGAAGCCTAATCGAGAACAAGGCCCTAACTCCCTTCAATTCTATGAAGACTGAGAGAGGTGAGGAAGCTACAGAAAGAAAGTCTGAAGCTAGCAGAGGCAGAAAGCTGCTATGGGGCAAAAGTACTCAAAGTTAGCTAGTAAAAAAGGTGCCTTGTTAGCCTCGAGGCAGCATGCTCCAGCAACCTTAAATTCTGGAGATAACAGCAACTTGGCTGTATCGCCCACAGAGAAACACTGTCCATCTGGTGTCTGGCGCCAATATATCATTGTGTTTTAATCTTAACTTCTAATGCCACTCACCCCCACCCCCTGAAACCCTTTGCTTATTACACACATAAATTAATGGTCACTATCTTATTGTTTTCTTCTGCATGTTCACCATGTATGTAAAACCTTGAGAGCTCAATAAATACAGAGACAAAACCCCTGTTCAGGGTTCTTGTCTCTTCCCAGATATTAGCCTCTATCATATTCAATTCTGCATTTGCTTTCTTGCTGGACAAGAGAGAACTCCAGACTCAAAGTCTGAGACAGATAAGGAGTTGTTTTCATGGATGAGCAAAGAAAGTGGTTTCTTGAGATGGAATCAACTGGGGAAGATGCTATGAAAGTTGTTGAAATGACAAGAAAATATTTAGAATATTACATATGTTTAGTTGATAAAGCAGCAGCAAGGTTTGAGAGGATTGACTCCACTTGTGAAAGAAGTTCTACTGTTTGGAGGGGGTGGTGTGTGCCTGAGTGGCTCAGTTAGTTAAGCGTCCAACTTCGGCTCAGGTCATGATCTCACTGCTTGTGAGTTTGAGCACTGAATAGGGCTTTGTGCTGACAGTGCAGAGCCTGGAGCCTGCTTCAAATTCTGTGTGTGTCTTTCTCTATGTCCCTGCCCAGCTCTCTCTCTCTCAAATAAACATTAAAAAATTAAAAAAAAGAAGTTCTACTCTTGGTAAAATGCTATCAAACACAATGCATGCTATAGAAAAATAGTTTGTGAAAGGATGAACCAATCTATATGGCAAACTTCACTGTTGTCTTATTTTAGGAAATTGCTACAGCCATCCTAACCTTAAACAACTACCACCTTAATTGGTCAGCAGCCACCAATGTTGAGGCAAGACTCTCCACCAAGGAAAAGATTATGACTCATTGAAAGCTCAGATGATGGTTACCATTTTTAAGCAATAAGCACTTTTTAAGTAATGTATGTACTTTTTAAAGACAATGCTATTGCACACTAATATACTACAGAATAGTGGAAACATAACTTTCACATGTACTAGGAAAGCAAAAAAATAATTTGACTTGCCTGATTGCAATATCCTTTATTGTGGTGGTCTGGAACCAAACCTGCAATATCTCCAAGGTATACCTCTAGTTATCTGTCTGCTTGGCCCTCACTCTTGCCACTTTCTAGTTGAAGACCCTCCTGTGAATAGCTACTATGCTGGTTTTTATGATGCCTACTCCTCTTGCTAAAATTAGTTAACCAGGAACAACTCTATTTATCTGCATTCTAGGATAACAGCAATAACTTGGGGTAGGGAGAAATGTTGGCATGGACAGTGTCTCTCTTTGTATCATCACAGAAAACCTAATGGCCACTCAATAACGTGCATTGATTTCAAACGTATGTTCATACATACATATGTATATGCATACATACATATACACACATCATTGAATCATCATTTAGTGGATATTATTGACTGAGTAATCTCTTTAATAAGCCTCTATGTACTTCGAAGTTTTTCTCATTATGGCCTTTGGGGCAGGCCTATTTGAGATGAAGTTAGGAAAGCTAAACTTAATTGGGTGCAATGTGGTAGTTTTGTTACACAAATATTATAGAGAAAGTCTCAAGGTAAGATGTGGTTGTTAAATTAGAGCTTCTTATCATGCTAATGAGTGTATGGCACATGTGAGCTATATAATATCACTGATGTTAGAGTAAATTTGAGAGAAAATTAGATGTTCAAAAAATTAGAGGGCTTTTAGAGATTCTATAGGTCTTTCTTTCAGCTTAGAAAGAACTTTGGGAACTCACACTGCACTAATCATTATAAAAGTCATAGCTCTAAATCTGCTGAGATGAAAATCCTAGAAAAATGATTCATCAGAAAATTTCTGTGGATAGATTTAAGGGGACGCTAACTAGATCAGGGTTTCAGGAGAGCAATTTGAGCTGTGTTCCAAGGGAGTAGGCTAGAGATTTTGTTTGCCAATAATGTAAAGATGTAAGTGAATTTGTTTTGAGCCTGGTGAAAAACTCAAAACTAGAAGATACATCTATGATGGTAAGAACGACCTGGAACTTACGGCAAAATGACTGTGGTTATATATTTACAACTGCTCACCATATATAATTTATTTTTAAGATTCCCTGACATGGAGTTAGTAATGGCTATGTACTTGAACACATTCTGAAAATACTCAACCTCAATGCATACTGAATAGAAGGGGAAGGACCAGAGAAGGGAAGAGAGGCTAAGAATAAGAGTGGTCAGGGGCACTTGGGTAGTTCAGTCAATTAAGTAGTTCAAATCTTCATTTTGGTTCAGGTTATGATTCCAGGGCTTTGGGATCAAACTCTGTGTAGGGCTATGAACTGAGCATGGAGTTTGCCTAAGATTCTCTCTCCTTCTTCCTCTGCCCCTCTCCCCTGCTTGCACATGCTCTCTCTCCAAAGTTAAAATTTAATTAATTAATTAATTAATTAATTTAAACAGTGGTTCAACCTATAGAGAAATTCTTTCCTCTCCATCCTTCCCAAGATTTCCTTCCCATAACACCAACTCCTTTTAAATTTTGACTAGTGACAGCAGAAGATGTTCCAAGACATGCTATCCAGAGAGCCATTTTTAGCTGAGCTTTGTTTACCCACAAATATAAACACTAGACTTTGCTTTAGTCCTTATATTTAATCTACTTGTATATCATTGGAAGATAACTATTAGGTTTTAAACACAGAAAAGATGTGCATGATAAAGTTTTCATGCTTCATATGCCATGTGATGCTGTACTACATATATACTAATATTTTTAGTATATAACCATCAGTATTATGAACAAACAAGTTCATCTTTTAAAATTTCAAAATATTAAAGTTGTTTTTGTGATTTTAAGTAATTTCAGAAACACAATAGTGTAACATTATTCTGTCAAATATATTGTTGCTTTTTCACTCTCAGTTCTACTGTTCTAGTCTAATTTCTTGCCTGCACTATAATAATTTCTTAAACATCTGTCTTCCTCCATTCCATTCATCCTATTAAAATGGGAGGAGTAATCACATAATACTGCTTTCCAATTGTCATACACCTGCCTAAAAAGCTTCAGTAACTCACCATTAATATAGAACAAAAACAAATAGCCATTATAATTTATTGAACAAGTTCTAATGAATAAAATATTTTGCGGTTGATCTTAGTAGCAGCGTCAATTAAATAAAGGAGGTAGGAAAACTATATACCTGGTAATTTCAATAATCTGGCCAAAATGATGAGTATCTAAATGTGATAGTATTACCTATAATTCAGGAAAAGAAAACATGTCCATGAAATATTGAAAATTTTTGTTTTAAGGCTACTTTGATTTGAAGTGGAAAAGAGAAAATCAGAAAGTTGGGTGATGGTGATACTGGGAGGCTAAGAGAATACTGTTCCCAGTCACTATAATGGGGGAAAATTTTTTAAAAAGAAACCAGTTTTGGGGATGAATTGATTAATTAGAAATGGTTATGTGGATGTAAATAAAAATGCCCATTAGTTGGAAATAGAATAATGACTTTTGTTTATATTTGGGGACTTGATATACGGATTTGAAGATAAAGGTGAGGATTTAAACATGAAAAAGACATTAAGATTCATGGAAATGCATGCATTCTCAGAGGAAATAGCTTTAAACAGGGAAGAACATAATGTCAGAGGTTGAACTTTAAAGAACATCTACACTCAAGAGGGCAGCTTAGAAGCTAGAGTTGATAAACATTAAGCACACATGTAGGAAGAGATCCAGTAGAGTTCAGTGCCACCGAAGTTTAGCAGAAATAAACTGCTAAAATATCAAAGAGGATGCAGATAATAAAAGGCCTGTATACTGGTAATGTGAAAAACTTCCCAAATCCGAAGATGACATTTGAAGAGTAACAATCAGAGTGGTGGAGACAGATGATAGATTGTGTGAAGATTAAAAGGAAATGGAGGCAATGAATAAGTTTTATAGCACTGCACAATTTATATTGGGCTTCTTATATACCACAGAATATTAAGAAGTTGGATAGTAACTGTTTGGTTCAAGTAAGATAATTTTTAAAATCAAGGAGATTTGGCAATGTTTAAAGATAAAAAAGAGAGGAAAGAAAAAGACTGAAGCAGCTGGAGGGGGTAAAAATAGGAAGCTAACAACTCTATTCTGCACTACACAGGCACTGAGTGAAGAATACAGATGACAGAAGGAAAAGTAGCAAATTTTACCAGGACCTACTGAGCTAAAGATAAGAACCAATGAGAAACTTCATTCATACTTTTATTGTTTTTTTCCAGGAAACAAAGAGAGAGAGTGAGAGAGAGGCCATCTTTTGAAAGTGAGATCACTTTTGAAAGTGAAAGCAGAACTGGGGGTTTCAAAGAGTTCAAAGAGTCTGTGATAGTTAAATTGTCAAGCAGGTTGAATTTTAATAGCATACATTTCGGACCAAGTCATCATAGTTCTCCACCATCTCTTTCCAGTGTTTGGTGATATAGAAGTAGAAGTATAGAAATCAAATACTGGGGAGAGATTCAATATTGAGTATTTGCTCGTGGGCTTGGCAAAAATCTACCATGAGATAAAACCAAAAGCAAACATAATGTGATATAATTTAAAAGGGTCCCAACACACTAAACCATAAAGCTATTATTCTAAATATGGAAGTTCTTAATATTTTCAAATAACTATTAAAATATTTCCAGCAATTTGTACTGTAAAACTGACCAGATATACTTTCTTAATGGTGTTCTTAGAGTTCCATAATAACACTGTACTAACTCTGAGATGCCTTACAATTCATACAACACTTGCATATGCATTATGCCATGTGATTTCACAAGTTCAGACACAAGTCAACTTGAGTCAGGATAAAGAATTTAGATCATTTGAGTGGCTTTCATGAGTTTTATTTTGTCCCACCATTATAAGGGCTTAGGAAAAGTCCTGATAATGAGAGGAGAGGGAAAAAAACACACTCCTTCATTTACTACACATTTTGAGTTTGCTTCTACCTGTGGTTTTGGTTCTCACTCATTGCCTTCTGCTTAGCCATAAAAATCTGAATTGTGCCTAAGGCTGTAGATTATTTAAGAACGACCTCTGCACTTACAAGCTTATTTAAAGGACTTTGTAACCTACTTTTTCTTTGGGTTTGATAATGTTCTAGGCAGTTGCAGCAATATAATTAAACACACTCAAAGTACTGAAGTTCAATCAAATAATTCAACACATTATACTGAGTATCTTCTCTGTGCAGATACTACAATATGTGCTTAAAATTTACAGCACAGGGGACATAAGAAATGTTCAGGGAAGAAGGATAGGTTTTATATGATAGCAAGCTTAAGACGTGTGAACAGATTGATATCACTGTCAGAAAAGCTAATGTTATCTTGGGCTGTGTTATAAGATGTCTGGCATATAGAGCAAAGATGGTGATAGACTGCTTGTTTCCCTTTATATTCTTAACATCTTTCCACACCATAGGTGTGTTCACCAATGGACTCTTAGAAAACATGAGAGCTATCTAGAAGAGAGTGTCAAAAGTGGTAGAGGGACTCAGAGCAATGTAATATCAGGAACTTTTAAAAGAACTAGGAATATTTAGCCAGAAAATTGAATATATATGGGCAGCAGAAGGAAGACGGATTATCATTATTGGGTATGACTAACAGAGGAGAAAATGAAGACCTTTGTATTGACCTAATAGGAAGCATATGTGGGTTCAGAATGAGTAAGATTACTTTATGAGGATTTATTAAAAGATAAACAACTTGTCAGGGGCTTCAACACTGGACACAGTATTGTACATGTAAAGTCCTTTTCAATTTGAGTCTCATTCTTCATGTACACTAATAATGTAAAAATCATAGTGTGATTATGTTTTTAGATAACATAAGGAGATTTTTGGCATAGGTAATAATATTTATAGATAATGTACCATTTGAACTGGACCTCGAATGGTAGGATTTTGGCTGTAATAGTGGCTACCTCAACCTAACAATTAAATGATGTATGTGTACAAGGATTGAAATTACTCACACTGCAACTTAAATATGAAAAGAAAAGGTAGAATTTTCATTTTATCTAAAACTTATTTGGATATCTTCATGAAATCTTGTTCACTGATATAAAGGGAAGGTAAATAATGTGTTTTTAGTCTAATCCCGGAACTTAGATCCAATCAGTATTTTAATCAGTTCCTTTAGGTACAGTCAAGCTTTTTAGGTAGGATCATCAGTCTTTCAGATTTTTACCTTTTCTTCTACATCTTATTTTAGATGGTATTTGAGAATATCAGGACAGGAGAGTTTCCATTACCTTGAAGCACTGGGACAAAGGGTCATTGGATTTGAATAATGTCTTTTGCCTCCTTTGGTCTCTGTGGTGACATCCCTTGTATGCCTAATTGCTTCTGGTCTTTCACTTGAAGTTGGTGGCTCGAGAAACTCATGATCTGTGTTTTCTCAGTTTGTTCCACACATGGTGGCCATCTCTGAGACTGACAAGTCTCATCTTTTTGGTGCTTTAGACATCCCTGCTCTAGAAGGTCCACTATGCAGTTTTTGCTAGCATTTTAAAATCAGGCTTCACAGCAGGTTAGCTAGCTTTCATTCAACTACCTTCTGAATATACAGAAACTTTCAGCAGTTCTGGAAAGTAAATTCCTGTCCTCCATCTAACAATGATGCCTTGTTCAAGGTTACTTGAATGTGGTCCCCCTCAACCTGGCCAGGTGGTATCATCCCAAAGACCTAAGAACTAGGGCAGAAATTTCTCTGTCACTGAGTTTTCCCATACCTATCTGTATATTTCTAAAGCTACAATCCTTCATCTCATATCCTCAATGTGATAGAGTAAAAATGTTTCTGGTTGCCATTCTTAAACACTTCAACCTCTTTTTCATAATTCTCTGAGCCAAAGAGAATATACTTTTCTCTCCTTTACCTACTTCAAGCCACCATCTTCCTTATACCATCTCTGGCCTAAGTTGTGAACTGGGATACCTTGTCTTCACTATGGGATAAACTCTTATCATTGAACACTAGTCTTAGCCTTAATATGTTAAAACATAAGCAAATCTGTATTTTATCTCTTGACAATGCCTTGATTTGAAGCCTAACAACTTGCAAAAAAAATCCTATGCTGAATAGGATTAACATTAACTCTTACTTTTGTTATCTCTTATGTAATAATCTAAATCCTTAGCAGAAAGATGCTTTGGATTGAATAGATCTTATACCTAGTAAGTCACATTAATATTTCTCAAAACATTACCCCCTTTTCCCACACAAATATTCTGGCCCACAAATCTGATCATGCTAATTTCCCAGATAAAGCCTTTCAATAATTTCCCGCTCCCTTTAAATAAAATCCTTTTAGAGGCTTTCTTGACTAACTAGACTAGGTTAGGACACCTGCGTGTCCTTCCCAAATTCCCATGATTCCTTTTTTCATAACACTTACTATAATCTTCCTTTGTCAATGTCTATCTTTCGTAATAGATTTGAACTCAAAATTTCCAACTTCTAGCATATTGTTCATGGACATAGCTAGTGTTTAATAAATATGTGCATGGATTATAATTTTAATTATATATGAATTAAAATTTTCACCTGTTAATCAATAAATTGCTAATCTAGCTCACACAGTTCCTTTTGAAATTTGTAAATGTGATACTACTCTGAAAGATGAACCCACTGTGGCTTAGCTGACAATATCAATTTCTATTCCTCCAGACCCCCGTTTTAGAACACAGGAAATTCACCAATAAGTGCCATCTTGTCATATTTCTTGACAAGTAATAATTTATCCTCTCCTTAGGGACACTCCTACTTTGACATAGGAATTTTCTTAAACTACAAGAAGGAGATCCATCTTCATTAATATCTAAGTTGATAATGAGGACATTTCAGTTTAAGATACCCAATTATCCTCCACAGATTTTTATCAACTTGCAGTTGTGCCAAGTTTTCTCACAGGCTTATTTTACCTTAAGCTGGTCCTTCTGTTTTATGAGGTTTCAATTAACTCGATTTAGTCATGTTTTGGCTAGAAGGATGTGACTAGAAAGGGTAGCATATAGCAATCTGTATGTAAATTGTTACTTTATTGGATAACATTTATGTTTGAAATTAGAAAATCAATAAAAAGGAACTTTAATTTCCAAGAAACATACACACTAAAAAAAGTAGAGGGGGGTGGCAGGCACTGTTTCGATCCTAAGATAGCAACACAACTAAACTATTCCAAAGAAACAAATGACAACAGAGGTCATTGTGACCTATATCTATTTTATTTTAAAAACTTTATCACCTCCACGAAGTGCACCGCAGAATCTTAAACGCCTCTAAAAAGAATGGGCAGGCAAATTTAGGGTAACTTGAGGAAGCACATTTTCCATTGTGTTTCCATATCCATGACGGCAGGTAACTGTTCTTTACCCCCTTCACTAGCGCCCAGAACAATGCCCAGCACAGAGTAAACATTTGATACTTGGTTGTTGAATGAATTAATGAATGAACGGAGCAAGCTAGATTGCGATGGCTTAAAGATTAGTGGCTGTCAGTCCCGAAGCCCACGTGCTGCCTTTCTAGCAGGCTGGCTGACATCTCATTCCCTCGCCTTCTGGCAGTGCTGAATTCCTGTTTGCCCCTCCTTCGAGATGACCAAAATTCTGTCCCTAAACCCTGCCTCTCCTCAGTTAATCCACACATCTCACACAGAAGCAACTGTTCCCGAGGAACGCCCGGCTGATCAAGCGGGGCGGGTTGGGAGTAGCCCGGAACCTCGACTGGGGAAGGCAGCCCGCTGGCTCCGCGAACCCGGATACAAAGGGTCTGGACGCATGTTTTTCCAGTTCTTCATAAACAACCAATCTGCTCCCTCTCACCTCCCCATGCAGACGCCACAGTGCCAACCTGGGTCCGACTGACACTGCGACGATGGAAAAGAGGCTAAACCACCCTCACTAGGAGAGGAGGGGAGGCCAGCGCGACGCACCGCCAGGCGCCCGCAGTTCCCGCGAGCTCTGCGGTCAGACACCTAGCTCAACGGGTTGAGCGGGCTGAGGAGCTAGGGCAGCAGGGGGCGCGTGAGCGTGGAAGGGCGGCGGGGGGGAAAGGAGGAGCGCCGCGCTCCAGCAGGTGGGCGCGTCCTCTCACGCGCGTGCGCGCGCTGCGCCTTCTCCCTCACGTTCCCGGTGCGACGCGTCTCCTCCCCGCCGGGAGCGCGCGCCTCACGCCCTCGCGCCAGGTCCCTCTCAGTTTCTTCGAGCCGCACACTCCCTGGAGCTCCTGACACGGCGGTCGCCTCGGCCGCGGCTCTCTAGCCCGGAGGTTCAGCCTCGCCCCTCGGAGCCGCGTTCCAGGCCTCCTCCCTTTCTTCCGACACTCCCCTTCCCTTTCCCGCCCTTCTCTCCCACCCGGTCCATCGAGAGAGCCTGGATACGAAGCAGGCGGGCTTGAGAAGGGAGTTGGGAAAATGGAGGTGCCGCGCCTGGATCATACCCTCAACAGCCCCACCAGCCCCTGTGAGGAGGTGATCAAAAACCTCAGCCTGGAGGCCATTCAGCTGTGCGACCGGGACGGTAAGAGCGACCGGGGCTGTGAGGAAAAGGGGCCGAGTCCGCGCCCAGGCGCCGCGGCCGCCCCGGCTCTGCCGACTCTGCTCGTCCGGGCGTTAGGGTCTTTTGTTGTCCCCCAGTACAAATAAATACAGGTGGGGCTCCCCTCCGCCTTCTCCTCAGACAGTAGAAACAAAAGGACCCCGGGGCTCTTGCGTTGGCGCGGAAAGTAGCCTTAGTCTCTGGCCGCGGCGCGTCTCGCGGTCCTCGTCCTCCTGGCCCAGCGCCGAGGAGCTGCCCGGGCGAGGGCGCCGTTCCCGCCCGCTGTTCCTGGCCGGGACGAGGCGTTTCAGATCGTGCCGCAGTCCGGGGTTTCCAGGGTCTACCGGAACCAAGGGGGAAATGCCCTCTGGATGTTTCTAGCACCCCTTCCTTCCCCTCGGGGGAAATGCCCTCTGGATGTTTCTAGCACCCCTTCCTGCCCCTCTCCACCTGCACACGCTAGTTAGCATTCTCAGCCCAGAAACTTAATAATTTCCTTTTTTAAACATCCCATCTTCAGACCCCCACCTCCGAAATTCTTTTTATGCTCTTAAATAGGGATTGGGATGACGGTTTTTCAGTGAAGGGACGCGGGGAAAAAGTGCATTTCAGCACCAAGGACAGACACAGTCTTGGTGGTTTAGGGCTGTGATTGGTACAGAATATGTGGCGAGTACTCACCATTGTGTCTTGATATTATATAGCTTATTCTATTGTTAAATTTGGCAGTCCCCGAAAAAGGAAGTGATTGAACACAGGTGTGAGCGTTAAAGAGATAAGCTAGTACTGTGTTCAATATGGGTAGCTTGTAGTGCTTCTGTGTTATTTCGAGTAGTTGAAGAGTCCGTCTATTTAAGTGACGTGGAACAAAACTTCATTTGTAAAAAACTCATCTGAGTAGTAATTGGCCAAATAATTATAAAATTGGGCATCTGACAAAGGAAAAACAATTTACATGTTGTCAAGATGACCCTACACACTTTTTGGCTATAAATGGAATCAGTAATTAACAGTGTATGGAGAGGATGATTTAAAAATATTTTTTTTTTTTGGTCAGGGTTATGTAGAGATACTCATGTGCTCACAATAAGGTCATAAAACATATCAGTATGTAATCCAAATAGAGAGCAGAGGTCTTGTTTCAAAGTCATTTAAATGATAACTTGGTTTGGCGTTGCTATACAGTCTAGGTCAACTGAACACTGAATTTCTGTTTATTAATAAATTTTGGCACAGTAATTGCCCTTTGAAGCCAAAGCCACTTTGAAATAATTTCTGAAAAAGGTATAGGATGGATAAATAAATAGTCTTACAAAAGCTGTTTGTAATTCCTTTATCCTTAGGTCACCATAGTAATAGTTGCACATATTTATGGACTCTAAACAGAAGTAATCATTTTGGCATATATAAACTTGCATTTTTAGACTATAAAGATTATTTTTAATATATAATTATTAAATTGTGTGAATTTTAGTTTATGCTTTTGTGAAGTGACTTTTTTTGGTGTTACCATTGTAAATGTTTTGATTTTCCTAGATTGCTTTGATAGAAAACCAAAATAGATTTCATTTTCATTTACTTCAATGATTTATCAAAAAATACAATCTTAATACTTAAAATTGTATTTGCCACATGTTTCAAAGATAAT
The DNA here is from genome assembly GCA_028646485.1 of Cryptoprocta ferox. NCBI lineage: Eukaryota > Metazoa > Chordata > Mammalia > Carnivora > Eupleridae > Cryptoprocta > Cryptoprocta ferox. The sequence continues at coordinate 18,931,752 of CM053561.1, forward strand.
GGAGAAAATAAAGTTGTTTTTCTTTTTTATGAAGTTTACGAAGTTAGTAATGTAGAGTACAGAAAGTAGTGCTGCATTTACTGTGGTCTCTTCTATTTTATTATGGTAATATTTTTTTAGTTGTTTCAGTTCATGTTATGAATCCTGCAAAATGAACAAATTATATAGAATTTAATTGGGGGTGTGCTAACACTAAGTAGTACCTATGAAAATTACTTATTTACAGACTTCTAATAATTCAACATAGATTAATTAAATAGGATTTTGTTTTTATTAAATATCTTCTATCAACAAATACAAAGAGCTAACTTTCTATTAAAAGATGTGTAAAAAAACTGGGAATAAGCTATGTAGAGATGTTACTAAATGCCTAACTTTTTATTTTGTGACACCACATATCATTCCAAAATATATAGTTTTTTATGGCAGAACAATTAAAAAACATTGCATTAAGTTTGTCAAGCAGACCTTATTTGTCATAAGTTTATATTCAGAAATTTTCAGCTAGGTACTATTTACTCCCTTTACTTCCTTTCACTTCCTCTCAGGTGTTATATATAACAGAAAGATTAGGGTGTGGCAGAAGATCTGTTACATGCTTAAATATACAATAGTGCTAAATTTTCTTAATTTTACAGTCACAAAAATACATTTGTCTTATTTGCTCTTTACTTTTTTCTGTTCTATTCTTAGATGGGAAAAAATGAGCATAAAAGTAATTTCTTGGAAGTGGAAAGAAATAGAATAGGAGAAAATATATTACTGTTAAATATATATTATCTTTTACTCTCTCCACTTACAGATTTTTTAGTTTTAGAGTGGTTTGCATATTTCCTCAATTAAGAGTTATAACTGCTGGTGAACTGTGTGTCTTTCTTCTGCTGGCTCTTATATGTTTTCTCTTTCACTTGTTATTTTTTTATAAATTAATCTGTTTACATAATTGGCAATAATTTATAGTGTTTCCTTTTTTTTTCATAGTTTCTCCAACTAACAGTTGGAAGAATATGGAATAGAATCTAAGTAGTCATATAATTGGATTTTTTAGTTAAACAAGAGGGAGGTTATTCTACACACATGTTATTTCATGTATACTTTTATCCTACGCATGTGTGCTAGTATATGGTCCCTGCCTAGATGTTACTTGTAGTTCAGAATGAGGATTCTGAATAGACTTCTATTAGGAAACCTCTGAAGATGTGCTGTAGATCTAGTACTTTCTACAATCTCTGTTGCAAGTAGAAGAATGTTTCTGTTCCTGCATCTTTGCCGTGCTGAAGTATCCTCAAGTTGCATGTATGATATACTTTAATTGTGGATTTTCCAAAGAAGTTGAAGAGGGAAAAAAAACCATTAATTGCTCATCGGGAAGCATTGATAATATGAGAACCCATTTCTAGTTTGTTTCTTCACTTAGATACTTGAGACCCTAATTGATTTGTGATAAGACAGAACAGCCCCCAACTTCATGCATAGAATTCTATATTACTTCTACTTCTCTTCATTTTTTAAAAATCATGCATATATATACATAAATATATATAAGCTTTCTTTCCTTGCTGAAAGGGAAAGATTTATTATATATATGTTGTTATACAAGCATTCAAGCTTCCTGCACTCTTGTTATAATAGTAAGGAAGAAAACACAAAATTAATTTGTTGTATAGCACTTAAATCCATCCCCCAAGCTTTTCTAGGTTTAACAAGTGTTATTTCCATGATTATTTTATGACTGCCTAGATACGATTTATCTAGTTTATAATACTACTCAGCAAGGGAATACATTTTAAGGAAATTGCACAGAGAGAACCTGACATTTCTATGTCTTTGTGTCTGACAATAGTTTTGTGAAGGAAAGGAAAAACAGGTTTTCTCTTTTTTAGATATTTAAAAAGAAATTTCTTTTAATTTTTATTTATATCTTTAAATTTAAATAAATTGTGACTTATTTATGCTTATTGATATGTGAATTAAACAAATTTTAACTTTGGAAACAAAATGACCCAGAAATGCTTAATAGTTAGGACAGTGCTGTATTAGATAATCGCTAATGACATTTTCTGAAGCAGACATCTAGGAAGAGTACCCATACTATTACCCTTAATTGTACAAGAACATAAGGTAGTCATTGTTCAGTCTCATTGACATTCATATACCATAGTGGCAATACCATTTTAGAATCACACCTCTGACAGAGTATTGGCTCTTGATCGATATATTACCTTAGGCAAATTACTTGTTTTTAGCTTTAAGTTTTCTCATGTAAAATGAATAAATATATTAATGTCAGTCCTGTAGGATTGTTAAAATAATTAAATGAAATATTTCAAATCATTTCTCACTTCAAATTCTTGACACAAAATAGAGAATAATTATTATTGTAAATGGACTATTATTCTCTACATACCTTCTTGAGTTGAACTACCTTTATTTATTTACTTATTTATTTATGTCCAATGTTTAGATCTTTGTTGTTTTTCATTTCAGTTGTGTTTTTTATTTACTTAATAAATCCTTCTTATGCCACTTCAACCTTGGGAGTAGACAGTGGAAACTGTAAACTCTGAATCTTAGAAGAATAGTTAATTTTAAAACCACAGTTACAGTACTCTATCTTTTGCTTATATTTTTCTATCCTATCTGTAATATCCTTATCAGCCTTAATCCTAAAAGCTCTTTTAGCTTCTACTTCAAATCTGCTGTTTGCTGCATTTCATGTGCTTTGTGACCTTGATATCTGCTTTGAGTAGGTGTTGGTATCAGATCCCGTCTCTGTTCTTAACATTTTTTTCTTTTTGATTATTTTCTAAGGATACATATGTACCAGCACATGTGATCTGTGGATTCATTTCTTTGACCCAGATATGACTATAGAGACGCTGTAAAGTTTTAATTAGTGAACATGGAACACAACAAAAATAAGATAAAAACGTAAAAGAAACAAACAGAAAGCTTGAAGGTCATCAGATTATTTTAAACCAATTCATATTCTTGGTAGGGGTTCTAATTCATTCCCAGAGAAGACTAGGATGTTATTAGAGTAAAAGTCACATCAAAGGATATGTGACCAGACTCCCTCCAGTGGTAGAATAACTGATATTTTATAAGTAGTAATACTGGCAACTTGCTTTGTTGCCTAGGTAAGTCAGTCAGAAATTCACTCTATAGAACACTACCTAGACAACTTCTAAGTCACTTAGTTTTTCACTTCTATTCCCCTTCATTTAGGCCCAATCTTGATTATTTTCCTTAATTTATATAAGTAGAGTTTATTGATTATTTGTATGTATTATCCTGGGCTTCAGAAAAATGGCAGTTGCATCAATTACTACAGTAAGGATAATCCTTTAGGTTTCTGGTTTTCCTTCTCTGTCCTTAGCAAATGCATAATTTTAGTTTTCCCTTACAGCTTTTGCCTCTTTTTGGGTTTTTTTCCATTACTGTTAAATTTTACTAAAGAAACTTTTTACTGTTAAATTCTATTTTTACTAGTATAAAACATTTGCCTCGTTCTTTAACATTTTTAAACATTTATTATTACATAGTAGATAAACTGTCTTATTAATAAATTATTAAGCAGGCTGTATTTTATACACATATTTTTGAGAAATACAATCAGTATTTGTGGAAGATTTCTAGCAGAAATGTATAGAAGTGTTGAAGAGTTCTCAACAAGAAAAATAGGCAGCACCAGCATGTTTTTTTTATGGAAGGATAGTGAGTGACAAGGGTGTAAAAGAAATGCAAAAATAATTATAGGCTTTGTGATTGAATTTTCAAGCAAAATGAAAAGTGATTAGGAGTAATTTTAGGATTTTAAGTCTGGGAAATCAGAAGAATCACTGATACGAAAAAAAGGAGAAAGGAAATAATATTTAGACATCATGATAACAGTTTTTTATACCTCAAATTTTAGACCTCAGTGGACATCAAAATATATCCTAATCCCTTTTTTCAGGGGCATTTTCCTCTCGCAGAAATCATATTCTAAGAGCAATATTACATAGTGCATGTTTCAACATGAATGTCTACAAGAGAACCCACTTAATTCTTTTAGACTCTTATTTTGCTTGATTCTCACTCTTCAAAGGCTACCCATAATCCAGTGATAGTATTTTGATACCTATTACTAGATAAAAACTAACCACTTGATACTTTATAGAGGATTGTGACATAGAGATTTTTGGGTCATCTGTCTAAAGATAGTTTTGAAGTCATAGAAGACTTTTGAGAAAGATTGAACATAAAGGGCAAAGAATATTTATGTTAAGACATTTAGAATCTAACAGTAAGAGATTTCCTTGGAAACTTAAACATTGAGTAATTCTTTTTATGTTCTGAGGAAAAGAGTTCTAGAAGGAGAAAGAGAATTGTTCATAGAACTGTATATTCCACTAGGGGAGACTAGAATTTACATGAAAAAGAGAAGATTAGGATTTGACTTCAGTTTTAGAGTGACCTCTAATCAGCTTTGTGTCTCACCCCTTAAAGGAAAGGAGTGATTATATGCTGGAGAAGGCCAACTTTGAACCCTAAAGATGAAATAAATCATTATTCCAGGTTTGTTAAAAATGTAGACAAGAGCTCTGCATTTTTGAAGTTCCTCCACATATATGTGAGTTGAACAAAAAGTATCATATTCTGAATCATAGTTTTGTTAACTATTTGCACCAAGTTTGTGGTTCGTTTTAAAAGGCCTCTCCCTGGGGATTTTTGCTTGTATACTGTTTATTTTAGTGGTTGTGGCAAATAGTATAAATAAATCTTTTTGTTTTCTGTAGTCTGTGAGAGTGTTGCTATCTGATAATAGTATGAAAGGCTTATAGCTTCCCTAGACATGTGCCATTAAAGATAAAGCACAAATTTTTTAAATATCTTTACTGTGATTTTCTTGAAAAACAGTGTCTTTTCTTTTTTAGCTTGAATGTTGGTGAATCTGTCAGTATTTAAAATTTTAAAAGCTGATAATAAATGCAACAAGAATGACAATTTTTTAATATTACTATATAGTAGGTTCTTAATGATTGATTTTAAAGTTATACCAGTATATAGAAGAGACATCGGCAAGTTACAGTCCTTGGTCCAAATTGAACACCTACTGCCAGTTTTTGTAAGTAAAATTTTATTGGAACAGAGCCATGCCCATTTGTTTATATATTGTGTATGGCTGCTTTCTTGCTATAAAGGCGAAGTAGCTGTGACAGTAGACCGTATAGCTTATAAGTCTTAAAATACTTCCTATCTGGTCCTTTAGAGGAAACATTTGCCAACTACTAATGTAGAGGATTGAGAAAATAAATTAATCTTTCTTGATAGGAATGAAAATATTGAAAGAATTGTTTCTGAAAAGAATTGTATAATCATTTTGTTTTTATATGTTATTGGGGTTTTGAGATACTGTGGATCAGGCAGAGAGCTGTAGAAAGCTGGCAAGCGCTATATGGAGTCAATCAAAATGGGTAGTGATCTATGTCATTGGGTCTGAGAGGCAGTGAAATTAACAAGCCCTAATTTCAACTTAAAATCTCGTCCTCATATAAATAACGTTAGAAAGAAATACTCGTTATGCATTAGTAGTTCCCGGTACACTTGACAATCCTATCAATAGATAGGTTTTAAAGTGTCAAAGATAATGATGTGAACTTTGAGAAATATGGGAAGTTATGATATATGTTAATACAACAGTTTGTTTATACATCATATTCTTCCTTGTAAACCAAATTCTCATTGAAAAAGAGTGAGGTCTTACTCATCTTTCTTTCGCAGTTTAACGTAGTGCTTCTAAATCTATCTGTATTTTGTTTTTTTTAATATTCAGTCATTGAATGAATGAATCATTTACTATAAATGAATAATCATTTATAAAAGTGTAATTAATTATTAGAAAAATAAAATTTTAAAGGTCCAAAAAACATTCAACAGATATGAAAATCTCTGTCAAATTCCTATAAAAGTTTCCAAATATTTAATCCTAATTTTTTATGTCATCAGAGCCTGGTAAATAGTTTGCAGGCTATACTTCGAGTATAATACCTGGAGGACAGTGCCGGTCTATTCTTGTTCGATTAAATTTTAGGCACTAAACTTACCCAGTTTTCTTCCCTTTGTTCTTTTATTTGCATGCAATTTTTACTGTTTATTTGTACATGTATTCCAACTTTAGGATCTGTGTTAAGAACAGAAAAATAAGCATTCAAAAATGAATGTAGCTTGGATCCTGCATTTAAAGGATTCACTGGCATTTAGGGAGACAATAAATTTAAATAGGTAAATATAATAACATGATAATACTATAATAGAGTGTAGAGGAGAAAGTAGAAAGATTCTGTCTTGAATCTCTCAGGTGGCATCACAGAGGAAGCAACATTCTTTTCCTGGATATTAAAATAAAAATAAAAATTTGCCAGGAGAAATGGGATAAGGGGATTTCTGGTAGAGATTAGAGCATATATAAAGGTACAAAATCATGTACGTTCTGGCAATACATAACATTTGGTATTGATGGAAAAAAGTGTTCCTTGTGAGAAAATAAGCTGAAAACTAGTTAGGGCTAGCTAGATTATGCCATGGTTAAGAGTTTGAATTTATCTTGTCTGAAATCTTGTTAATAGATTTCAAACTTTGTAATTTTTAGAGAACCTTTTTTTTTAACATTTTGCAGAACTCCAGCAAGTAAAAGTAGCTTTTAATTAGTATATATTTATCCTGTAATTTGAAACTTAACAGCATTTTCCCAATAAAGTCAATCAATGAGTATAATGAGAAATGAAAATTAGCAGTTATACGTGGAAGTTGCTATTTTATATTGGCCTCAATATCCACTTTACTTTTATATTTTATTTTTATTGCGTTGTGCCTAGGAAATTCTACAAATTTACTTTGTAAACTCATTTTGCTTTCTTAGGATACTCTTCAAATGAATTGATCCAGACTTAAATAGAAATAGTAAGGTTTTTTTCCCCAGAGTTGAATCAAAGAGTAAGTAGTCCTTTTGGTGGGAGGTGATGGAATCTGTTCATCAGTCAGTTCATTTTCTCATTTTACAGTGAGAAAATAATATATCTTATAATATTCTGAAATATGTTTGGTAACTTTTTTTAAAAAAAGCTCATGCCTTTGTGCTGATCTCTTAAAATTTCAGAACAGTTAAATTTATTTTACTTGCATGATTAATCTTAACGGTAAGGATCAGTTTCATTACTGATAATTCATCTGCATTTATAAGCTCAGTAACATTGTGGCTATTGTCAATTGAATTTCTTCAGCTTATTAAAGAGCTAGATAATCAAATTAGTTTGCTCATTGTATTTAAAAGATGTTTATCAAAGGGTTTTTTCCATTTTTATTGAAGTATAGTTGATATACAATGTTACTTTAGTTTCAGGCGTACAAAATAGTGAATCCAAAACTCTGTACTTTATGCTATGCTCACCGTAAGGGTAGCTACTATCTGTCACTATACAAGGCTATTACAACACCACTGAATATATGCTCTTTGCTGTGCCTTTCATCCCCATGACTTAATCATTCCGTAACTGGAAGCCTGTACCTCCCACTTACCTTTACCTATTTTGCATATCCCTATACCCTTCTCCCTTATGGCAACTATCAGTTCTCTGTATTTTGTTTCTGCTTTTTGTTTATTTGTTTTATTTTTTATTCCAAATATAAGTGAAATCATATTGTATTTGCCTTTCTCTGATTTATTCCACTGAGCATTGTATCTATGTTGTAGCAAATGGCAAGATCTCATTCTTTTTTATGGATGAGTAATATTCTATTATATAGGCTTCCATATCTTGGCTTTTGTAAATAATACTACAATAAACATAGGTGTGTGTATATCTTTATTAGTGTTTTTGCTTTCTTTGGGTAAATAGGCAATAGTGGAATTACTTGATTGTATGGTGTTTCTATTTTTAATTTTTATCAAAGTGTTTTTAAATTAATCTTTTATTTCTTGTTTCTTTTTTACTTTTAAAATTCATTTTTATTTATTTATTTATTTATTTTATTTTTTAAAATATAATTTATTGTCAAGTTAGCTAACTTACAGAGTATACAGTATGCTTTTAGCTTCGGAGTAGATACCCATGATTCGTCACTTACATATAATACCCAGTGCTCATCTCAACAAGTGCCCTCCTCAATATCACCCATTTCCCCCTGTCCCATTCCTCCATCCGCTCTCGGTTTGTTCTCTTATTTAAGAGTCTCTTATAGTTTGGGGCACCTGGGTGGTTCAGTCCATTAAGCTTCCGACTCTTGATCTCGGCTCAGGTCATGATCTCATGGTTTCGTGAGCTCAAGCCCCACATTGGCCTCTGTGCTGACAGTGTAGAGCCTGCCTGGGATTCTCTTTCACCTCTCTCTCTGCCCCTCCCTCACTTATGCTATGTGTGTGTCTCTCAGAATAAATAAATAAATAAACATTAAAAAAATTTCAAGAAAGAGTCTCTTATGGTTTGACTCCCTCTCAGGTTGTAACTAATTTTTCCTTCCCTTCCCCCACGGTCTTCTGTTAAGTTTCTCAAATTACACATATGAGTGAGAACATATGATATCTGTGTTTCTCTGACTGACTTATTTTACTTAGCATAATACCCTTCAGTTCCATCCACGTTGTTGCGAATGGCAAGATTTCATTCTTTTTCATTGCCATTGTGTGCATGTGTGTGTATGCAGTATACACATTCAAAGCAATCCCAATCAAAATAGCACCAGTATTCTCCTCAAAGTATTTCTTGTTTCTTTTGAAACATATCTTTTTTCAGGAAAGTCACCTAAGTTTGGTATGAAAGATAAATTTTGAAATATTTTATTCATAGCATAATTAGCTCAGAAAGAAACCCCTTCAATTTAAAACATGACCTATATGTGATTACTTAAAACTATTCTGAAGTATCTTAATATCCAGTTCTTATTAGTAAACAATTACTACTTACTAAAGCTGGCAATAGCTTTTACAGGAGCTATCACTCCTGAGATTTAAAGAAATTTATCTATACTCCTTTATAGAGTTGTTTCAGTATTTCTGACAATTTAGTTGATGATATGTTAAAAAACTGATGTAGACATTAAAATTTTCTTCTTCATTATGTGTTGTTTTATCATTCTTAAATTTATCTGTTTGAGAAGCTTCTACAAAAGTAAGGGGAAAGATCTGCTACATTCATATTCTCATTCAGTTAAATTTGGAAGGATTTTACATAATCTCACCATTTGAATTAATCAACTATACGTGATGGATAATTTTTATTCCTCTGCATTTTCAGACATGTACCAATGTTTTATTCCAGTTTTTTTTATAACAGTTAATTAATTTAACATATTTGTTGCAATTTCAAAAATGCAGGATTTAATAAGCCGAAGTAAAAATCTTTGGCTATGATTAAACTGGAAGTGAGAGATATAAAAAAGGAGCTGTTGGTGATGGCTAAATTTGCTAAATTGGGAGATTTGGTATATTTTGACACCAGTACATAGTTTATTAGTTGGAGGAAATGTGAAGTTGTAGCCTTAATTCAAGCTATTAAATAAAGCCTTTTCTGGACAACTTAGGTTGCCAGTGTAGTACCTAGATGGAGATGACCAGAAGGCTGTTTGAAATGTCTATCTGTGTCTCATGGGCAGGGAGTTTGAGGATAAAGATGAAAGTTTGGTAGTCCTTTTCAAGATGGTTTTCTGTTCTTCCTATTTGTCCTTTATCAGGTTTTCTGTACTTCACTCTCTAGTCAATCCTTTGGGCCCATGTCAAATTGTTCAACTGCTCAATAGAGTAAGTAAATTTGAATGCTGGTGTTTTTTTGTTTGTGGTGTCTAAAAGGAGCATTTGAAAATTAATTACTTTTGATATAATTAAATTTGGTTTGGGTGTGGTTATTTGAGGCAGTTGACATGGAAGAAATACAATTGGCCTGACTTCTGTGCGTGATAGATTTCTCCTTAGTTTGACTGGAAAGGGAATAAGTGTATGATTTTCTGTGTTTACTGTGGAAGTATACTGGATTAATTTTTCCCTCTTTGTCAACATAGTCTGTAGTGCATAAAATAAGTGAACTGTTGGAATTCAAATTAGCAGAAAAATAATGACACTGGAGCCCAAAGATAAACTAAAATCTTCACCAAAGGTATTTCTGAGGCTTTGATACTGAATGTATATTTCTAAGATTTTCTTTTCACTTTCAATCCACTAATTTTAATGTTTTCTGGGGTTTTATTGAATGGCTAGTCTAAATAGAACATAGTTCTTACACTTAATTTTTTTTTGGCAGATTCTTTGTGTTTACATTTAGATAAGCCTAACATTTTAATAAATATAGTTTTTGTATAACTTTTCAAACTGTGATGAGGCTGAGGGTTCAGCCTGTTTATATATTGTTCTTTTCTGGTATAACTCACTATATCCAATATTAATTTCCATGAATCTTGCTTGATATGGCTTTTTTGGTTATTATTTTTAGTGATAAAAAAAGAAAACATAATCACTGAAGAACGGTAGTTCTGGAATTTGCTGTTTATCCTACTTGTTTTGCTAAATGCTTTACTCATTCAAATTCTAGTTATACAATTTACAATAATAAAATTCAAGGTTGAAAATAGGGTTAACTATTCCAACAACAATCTAACCACCTCTACAAGAATTTGTATTCTGCACCATGTATTTTAAAAGTGTATCTTCATCTGTATGAATATTTCTGAGAGCTTTACAAATATTTCAAAAGCTTCCTGTGGTCAACAATAAAATTTTTCTTTACTTTTTCTTTATTTATTTAATAAATAAATTATAATTGGTATAATTTTTCCAGTTTTTGGCCTGTATTATTAATACTTTACAACTTTAGTTTTCTTACATACAAAATCCTCTTGGTTTCATTATAATATATTAATATTTTAATGAAAATCTTAAGTATATTTCCCTGGATATATGCATGATGCTATTCAGCACAAATACTGTATGTGTATATGTTTATTTACTTACTTTCATTGCACTTTAAAATACAGATATGCTATCCTTTAAGAAAGCCTGATATGAAATCTAAACTTACAAAATACATTAATCAAGGAATAATTATTTTCTCTACAATAGGGTTTCTCTGTCGTTTCTCTAGTATTATAATTGTTTCCTTCAGAAGAATTTGACAGAAAGGCAAAATGGCACTGAAATATAATATAAACTAAATTGTCTTAAATAATGGTTTCTTAAATTATCTATGAAATTTTTATGAGGGGAAGTATATATTAGACACTGGAAATTCAGAGATTTTTAGCTTCATCTATTTATAGGTCATTTCAAAGGTAGCTAAATTGTAATTGTGCTGACAAATTTCAAAAGCATTCTTAGAATGTTTATTTGTATCATTTACCTACGAGTTTGCAAAGCTTGTTATCCAACTTTCTGTCAACATTTCTTTATTTATTCCTTTTCTTTGAGCACACAGAACTCTTATGAAATGTTAAAAGTACTGTTTTCAGTAAAACATGACTCTTAAGAAAGCTAAGTGTAAGAAAAGAGAAAGAAAAAAAATTTACCCAGAATAGTTTTTGTCAGACTAAAAAGTAGTTTTGTAAAATGTTTGCATTGAGTAATGTTATTATACTAACAGTATAAGGTATCATAATTTATTATGGTGCCAGAATTTAATTGCTTTTAAAATGACTTTGTTGTCTTGTATTATCACGGAGACTGTGCAAATGGCTTACTTTCATTTTTCTGTTGTACTGTACTACTTTTTTTCGGGGGGATTAAATGTTTTACTTTTATAATGTAAGAACTTTCAAAAGTTTTGTGTAAATGCCATGGGTATATCATGTATGAACCTCAGAGGGCACATACAAAGAACAGAAGAAAGTAATAGAACTTTCGTTAATATTTATTTTTATCTCAGCTAAAATAAGAAAAAAATGCTTAATTTATATATATAGAGATTAATATCAGGTGTATCAGACTATCATGTATACTGAATGTGCATGAAGTACCTTTATATAATTGGTATATGGAATTGAGAAATGAAAAATATTAGTATTGGGGTGGCTCAGTGAGTTAAGCATCTGACTCTTAATTTCAGCTCAGGTCATGATCTCACTGTTCGTGAGTTTAAGCCCCACCTCTGGCTCTGTGCTGTGTCAGCATGGAGCCTGCTTAGAATTCTCTCCCCACCTCTCTCTGTCCCTACCCCACCCATGCTCGCTTTCTCTCACTCTCAAAATAAATAAATAAACTTAAAAAAAAGAAAAATATTAGTGTTTCCTAGGACACCTTGATGTACTTTCTCCGTTCTGATGTACCTATCCTATTGTGATATCTTTTCCGACTGTGACACCCTTAAAACAAGATATCTAGATCAGATTTAGAGCTGGTTGTTTGAACTGCTATATCACAAAATGTTAAGCCAAGATTATGAAAATAAGACCACATATTCATATATACCTTTTAGTAATAAGTAAAAATAAATTATTTTAAAATATTTATTTTATCAATTTGTTTTTATTTTTTTCAGTCTGTAATGTTCATAACATATTAGTAAGATTGTATGTCTATATAATTTCTAAAGAATTGACTAAAATTATATACACTCCCAGCATTTTTTTATATAAGGGCACAAGATCAAAAAACATTTAACAACAAATTTTTATTCTATTTTTACACATCTTGCTTTGTATAACAAGCCATATCTGTAATAAATGAATCTACCCAACATTCAAATGTGGATATTATTATATTACATAATTATATACTCTTTCTTTATTAAAAAATTTTTTTACGTTTATTTATTTTTGAGTAACAGATACAACATGAGTGGGGGAGGGGCAGAGAATGAGGGAGACACAGAATTGGAAGCAGGCTCCAGGCTCTGAGCTGTCAGCACAGAGCCCAACGTGGGACTCGAATGAATGGACCATGAGATCATGACCTGAGTTGAAATCAGATACTTAACTGACTGAAACACCCAGATTCCCCCATATACTCTTTAGCATCAAAAACATTTCTTAAATATATTTTTATTTAGATATAATTGGCATAACATTATATTAGTTTCAGTTTTTTGAGGTAATGATTTGATATTTGTATATATTGCAAAATGATGGCCACAGCAAGTCCAATTAACATTCATCACCATACATAGTTATATATTTTTACTCCTGATGAGAAATTTCCAAGATCCATACTCCTACTGCTTTCAAATATGCAGTATAGTATTATTAACTATGGTCACCATGATGAACATTCTATTCCGTGACTTAACTCATTTTATACCTGGAAATTTATACTGTTTGACCCCCTTCACCCATTTTGCCATCCCCACTCCTCTCCAACCCTCTACTTCAGGAAACCACCAGCTCATTTTTTGTTTTTGTTTTTGTTTTTATTTTTAGATTATACATATAAGTCATTTGTCTTTGTCTGTCTGACTTACTTCACTTAGTGTAATGCCCTCAAGGTCCACCCATGTTCCCACCAATGGCAAGATTTCATTATTTTTTTATGGCTGAGTAATTTTCTGTTGTATATATATATATACATATATATCACATTTTATTTATTCGTTGGGTTGTTTCCATGTCTTGGCTATCATAAATGATGCTGAAATGAACATGGAGTTGCAGTATCTTTTTGAATTAGCATTTTGGTGTTTCTTCAGATAAAGTGGAACTGCTGGACCATATGGTACTTCTATTTTTAATTTTCCGTGGAACCTCCATATTGTTTTCCATAGTGATTGCACCAATTTACATTCCCACCAACAGTGCCACCCAGGTGCCCCTCTGCTCAGTTTTAATCAGATTGTTGCTTTTTTCTAGTAAGTTGCATGGGTTCTTTATATATTTGGATATTAACCCCTTATCAGATATATGATTTGCAAACATTTTCTTTCATTCAGTAGGTTTTATTTTTTGATGTTGATGATGATTTCCATTGCTATGCAGAAGCTTTTTAGTTTGATGTAGTCCCATTTGTTTACTTTTGCTTTTGTTACTTTTGCTTTTAGTGTCAAATCCAAAAGATCATCGCCAAGACCAATGTCAAGAAGCTTACTGTCTATGTTTTCTTTAGAGTTTTATGGTTTCAGATCTTACATTCAAGTATTTATTCCATTCTGAGTTAATTTTTGTGTGTGACATAGGTAGTGAAACTGTCCTTTCTCTGTTGTATATCCTTGGCTCCTTTGTCACAAATTAATTGACCATATATGTGTAGGTTTATTTCTGGCCTCTCTATTCTGTTCTGTTGATCTTTGTGCCAGTATTAGTGCCAATACCATACTGTTCTGATGATTATAGCTTTGAAATATAGTTTGAAATCAGGAGTGTGATATCTCTAGCTTTGTTCTTTATCATGATTACTTTAGTTATTTGGGATCTTTTTGGTTACATACACATTTAAGAATCATTTCTTCTATTTCTGTAAAAATGCCATTGGAATTTTGATAAGAATTCCATTCAACCTACAGATTGCTTTGGGGAAGATGAACATTTTAACAATTTTAAGTCTTTCAATCAATGAACATAAAAAATCTTTCCGTTTATTTGTGTCTTCAATTTCTTTGATTACTGTTTTATAAAATTCAGCATATTTCACCTTGATTAAGTTCATTTATAGGTATTTTATTCTTTTTGATACAGTTGTATCTTAATTGTTTTCTTATTTTCTTTTTCTGCTGTCTTTTTATTAGTGTATAGAAATGCAATAGATTTCTGTATACTAATTTTGCATCCTGCAAGTTTACTGAATTTAGTTCTAATAGTTTTTTTTAATGGAGTCTAGCATTTTCTATGTCACTCCATCTGATAATAGTGATAGTTATACTTCTTCCTTTCCAATTTAGGTGTTTTTTAATTTATTTTTCTTGACTAATTGTTCTTGATAGGCCTTCCAGTATTATTGTGAGTAAAAATGGTGAGAGTAGGCATCTTCTTTTGTTCCCGATCTTAGAGGAAAAGCTTTTATCTTTTCCCTATTGAGTATGATACTAGCTGTGGGTTTGTCACAGATGGCCTTTGTTATGTTGAGAAAAATTTCCTGTATTCCCACTTAGTTGTGCATTTTATCATTAATGAATGTCAAATTTTGTGAAACACTTTTAATGCATCTTTGAGATGATCATATGATTTTTGTCATTTGTTTTGTAAATAGCGTATACTGTATTAATTGATTTGTGGGTGTTAAACCATCCTTGTATCCTTGGAATAAATTCCACTTAATCACAGCATATGATTATTTTACTGTATTGTTGAATTAGGTGTGGTAACATTCTCATGAGGATTTTTGCATCTATGTTCATTAGGGATATTGGCCTATAATTTTCTTTGCTTGTGGCATACTTGCTTGGTTCAGGTATCAGGGTAATACAGACCTTGTAAGATGAACCTGGAAGTCTTCAGTCTCATTTTTTGCAAAGAGTTTACTAAGAAGGATTGGTATTAATTCTTCTTTGAATGTTTTGTAGAATTTATCAGTGAATCTTCTGGTCCTGGACTTCTGTTTTTTGGGCAGTTTCAGATTACTGATTCAATCTCCTTACTAATAATCACTTTGTTCAGATTTTCTATTTCTCATGATATAAGTCTTGGTAAGTTACATGTTTCTGGGAATTTATCCATTTCTTCTAGAATGTCCAATTTGTTGGCATATAATTTTTTCATAATCTCTTAGGATCCTTTATTTTTCTGTCATATCAGTTATAACATCTCCTTTTTTATTTCTGATTTTACTACTATTTGTGTCCTTGTTTTTTCCCCTGGTGAGTCTAGTTAAAGGTTTATCAGTTTTGTTTATCTTATCAATGAACAAATTTCATTGATCCTTTCTATTGTCTTTAAAGTGTGTCTTTTAGTGTGTATTTTATTTATTCCTGCTTTAATCTTCACTTCCTGCTACTAACTTTGGTCTTCATTTGTTCTTTTTTTCAGTTTTTTGAAGTGCAAAGTTAGGTTATTTTTTAGAAATTGTTCTTGTTTATTGATACAGACATTTCACTATGAACTTCTCTCTTAGAACTGCTTTTGCTGCATCCCAGAAATTTTGGCTCTGTTGTATTTCTATTTTTATTTGTCTCAAAGTATTTTTTAATTTCTTTTTTATTTCCTCTTTGTTTCATTGGAAGTTCAGTAGCATGTTGTTTATCTCCATATATTTGTGAATTCTGGTTTTTTTTTTTGTAAATGATTTCTAGTTTCATATCATTGTGGTCAGAAAAGATACTTGATATGATTTCAGCCCTCTTAAGTGTATTAAGACTTTTTTGTGGCCTAACATATGATCTATACTGGAGAATATTCCATGTGTATTTAAGAAGAATGTATATTCTGTTATTTTGGGATGGACTGTTTTGTATGCATTTGTTAAGTCCACCTGGTCTAATATGTCATTTCAGCCCAATGTTTTCCTTATTAATTTCTGTCTGGATTATCTGTCTATTGATGTAAGTGGGGTATTAAATTCCCCTACTATTACTGTATTGCTGTCTATTGATATTTGCTTTATATATATAGATGCCTCTATCTTGGGTGCATTTGTAAATACAAATGTTATATACCCTTGTTGGACTGACCTCTTTATGTAATGCCTTTGTCTATTATTACAGTCTAGTTTTTGAAGTCTATTTTGTCTGATCCAAGTATAGGTACCTTATGGTTTTTGGTTGCCATTTGTATGGAATATCTTTTTATATCCTTTCACTTTCAGTATGTTGGTGTCTTTACATCTGAAGTGATTCTCTTGTAGACCACATATAGATGAGGGTTGTTTCTTTCATCACTCAGCTATTCCATGTCTTTTTATTGGAGAATTTATTCCATTTACATTTAAAGTAATTATTTGTAGGTATGTACTTACTTTGCTGTTTTGTGCATGTAGTCTAGTTCCTTTATGTTACTTTCTTTTCTTGTTCTCTTTATAGTTTCATGATTTTCTTTAGTGGTATGCTTAGATTCCTTTCTCTATATCTTGTATGTATCTAATGTAGGTTTTTGCTTTATAGCTACCCTGACCCTTACATATAAAAACTTAAATGTGTAACCATACATTTTTATACCAACTTAAGTTTGAACACATTCTTAAACTCCACATTTTAACTTTCCCACTTATATTTTATGTTTTTGATGTCACAGTTTACATCATTTTATCTTGTGTGTTCCTTAATTACTGTAGTTGCTACTTTTACTACTTTTGTCTTTTAACGTTCATGCTAGTTTTATAATTGATGAATCCAGTATCTTTACTAGATATTTAATTACCTTTACCAGTGAGATTTATGCTTTCATATGTTTTCTTGTTACTAACTAGCGACCCTTCTTTTCAGCTTAAAAATATCCCCATAATATACTTGAAAGGCCAGTTTCCTAAGATGAACTCCTTCAGCTTTTGTTTAGAAAAGTCTTTATCTCTCCAATATTGTTTTTTTTTAAGTTTTTTTAAAATGTTTATTCATTTTTGAGAGACAGAGAGATAGCGTGAGTGGGGGAGGGGCAGAGCGAGAGGGAGACACAGAATCTGAAGCAAGCTTCAGGCTCCAAGCTCCAAGCTATCAGCACAGAGCCTGACACAGGGCTCAAACTCACAAACCGTGAGATCATGACCTGAACCGAAGTCAGATGCTCAACCAACTGAGCCATCCAGGAGCCCCTATCTCTCCAATTTTGAATGATAACTTGATGAATAGAGTATTCTTGGTTAGAAGTTTTTTTCTTTCAGGACTTTGAATAAATCATTCCATTTTGTTCAGGCTTGTACAGTTTCTGCTGAAAAATCATCATATAGTCTAATGGGAGTTCCCTTTGTGAAAACAAGCAGTTTTTCTCTGGATGCTTTAAAGATTCTCTCCTTTTTTTTTTTTTTTTTAACTTTTGGCATTTTAATTATAATGTATTTTGATTTGGGTCTCTTTGGGATCTGTTATTTGGAACTCTCTGGGATTCTTGTATCTGGAGTCCTGTTTCCTTTTTTTTAATTTGAGAAAGAGAGAGAGAGTGAGAGAGAGAGAGAGAGAGAGAGAGAGAGCGCACACTAGGGAGAGGGGCAAAGGGAGAGAGAGTAAGAGAAAGAGAGAGAGAGACAAAAATCTTATTCAGGGTCCAAGCAAAGGGAAGAACCTGACACAGGGCTGGATCCCACAACCCTGGGATCATGATCTGAGCAGAAACCAAGAGTTAGATACTCATCCAACTGAGCTACTCAAGCACCTCTTTGTTTCCTTCCTTAAGTTAGAGAAGTTTTCAGCCATTATTTCTTCAAATAAGTTTTCTGCAACTATCTCTTTTTTTTCTTTTGGAACCCATATAATATGAATCCTAGTCCATTTGATGTTGGCCATAAGTCCCTTAGTTATCTTCACTTTGTTTACTTTCTTTCTTATTTTTGCTTTTGTGTTTGAGTGATTTCCACTGCCCTGTCCTAAAGGTCACTGATCTTTTCTTCTACTTTAGTCTGCTGTTGAACCACCCCTCCATGTACTTTTCAGTTATGTATTTTTCAGCTCTGTGATTTCCATATTTTGTACTTTCATATATTTCCTTTCTTTGTTGAAGTTTTCACTGTGTTCATCCATCCTTCTCCTGAGTTCTGTGAATATCTTTATGACCACTGTTTTGAAATCTATCAGGTAAATTACATATCTCCATTTCATTAACTTTTTTTTCCTTGAGATTTCATATAATTCTTTCATTTGGAGCATATTCCTTTGTTTCTTCATTTTGCTCGACTCTATGTTGATTTCTAGACATAGATGAAACAGCCGCATCTTCCAGTCTTGTTAGAGTGGCTGCTATAGGAGATTAATCTTTTTTGTTCAACACTACCCTAGCTCTTGGTTTCTCTCAAAACTTTGTGATTGTCCGAACAGCCTATCTTATTTTTACTGCCTCCCAGCAGTTGAGGATCTGCCAAGACCTGTCAGTGCCCCAAAGGGGAGCATCTCAGTCAGCACCTAGATTCAGACTGATTGGAAGCTAGATCCTCATGCAATAGCTTTTAAAGTACACAAATATATACAGTTCTGTGGGACCATAAGCTTAAACCCCACTGGCTTCCAGAGCTAGATAGATAATCTGGAATGTGTCCCCTTAGTGGCAGTTGCAAAAATTAGGCATCAGATGAATGTATAATGTATTTCCTGGGAGATACTGGTAAGATGTAGCAAGGCAGAGTGAGAGTGCAAAGATGGCATCCACTGGCCTGTGTTCACTGAAAACACCTTCTTAGGTCTCTGTTGTGTGCTGAACCTGAAGCCTTGCCTCTCAGGCCAAAGGTCTAGGACAAGCTAAATTGGCCTCTTTATTAGAAAGATGGGTGTGTTTTAAGACTGCTGTCTTTGCAGTGCCCTGGGGGTGGTAGCTTGCCAAGAACTGTTTCTGATTGTTAGAATCCTATGGAACACAAGAACACAAGCTTCTCCTGGCAAAGGCAGGCAAGTAAGGGGCATCCTCTGGGTGGCAACTGCACAAACCAGGTACCAGATGTAGAAACCATGGTACCAAATGCATGTAGAGGTTTCCTCTGGGAGAAAAGTTTTCCTTTGGGAGATACTGGCAGTCTGCTGGAGTGCAGCCAGGGGAGAGTGCAGAGATAGCTAGCTCCTGCCCTCTGAGGTCACTGGAAGGATTACTGTCAGCTCTTAGATGTGTGTTTAATTAGAAACTCACCCCTCAGGCTGCATTTATGATGACAAGCTAATAGGCCACTTTCACTGAAAGACTGAGCTGCTGTCTCTGTTGACTCTTGCTGTGGGTGGTAGCCACTTAATAAATTCTTTGTCTTTTGGTTACAGTCCTGTGGGACTTAAAGGCCACCAGAGCCTGGCAATGTATAGGTTTCCCCTGGTGACAGCCACAAACATTGGCGTGCCAGACAGGGTATATTAAGCTTACTTGGAGGGAGATACTGGTGAGCTGTAGTAAGGCACAAATATATCTAATCAGCCTCTATTCCCTGAAAACACCTCCAGAGGCTCCTAGATGTATACCAAATCAGAGGAAGCCTGCCTCTCAGTCCAAAGCTCCTGGACAAGCAAATAGGCTTCTTTCACAGAAAGACTGGGGGTATGTTTTAGTTTGCTATCTGTGCGGTGCTATGGGGGTGGTAGTCTGTCAAGAAGTCTCTATTTGTTAATAGCCACACGGGACCCAGAATTGTAGCCCTGCTTGGCCTCCAGAGCCAAGCAATCAAGTGGTGTCCTCAGCTCAGCAGCTGGAAAAACCAGGTGCATGTAATAACTCTTCCATAGGAGATACTGACACTCTGGAGCCCAGCAGCGGGAGAATACAAAGATGGCACCCACCAACTGGTATGAGACACAGGGAGAGTGTATAGATGGCACCTGCTAGGAAAAAGGAAAAGAAAAAAGATGGTGCTCACCAGCTAGTACATGAAGATGGTGGCTGCTGGCTGGAATGAGACATAAGGGAGAGCATAAAGATGGTACCTGTAAGAAAAGAGGGACAAAGCCAAAAAAAAAAAAAAAAAAAAGCCTACCTGGAAAAAAGAAAAAGATGGCACCCACTGGCTACAGCAAGGCAGAGGGAGACTGTGAAGATGGTGACTGCCAGCCAGAAGGACCCTCGATTTTTGCCTCAGGCCTAAATTAGATTTTTGCCTCAAGCTAACACTTTAAAAGCAAGTAAGCCTCATTCACCTAAAGTCTGGGTGCCTGCCTATTGGCTACCTTTGTGCTGAGCCCTTGAGTGCATGAGTCTGGGTGTGTGAGCTCTTTAAGAGTCATTTCTCAAATTGTTATAGCCTTGTGGATTTCGTGTATGTGAGCCCCATTGTTTTTCAAAGCTCTAAGTTTTAAGTTTTCTCTCAATTGTGGGTCTCAACTCTGGGGAATGGGGTTTATGGTGAGATTGCTTTCCAGTCTCTCCTACTTGCTCTGATGTGGGCCTTCTCTCCTTTGCGTAATGCATAGGAGCTGCTCAGACAATTTTTTAGGTTTTTTTTTTTTTCCCCAGAGCAATTTGTTCCATATTTAACCGCAGATTTGGTGTGTCTGTAGGAGGAAGTAAGCTTTGGATCCTTCTATGTTGCCATCTTGAACTGGAACTTTAAATGTATTTTCTAAACGTGATTCTGTATGAAGAAATTTAGATGAATTCCCTGGGGAAAAAAACAAGAAAATCTCATGTATTTGAAATCTCAGGTTAGGTGCTTGTCACAGAATTAAAACAATGCTCCAAATTTAGAGACATCTTGCTATCCACTACTCCCAATAATAGTCTTTCTGTTTTCCAAAAGATATTAGCATTATCATCACAACTCCCCAAGCATTGACCTTTAGAGGCATTCCATATATAAAATCTTAAGAAAATATCCCTTGAATTCTTTCTCGTCAGTGGTCTAATCTGATTTTATCTCATAACTTTATAACATAATACTTTGAGAATTTATATCACTAGCCTCTTTCTTGCAATGATATCTTATTCTTGATCCAAAAATAATCTTTTTGATAATAGATTTTCAGTATCTGTTTACCCTGCTGAGGAACCCGAATTCAAGTGCAATATATTTGTGGATTTTTATGAAGCTTATTGTAACCTTTCCTCTTTTGGAGTCATTTGGTTTTGACATCTGTCACCCTATTGTTCACCAAAGTTACCTGGCTGACTAGTCAACTGTACTTTTTTCTTCTACATTCTATATGTTTTCCTTTCAAAATCTTGCCAGCTATGAAGTGAACTGCTTTATCATGGACAAGTTGTTGTACCACACTGCCAGGGCCAGCATTCCTTACTTTCACTCTTCTCTTTCTTCTTTCCCATATCTTTTTCAATTATGGCTATACTATCAGATTGATTTGTATGCTATCAGATTGATTTGTCTTTTGTTTATACTTCTTCTGTAGGATTATATATACTGAATCCTCTAACAATCAAGTGCCTGCTTTCCTTTAAGTTATGCTTGAGACGCTTGGGTGGCTCAGTGGGTTAAGCGTCTTCCTTTGGCTCAGGCCATGATCTCATGGTTCATGAGTTCAAGCCCTGCATCCCACTCTGTGGTGACTGCTCAGAGCCTACAGCCTGCTTCAAATTTTGTATTTCCCCCTTTCTCTGCCCTTCTTCTGTTCATGCTCTGTCTCTCCTTCAAAAATAAACAAACATTTACAAAAATTAAATTGTGCTTAAAACACAGTTACCCCTTCTTCTAATTTTTATTCTATTTCCAGAATTCTTTTGTGCTCATTTTGCACATTTTTAATATTTACTACTTTTATTTTATCCAAAGTCAGAGTTGCATTTGAAGAATTGGATCTAGATGATATCTGCCTTCTCATTTTGATAGGTGCCAGGCCCTATTTGGCTATAATATGATTTTAAGGAATAAGAATGTCACAAACCTTTCCTCATTCCAGTTTCATCCTTTCAATAATGAAATGTGAAACTAAATTGAAAAATTTATTAATGATGTATCAAAGTTATAAATTGAAAATACTGAAAAGAAATCTGGGTCTTGATATTTTTAAAGCCATAAATATATTTGAAACCTTATTTGAATATTAAAGGTTTGTCATTTATTTTTTATTCATCTAACAGAAATATGTAGAAATTTCTCCTGACTTGAGGGGGAATGGGGAGAGTCAGGGGAGTAAAGTGCAATAATTGGAAGGATGAGTAGAAATTAGGAAAGCAAAATAAAAAGGCAAAAATTCCTGGAGATAGTGGTAGGGAGGGGAAGAGAGAGGAGATAGGCCGTAATCGTTCAACTATAAGGAATCAACAGAGGGTTAGTAGGCTTAACAGTGACCACTGAGAGTAAGAATGGGTGTTAGTAGAGATTAGGTCAGAGAGAAAAATATGCCAGGTCTTGAAGGGCCAATTTATTTATTTATTTATTTATTTATTTACTTACTTACTTACTTACAATTTTTTAAAACATTTTATTAATTTTTGAGAGACAGAGAGAGACAGTATGATCAGGGGAGGGGCAGAGAGAGAGGGAGACACAGAATCTGACGCAGGCTCCAGGCTCTGAGCTGTCAGTCCAGAGCCCGATGTGGGGCTTGAACCCATGAACCATGAGATCATGACCTGAGCTGAAGTCGGACGCCCAACCAACTAAGCCACCCAGGTGCCCCTTGAAGGGCCAATTTAAAAAGGAATCCCATGTTAACCTTATCACATGGTTAGCCAAGGAAGGATTTAAGGAATGTGAATAATATTATCTTCACACAAGTGATTAACAAGGAGAATTTAAGCAACTGTTGTTCTGATAATTAAAACCAAAATAACTTTTGCTTAATAACTTGGGTAGTTCAGGGGTGTGTGTGTGTGTGTGTGTGTGTTTTGTATGTTTCCTTGTTCTGAATACTACCTTACTTTTATACCACTTTGGTGTTTTTGATTACTGTCTTAGGTAATTTAGATGTGTGTGTGTGTGTGTGTGTGTATTTCCTTGTTCCCAATACTACCTTACTTATACCAGTTTGTTGTTCTTACTGCTTATATAGCGTTAGATTTTATCACCAGAATTAAGGAAACAGAATTTTAGAGTTAGGAAATGCCTTAATAGTTATCCAAACTTCCCATTTTTCAGATGTGAAGATCAAGGATCACTGAAGTTAAATAACCTCTCTAATGCTATATAGCTAGTAAATCAGAGTCAGGAATTATACCAGCTTTGTGTAATGCCAGTGCTCCTCTTCATGGATATATCATCCTACAACATAAAATCTGTAATATGTATAATTCAGACATGTATAAAAAGTACATGTAATTAAAAACTCAAGAGCATAATAACATAAAGTGCAGTATACATATTTCAAATTTTACAGAATGTAGAGATTACTAAATAGACCATAGATCGTGGTCATTTGCTTAGTTAGCTACATGTACAACAATTCCTTTCTAATGACTAGAAAGAGAACAAAAGAGGCCTAATGGTTTCATTGTTGTAATAGAAATCTATATCAAGATTAGATCCCATGAAAAGTCTTCATTTGGCTATGGAATATACAGGGTTTATAGAATGTATAAAAGGTTTATGCCAATAAACCAAGTTTCTGAAAAACTATACTAAGAGGTATCAGGAAGTAAAACAAGTCATAAAATAATGCCCTCAGGATATACAAATACTAAATTTAAAATGTTCTAGCTTGCTAGGAGACTGGACCTTGAGTTAACATTAAAATGTTATAAAAATTGATGACTATGCTGCCATTTAAATTGCATGTTACTATTAGGATGCATGGGGCAGTACATACCATTCTAAATAATCTAACTGGTTACAGTGTTAAAAGTCATATTTTATTATATTGTGAATTTAGGTGTGATGACTTTTACCAGATCCCCTTTTTTATGGATGCTTTGAATTTTTCCTGTCAGTCAAATGAGAATTCATTTATTTAAAAAAGAGAAGGTAGAGGAGGAGTATTATTAATTTCAAGTCCTTGGATTAGTGCAAATTTAATTTGGTTCCATTCCTGTGTCAGCTAGGAGAACTCAAGGACCAGATCTCACTTTAGGTAGATTTTTTTTTTATCTCTTGAGTGTGTATTGTCAGTTGGCTTTTAATCCGAGATTTTTTTTCTTAACATTATTAAATATCACCAACCTTAGTAGAGAGTACCATCTCCAGTATGCTTTAGTTATATATTTATGTTTCCATGCTTTTATATTCTTCATTAATACCTTTATTATTTATTCAACAGATATTTTTTCGGCCCAGGAACTCAGATAGGGTCAGTAGAAAGGAATCTCATAGGTTATTAAAAAAACATTAAAGTCAATATACTTAAAGTTAGACTACAAGAAAATGTTCCAATTCTTTGTGGACATTTGGTTCACATCATCCTAATAGAGCAGCTTTGTTTTGGGCTTGACATTCTAGGTGGGTATCTTTCACAAATGTGAGATTATGGAGAGTTGGCCATGGGACTGAAAGAGAAGTAGTTGATCCATCTATTTTCTGCAGAAGAATTTCCCCTGATTTATTTTTCTAGTTATAATATTACTCTCCTCTCACCAACCATGAGATTTCTCAATTGTTCACATTAGTATTTTTTCCATTTTATTTTTTAAAGTCCTTATAGTCAACTACTTTGTCAGCTTACCACGGAGAGCATATTTCTGAATGTTCTTGTCATGCATTTATTGCCATATCCCCTGCAGAAAGAATGGTGCAACATCTCAGTTCCCCATATGCTGGAGATTCGCAGAGTTTTATGGTAACCTGTGTCCATAATTTTATGTTGGCTAATTTTTTTCAGGCAGAGGGAGCAGTCATACTTAAAGCTTGAATTCTGCAGTGACAACAAGAATAGGGCTTGATGTTTTAAGTATAAGCCTTAGTCTAATGATTCTTCTGGATTTCATTACTTAAGTTTCTTAATACCACATTTATGTTCAGCCCTTCTCCAGTAACTGGTAACAATTTTTATATTTAAGAACAGGTACTATAAGGAACTAAGGGTCAGGATTTTATGACCTTAAGATCAACATATTCTTGGCATTACTTTGTCTTAGTACTTTGATTCTAGTAATTAAGCTTTTGCTTTGATCTCTTTAATCAAACCCCTTATAACTGTTTCTAACAGTTGAATCCCTGTGTTTTCATCTATAAATGAATCGATGACTTGTTTTCTTGCATATTATCCTGTTCCTTCTAGCCTAAGTTGCTATTTTGAATACTAGGATTTTGCCTTTCATGATTACTTAAAGGTGGAATTCTACAACTTTCTGTTAGACCTCTTAGGCTTCTGCCCAGCCTGATCACCTGTATGGCTTCCTGTTGCCTACGATTAAATTACTTCCTCCTTACCCTGTGTCATACTTTCCCAATTGAATGGGATTTCAGCTGGTTTATAGACTGATAGATTTCTGTGATAGTTTGTCTGGAGTTATCTCTCCCTGCTATTTAGAATGTCCCTGATTGGCATCACTCTTCTATGGCCTGTCTAATCTTTCTGTCTCTGCATACTGAGTATCAGTAGTGTAACCTGTCCTTAACCTAAAGGAGTTTCTGTTTTCACAGCAGTTATTTGAAAATTCTCTGTAAAGATTGGCTAGCTCTGGGAATTCAGGGGACCAACCAGTCCTGGTGAATACAACTCCATGTTGTGTTTAGGTTTAAAAACATTCAAAAGTACATTTATACTTATATAAATTTGTATACTACATAAAGGAGACAGAAAATTACAAAAGTTACTAAGTAGCTAAAAGCTGCTCTGGGTTCATTTTCTGTTGCATTTAGTTTAAAAAAATTTTTTTAATGTTTATTCATTTTTGAGAGACAGAGAGAGACAGATCATGAGCAGGGGAGGGGCAAGGAGAGGGAGACCCAGCATCCAAAGCAGGCTCCAGGTTCTGAGCTGTCAGCACAGAGCCCCATGTGGGCGGGGCTCCAACCCACGAACCTTGAGATCACGACCTGAGCCGAAGTTGGACGCATAACCCACTGAGCCACTCAGGCACCCCTGTATTTAGTTTTTTAGTAGTTTTTGGAGAACTAAATCTAAAGAGACAAAAAAGGATAAAAGCACCTGCTTGTGCCAATTTATTACATTTTAAGTGATTAACCATAAATGCTGTTTATCTCCTATACAAGCCATATTTTATGACTTCTCAAAATCATGGAAAGAATGACATGATTTATTAACATTAGTTTTCACATAGGTAAAGATGGACTTCTTTGGTAAAATAGTACAGCGAGAGAGTTTTTTTTTTTTTTTTTTTCAGTGAACCATATGCTAACACAACAGAGATCTTTTAAAGTTTGGACAGGGGCGCCTGGGTGGCTCAGCGGGTCAAGTTTCTGACTCTTGACTCTTGATTTCGGCTCAGGTCACGATGTCACAGTTCATGAGATCAACCCTGCGATGGGCTTTGCACTGAGAGCATAGAGCCTGCTTGGGATTCTCTCTCTTCCTCTCTCTCTCTGCTTCTCTGCTCTCTCTCTCACACTCTCTCTCAAAAATAAATAAATAAACATTAAAAAAAGATTAAGGCATAGCTAAACATACTTTCTTTATGAATATCACAAATTGATCTTTTATTTAGTTAAGTAAGTATAAATTTAGCTGCCCTAGAGCATAGCATCTGAATAAACCAAAATGTTTTGGGGTCAACTGATTTTGTTTACAGTTAGTCTTTAATAAAAGCTTATTCCTTTCTTAAAGTGAAACTCATATTTCTGATTTTTATATTTCCTTTTTTCAAAGGGGTTTATATTATTGTTTTCATATAAGTAAAGCCAAACTATCATTGAAGTATATCCCCTAAGTAGCTATGAGCCTTGTAGTTTATGGACTCTCATATGCTCAGTTTAACAGTTCAGATTATATGATAGGTAACTTGTATGTATTCCAAATGGTGCAGTAATTCTCTAAATGCAGATTTTATCTGCTCATCATATTGTACTTGATAGAAAGTAAATAAATGATAAGTTGTAATTCAGTTAATGATTCTATTGTATTAGAAACCATATTGTCTATGTCATCTACTTTTGTATATGACTCCAAAGTATAACATTTGGTTAATAATTTGTAGAAAACTATTCAGAATGTATAGTAAGGGTCTAAATCTATTTGAACGAAAAGACTTTGTTTAAAAACAAAAAAAAAAAATAATCCCATGTCATCCGGTGTACTTTTTTCAGTGCTGCCAAAGTGATTCATTCTTCTAACACAAAAATCTGGTCATGTCATTTAAATTCAAAATTATTCAGTGGTGTTTAGTTTCTACATTGGTAAATATTAACTCTCTAACACAAAAACATCAAACTGTAATTTGACCTTTGTCTTCTAATTCATCCTTATTTCCTGCCATTTCTCCTATCTTTTTCTAACCATTCTGATTCCTTTTCCATTAGCACCTTATGGTATCCTTTAAAACTTTGGGATATTTCTAGAAAAATAATATTTAAATGATAGTTTTAAATGTTAAGATAACCAACTGTAGGTATGTTTATTCTCTGAAATGAAAAATGTGGAAATAATGCAGTGATAGGAGCTCATGATATATTAGAATTCACTTACTAGGAGACGGTAGTGAAAATTCTGAAAATTACAGTCATTGACAGGTGGGGCGCCTGGGTGGCTCAGTCAGTTAAGCATCTGACTCTTGATTTTGGCTCAGGTCATGATCCCAGGATATGTGATATCAAGCCCCATATTGAACTCTGCGTTGAGAGTGTGGAGCCTGCTTGGGATTCTCTCTCTTCCTCTCTCTCTCTCTCTCTCTCTACCCCTCTCCCCTTCAAAATAAATAAATATTAAAAAAAATTATGAACAGGAGTTTTAGCTACAAAGTGTAGAGTAAAGAGCCAAAGGCTGCCAATTTGGGGAATGCTCACTATTGAATCCTAGGAGAAAAGTCATGTATAAGTTATGATTCTTGGCTGCAAATAGTCAAGATTACTTTGATTAAAAACAAAAGAAAACAATATTGGAAAAATTTGAAGTGATTAAATCAGTGTTAAAGCTAGAGGACTAGGTTGGACAGAAAACAAAGGATGCAACACAGCTAAGATTCTGCCATAGGGATGAATAGTCCTACTTTAGGTACTAGCACTAGTGCCATTGCCAGCAGATGCTCTCAGCCATTGTCATGGACTCTTCTGCCAGTGAAAACTCCCGTTATGAATCTGGACTCTTAATAAATGGTGGTATTTATACTCTCTGAGGAAAAAAAATAGATCATTCAATAAGTGGTGTTGACAAAACTAGGTAGCTATCTGGAATTAAAATGGATTCCTGCTCTCTACTACTATAAATTCTAATACAGATCAAAGTTTTAATGTTTATATGTAACCATAAAAGCACAAAAAGACAACATGAATAAATATTTAAAAATACATACCCTTGGAATGCAGAAGATCCTCAGGGGATGACACAAAACCAAGAAATCATGACAAAACTAGTTAATTTTACTATGATAAAAAAGAAGAAAAGCCCCTAAAATTTAAGTTAGAATCAAATTGAACCTCAAAGTGTATTTAATTGGTGGCATAATCAGAGAGGAAGTATTCCAAGTGACTTGAAAGCATAGCAATTAGGCCTTATTTCCCCAGTGATGTATAGCCTACAGAAAAAAAGAACTGGGAAAAAAAAAAAAACTTAAAACCGTTTATAGAAATTATATTGTTGGCAGTAATGTTAGTATTGTTATTCTGAGACTGTTACATGTGGAGTGTGGGATTTACAAAAAATGAGTAAATATGTAGTATTCTAATTTTGTCATCCTTGGATCCCCTTGAGAACCAGGCATAGGAGAAAGGAAATATGAATATAAGATAAAAGAGGGTAAATTAAAACCCTATAGTACTGAATTTGAATTAGAAGTATGAGGAGAATATGTGATGATTTTTCTCTTTGAAAATAAAACAAATATTTCCTAGCTCTGTCAAATGAAAAGGCCTAGAAACAAAAATCAATCCAATAGGAACGTTCATCCTTGGTGTCCAAATTATGGTCTTGAAAAACTATTTTCAATGAAAAACAACCAGGGATCGTTGAAAAAAAAATTAATTTCAAATGGCCTTGTGCGTAGAATATCCTGGAAGGATACACAGAAAGACTAATAATAATGGTTGTTTTGGGGGAGGGAAATTAAGTGTCTGGGTAACAAGTAGTATACTTTTTACAGTATACTTCTTTCCTTTTTTGAATGTTGGATATTCTGTGTTTTCAGAATGATAAAATCATTAAAAATCATTTGGAGAGATAAATACTTGCTTACTGTTATTGTCTGTCCTGAAAAAAACATATTATTTGATGGGTACATTTGGCAGGATTTACCCATTCAGTGTAGTAGGGTCCTGTGTGCATTTTAAAGTATAGTTATAAACTTTATTGACTCTATATTGCTTTCTAATAGCTTACTATCTGAGTAGTACAAAAAAAAACAGACAATTTATCATGAAGCTTTAGGAATTAGATGATTAATAATTAAAATTGGTAATTCATCCAGTGGTATTTCAGAAACGTAAAAAATGTCTTCTGTGAATTTGAGGAATAGACTGATTTCTTGATGTAACCATTTATGTGTATTCAGTAAATATTTAGTTTTTTGGACATGTGGAAGTAATGATGACAAAATGGACATGACCCCTGTATAGATCTTTTGGTCTAGTGGGAAAAGCAGATTAAAGATATAAATAAACAAATAGAACTTATGGAAGTGCTGCACAGAAAATTAATAAAGACCTTATGGAAAATATCAGTAGGAGTGAGACAAACTTACTGTAGGTAGAATAGTCACAGAAGGCTTCTCTAGGAATAATATTTAACCTGAGACCTGTAGGATGAGAAGTAACTTTCAAATAACTGGAGGTAAAGCATTATAAAACAGGGGAAGCAGTCTTCAGGGAGAAAGGAGATTGGATTTTTGAAGAATTGAAAAATGATCTGTTAACCTGTATTAGTTGTTAACATTTAAAATTTCTAGATAGACCATCTGGGTGGATATTGATACCATTTAGTAAATGCATAAATGTGAGAAAGAAAGTCAAGATTTTCATTTCGTATATTTTAAATTTGAGATATCTGTGAGACATCAAACTGGGGGTGTAATGTTAGTATTGTTATTCTGAGACTGTTACATGTAGACTGTGGGATTTAAATAAAATGAATAAATATGTAGAGAGATATTTGGAAATTATCAGCAAAAAGATGATGAAAGATGAAAAGATCACTTGTAGTGAGAAGAAAAAATGGCTTTTTCTAAAGCCATGCTGTCCAATATAGTACTCATTAGAATCAAATGGCTATTTAAGTTTAAATTAATTAAAATCACATAACATTTAAAATACAATTCCTCAGTCATTCTAGCCACATTTAAAGTGCTCAGTGGTCATATGTGGCTAGTGGCATAAAACAGCACATATAAAAACATTCCATCATTGCAGAACATTTTATTGAACAGCATTGGTGTTGACCTCTGAGAAACACTAACTTTTGTTTAGGCAGAAGTCTGGAGAACTTGAAGTAGTTAGTGAGATAGGAGAAAAACCAAGAGCATGTTTTAAGAAGCACTATGTTGAATGCCGTTGAGACATAAAGTCAAGGGAGACCTGAAAAGTATCCATTGGATTAGCTACCATGGAGTTTTTTGGTGACATGACAATAGGGCTTGTTTTGGAGTAGTAGAGTGAATAGGAGGTGTAGAGATGGAGATAGCATATTTTGGCAGTTGATCAGAGAAGTTTGGTTATGAAGGCAAATGAAATGGATCACTGAAAAGGTATATAACAGTAAGTGTATTAAAAATTGACAGACATGTATGCGTATGTGCAACATAAGCTCATTGAAAGCATGAATTCTAGTGTCTCATTGATTCATCTTTGAATCCTATTGCACTTACACATTCAACAAATGTTAGTTGAACATAGAAGTCACTTAGCTGTCTAACTGTATCTGAGAAAACAGTTTGTAATATTTATTTTGCTATTCTTGGAGTGAGATTCTAATCCTCAAAATTTATATATTTACTTATAGAGAACTACTTTTGCTTTTTCATAACCTTGAGGTGACAACTGATAGTAGACTACTTTTTACAAAAATGCATTATCTCCAATATTTATTTTGTAACTGAGACACTTTTCAGTCTTCAAATATAAAGGGAATTTGAAGTGATAGGGGAAAATGGTGTATTCTCTGTATTTAGGAAGGTAAGTTTCACTATGATGATCAATTTTATAACAATGCTCTGAATACAAGTAGAGTCTCAGATTTAAAAGAAAACCTTATGATACAATAATTTCTCTAATGTTTGTAAGTACACTTGTTGGTGAAAATTGGAATGAAACAAAAGGAATAAGTTATGTGTCAATAACAACTGTAATGTATATGTTTTAAACTTTCAATTTTTGAATTTCTAATACAGAGTAAACTGTATATCTTCTCCTTTTCTCTGTGAAATATAATTGTGATTATTGTATTTCAAAGAAATATTTGCTCTTGAAATGTTTTAACTGTTTCTGTGCATACAAATACCTGTGATGTTCTATTGCCAATGTATTTTGGATTTTAATATTTCTTTATAAACTTGATTGTCCATCACAATGAAGAGACAGGTGTAGAAAGAATATTTAAAAATATGGTACATAATAAATTATATTTATAAATCATTGAATTTAAAAAGTAAATTTGGATAACTAGTATATTCATGATGATTCATAATTAAAATGTAAGGAAAACTGTATATGTATATCACTTTTTACTAAGTAGATATAATAGGATTCTATCATTCCTACCTTCATCTGAGAAACAGTTAAGGATCTTTACCAGAAGAAACACAGGGATTCACATATGGTGTCAGCATAAACCTTTGTGAAGTTGGACTAAGATCAAACATTTACTCTGTTTTCCCTTAGTATGTTACTTTCCAATTGACCACACAAAGAATAGTTTTTTACATTAACATAAGTTTCATTAAAATCAGACCCAAAGGTGCCACTGCCAGTGTTCTGAGTTTTCTAAATCTCTGACCTAAGTATTTTTGCTTAACTGGTTGTTCTTGTTTTTAAATACGTTGGGCCTGCATATTTGTATTTTTCTTATTATTGGCAGGAGTGGATCTAGATTTTGTGATATTTGAAGTTTATACAATTCTGGGTGTCCTATTTGAGAAACAATATAAAATTATGACTACAAAATGAAGTACCATGTACAAGTACAAGTGAAGGGCCCTGGAAACTTAAGCTTCATTAGTTTTCATGGTAAAATTCCTTCTCCTGATGTATTAAGTATAACTTTCACTATCTTTAAGGTGAATCACTTAATTATAAATAATTTAATATCTGCAAGATTATAGAACTAGACGTGGCAAAAATATCAGTCTTGTCCGATTCCAGAGCCCATACAATATAGAAATAGGGTAGAACAGAAGAATCTGTGGGCTATGTAGAATGACAATGCTATAACAGTTCTGAGGGAAGCTATCTGTAGACCCTGCAATCATCAAGATAGGATTTCAGAGTAGTGGCTTGAGATCAACTTTGAAGAATAGGTTATATTTTTGAGGAACCTCCATAGTAGTCTCCATAATAGCTGTACCACTTAACATTCCCACCAACAGTGTATAAGGATTCCCTTTACACCATGTTGTCACCAACACTTACCTTTTTTCTTTTTGATAATAACCATTCGAAGAGGTATGAGATGATAGTTCGTTCACATTATGCTTTTGATTTGCCTTTCCCCCATGATAAGTAATTTGTTAATTACCTTTTCTTATGCCTGTTGCCATTTGTGTATCTTCTTTACAAAAATATCTATTACTGAATAGATAGAAAAAAGGTAAATGTTGGTGGCAGCATGGTATAAAGGGAATCCTTATACATATATTTCTATGCCAATACCAGTACTATACTGTTTCATTACTATAGCTTCGTAATATAACTTGAAATCAGGAAATGTGATTCCTCTAACCCTGTTCTTTCTCAAGATTGTTTTGGCGATTTGGGGTCTTTTGTTATTCCATATTAATTTTAGGATTGTTTTTTCTATTCTGTGGAAAATGTCATTGGAATTTTGATATGGGATTATATTATATCTGTATATTGTTTTGAGCAATATGGACATTTTAGCAATATTCTTCTAGTCTATGAACAAGGGGTATCTTTTCATTTACTTATGTCATCTTCAGTTTCTTTCATCAGTGTTTTATAGTTTTCAGTGTGTACAAATCATCTTTGACTTCCTTGGTTAAATTTATTCCTAAGTATTTTATTATTTTTGATGCTATTGTAAATGAGATTGTTTTCTTATTCTGATAGGTGATAATTGGTATAAGGAATTTTTGTATGTTGATTTTGCATCTTATAACTTTACTGAATTAATGCATTAGTTTGAACAGTTTGTGTGTGTGTGTGTGTGTGTGTGTGTGTATGGAGTCTTGAAAGTTTTTCTACATACAGGATTTTGTCATCTGTAAACAGAGATAATTTTACTGATTACTTTCTGATTTCCTTTTTAAAAAATGTTTATTTTTGAAAGAGAAAAAGCATGAACAGGGGAGGGGCAGAGAGAGAGGGGGACAGAGGATCCAAAGCAGGCTCTGCACGGACAGCAGAGAGCCTGACAGGGTAAGAAATTATGAACTGTGAGATCATGACCTGAGCTGAATTCAGACGCTCAACCAACTGAGTCACGCAGGCACCCCTCCTTTCTGATTTCAATGCCTTTTCCTTTCTTATCTGGCTGCTCTTGCTAACAAATGATCCAGCAGCTCTTATTTGGGATATATACCTAAAGGAAATGAAATAGGTACTTTGAAGAGATACCTTGCATTCCCATGTTTATTGCAGTATTATTTACAGTAGCCAAGTTATGGATACCACTTAAGTGTCACTAGATAAATGGATAAAGCAGTTGTGGTATACATGTACAATGAAATGTTACTCAACCTTAACAGAGGAGATCCTGCCATTTGCAACAACATGGATCAACCTGAAGGACATTATGCTAATTGATAAGCACAGACACATAAAAAACTACATGATCTCACTTATATGTGGAATTTATAAAAGTTGGATATGTAGAAGCAGAAAATAGAATGATGGTTAATGGGTGGGGAGGTGGAGGAAACGTAGAGATTTTGGTCAAAGGTAAAAAGTTGCAGTTACAAAGGATGAATAGGTCTAGAGATCTAATGTACAGCTTGGTGGTAATAGTTAATAATACTGTACTGAATACTAGAAATTTGCTAAGAGAGTAGATTTCAAGTGATTTCACCATAGCTTGACTGTAGTAATCATTTCCCTATGTATATATATGTCAAATTATCATGTTGTATACCTTCTATTTAGGTGTATTGAAGTATAAATATAAAGGTATCTAAAGGTGTATTTTTATTTAAAAAATTAAAGTTAAAGAATAGCTTAAAATTGGCTAGATTCATTTATTCATTTAAAAAATATACCTACTCTAGGGCCCCTGGGTGGCTCAGTTCATTAAGGCTCAGGTCATGATCTCACAGATCATGAGTTTGAGCCCTGCATCAGGCTCTGTACTGACAGCTCAGAGCCTGGAACCTGCTTCACATTCTGTCTCCCTCTCTCTCTCTGCCCCTCCCCTGCTCGCTCGCTCTCTCTCTCTCTCCCTCTCTCTTCTCTTTCAAAAATAAACATAAAAAAGAATAAATTCTCAAAAAAATAAACCTACTCTGGAGGAGTGGACCTAAATAATTTGGGGGATCATCTTTAGAAAAAAATAATACATAATTATACATAAAAAATTGTGTACTGGACCATGGAAGGAGACCATTCAAATAAGGGACCCTGAATATTAAGTGTCATTAACCTCATGATAACCCATCTTTTACTACATTTTGTATGCAATATCTGTTTCTTACAGGAGCTGTGGAATTCTCATCAAGTTTTTTTTGACATTAGCTTATATTGACTACATGCAGAGAAATAATATTCTAAGCACTTTGAGAGAACTTTTGGTATCCCTTACTCATGTTCCATCTGTTCTCTGTGTGTATTCATAAATAAATAAGAAAATGCTATTTTAAAAAATGACAAAAAGTGAAGAATCTGTGGGATATGCAGTACTGACAGAAAGTGTTATAACAGTTCTGAGAGAAGCTATCTGTAGACCCTACAGTCATCAGCAATAGATTGTTATAGTGTCAATAGTTTAATGTCTTGTATGTGTAGGTATTTTTTTTAATATAGTTTGATATTTGTTCTCAAATGTGATATGTAAAAAAGAAGTATTTATCAATAAGCTTCCTACAGTAAACGTGCCTTTAGTTACCCAGCTGGGAATAAATTAAAATGTGGCTCACTAGCTAGTTTCTATATATAGAGTTCCATGCAGCTGATTTATATCCCATACTGTTCTATCCATGATTGCTTTTGTAAGTCACAACATTATGCTAATGAGATCTATTTGTATGTAAAGTTATTTATTTTCATTTTGATATATATAGTGACCACTGTTTTGCAAGAAGCTTTAGACTTGGTAATTGATAGTCATTATTTTACTACACAAAAATACATATCTGTCAATTAAATTAATTCACTTATAGATTGATAATTTTTCAAGATTATTAAGTTCACTAGGTGAACAAGGGTCATTATTAGAGAAAAGGGAAGAAGGAAGAACTGAGTTGACATCCATAATGGACAGGTATCTTTTTCACTAAAATAGGTTTAGACTCATGCAACAAGTCCACTTGAAATGTATATCTTCCTCAGAGTGTCTAGTTAACTACAAGGTGTTAAACACAAAGCATAGGTCTTACTGAACCCATATAAAAATAAAAAAGGGCCAGGAAATGCCAGGTAAATCGAAATAGCAGAGAATAGGATTATGCAAACAACTTGTATTTTTTCTGTAGTGGTGAATAAAAGGAGCAGCAAAAGCAGTTCAGACCCTAAATTTAATACAGGTTCTGACTCTTTCCACTTATGTATGTATGTATGTATGTATGCATGCATGTATATATGTACATATATATGTATTTATGTATGTATGTATGTTTTTGTAAAGTTTATTTTGGTAGAGAGAGAGAGAGAAAGAGAGACTGAGACTGCAAGCAGGGGAGGGGCAGAGAGAGAGAGAGAGGGAGAATGAGAATTCCAAGCAGGCTCTGTGCACTGTCAGCACAGAGCCTGACAAGGGGCTCAATCTCTTGTACTGTGAGATCATGACCTGAGCCAAAGTCAAGAGTCGGTCACTTAACTGACTAAGCCACTCAGGTACCTCTGGACTCTTTTCATACCATTTTGTGCTGGGTTGCTAATAACCAACAATCAGATCTGCCTTTTGCTCGCTTCCACTCTTATCTGCTGCTAGGTGTCCTTGTTGAGGATTTAATAATATAAATTGGCAAAAATGATAGAAATAAATAATTAACTCTTAAGTAAATTAAAGTTGATCAATGTGTGCTTTTTATCATTTAAGATTTTTAAGTCAAGCACAATAACAGAATATCACTAAAAATAATGGAACACTTTAACAAGTGCCCTCAATTTAAAGAAGAGGAACTTGGGTTCAGTAGAAGACATAGCTAATGCTGTGCAACATGTCAATAAGAGGACTTCAACCAGATATTAAGCTTTTCTTTTCCTACTCCAGTATACCATGGTGTTCCAATGAATTGTTCTATTGCAAGGAAATATTTTCAGAATATAATTCAGTTCCTGGCTGTAATAATATATTTAATTTGATCATGAGATGATGGGAAATACTGTTAACGAATAACTGTAAGAAGCTTAAGAAAATTGCTCTGGAGAAAAAGTGTGATAACCAGATGTGGAGTTGGAAATGAGTTTAAAGAGAATCTAATACAGATCAGTTCTTTTATTTTCCAAATGAGGAAACAGTGAAGATTAACTGATTTTCCCAAAACATTACAAACAGTTTTAGAGCACCTATTATAAGGCAATGGTAGTATAGTGGGTAAGAATCTACATTTTATTGCCAGGCTTCCTGGGTTGAAATTTTGGCTTTCACATCAGTTATTTGACCTTGGGAAATTCGTATAACTTCTTTGTACTTGAGTTTCCTCATCTGTTAAAGTGGAATGATAGTAATACTTATTAATTCATAAATTTTTTAGTGTTTATTTATTTTTGAGAGAACGAGAGCATGAGTGGGGCAGGGAGAGAGAGGGAGACACAGAATCTGAAGCAGGTTCCAGACTCTGAGCAGTCAGTACAGAGCCTGACTTGGAGCTCAAACTCACAAACCATGAGATCACGACCTGAGCCCAAGCCAGATGCTTAACTGACTGAGCCACCCAGGTGCCCCATAATTCATAAATTTTATGAGGATTAATAATATATGTAAAACAGAACACTGCCTGGCAGGTATAAGTGTTCAGTAAATGTTTCTATTACTAAAAGGCTTTGGTCTAATGCTGTATTTATTTTTTTTTAATTTTTTTTAATGTTTTATTTATTTTTGAGAGAGAGAGAGAGACAGCGTGAGCAGGGGAGAGTCAGAGAGGGAGGGAGGCACGGAATCCGAAGACAGGCTCCAGGCTGAACTAGCTGTCAGCACAGAGCCCGACGCGGGGCTCAAACCCACGAACTGTGAGATCACGACCTGAGCCGAAGTCGGACTCTTAACCAACTGAGCCACCCAGGTGCCCCTAATGCTGTACTTAAATATCATATGTATAGTTAACAAAAACATTTTTTTAAACCTTGATTTGCTCAGTGAGAAAAACCTCAGTTAGACTCTTGATGTCTACAATTGTCACCTAGTGTTTTTTTCAATCATACCAAATAGTTCCTTTTTTTCCAGATTTATTCTCATCATTTGCCAAAGGCTTTTTCAGTCTTATTCTCTAAATAGTTTTAACATTTGAGTAGCAAGACAAGTGAAAAACAAATTTACTTCATCTTTAAAGTATGTTTAACAAAACAAACTAGGGTGCCTGGGTGGCTCAGTTGGTTAAGCATCTCACTTCAGCTCAGGTCATGATCTCACAGCTCATGAGTTCAAGCCCTGCATCAGGCTCTGTGCTGACAGCTCAGAGCCTGGAGACTGTTTCAGATTCTGTGTCTCCCTGTCTCATTCTCTCTGCCCTTCCCCTGCTCACACTTTGTGTCTCTCTGTCTCTCAAAAATAAATAAAAACATTAAAAACAACCCAAACAAACTAATTTTATCACTGACACTGCCATTTGCTTTTATAAAGAGAAATGACCAAAAGAAAAAAATTGCTATTTTATTTAGTATTTTTAACTTGTGTGTGTATAGTTTTTTAATTTATTCATTTATTTTGAGAGAGAGAGAGAACAAGTTGGGGAGGGGCAAAGAAAAAGAGGGAGAGAGAATCCTAAGCAGGCTCCTTGCTGTCAACACAGACCCTAACATAGGGCTTGATCCCATGAACTGTGAGATCATGACCTGAGCCGAAATCAAGAGTCAGACGCTCAACCGACTGAGTCACCTAGGCATTCCACATGTATATATATTTTGAGTAGTTGCACAGCAGATACTGAATACATTTTACTTTTTCTGCTGCTTATTTACCAGTGTTTCAGTTCAACTTTAGGGGCAATCCACTTTAAAATTGATTAGACAATTTAACTTGGAATTTAACAGTGGATGTGGTTGAGAGAGATAAGACTATAAATAATGTGAAGCATTAATCTTTTTTTTCTTTTTTTATGTCAGAGAAGCCAGAATTTTGTGTTTTGTCTATAAGCTGGAGAATCCAGGGCTATATATGAGGGGTCAGCACCACAGAGATAAATAGATAATTTTGGTTTCACACAAAAACTCAAATTCTAAAATCCATGAGTGTTGTAAACTAAATGCATTTAGATTATTTTGAATATTCATCTCTTGAACTTCAGAGTCTGGGGTTCTAGGGTGATTATATCTCTGCTTTTAACCACATGGATTGCCTTTACAGAGATGAAAAGTTTTCATTAGTAATCAGGTGCCAGTGTTCTCTGTAGAACTATTTTCCTAATATTGTGACGGTTGAATATTTATGTCCTCCACTTGTAACTCCTAACCTCTGGAGTAATGAGAAGCTGTGAAAAATCATTGGTATCCGGAGGTTTCAGTAGCCCTGCTGTTGGTTAAATAAATATAGTTTCATTGTTGCTGAAGAATAAAATAGTAACTCATAAAACTTTATTTAAAAATTAATTAGAATTCCTTTAATAAAGAAGTACTGTTACATGGATTTAAAGCAAACCCAGGAGCAGTAATCACAGAATAGAAATTTTAAGATCTAGAATTGGGTTGAAATGCCATTTAGATAGTATGGTTATTGGGACACTATTCTTTTAAATATTTTTTGTTAATGATTTGGATGTGAAATAACTATGAAAATGTGCAGATAATCAGGATGTGCTTTCTGCATAAATGTAAGAGAAATAATTCAGAAAAAGAAGCTTAAGGAGTAGGTGCATAGACAAAAGGTTAAAAAAAAGTGATATATTATGCAAAAATACAACCAGGGGCCTGTGGAGAGAGCAAGCAGAGTGACAACCTAAAAGGTTAGATAACACCTTAAAGACAGTAAATTAGATAGGATCTGCAAAGTGATTTGGCTTAAAATAAAAAGGTGAGAGTATATTCAAGACAGAAACATGAGGTAATGTACATATTATGTATACTAAAATGTCACATCAAAATTAGGAAATTATACCCTCTTTCAGAATATATGGATTTACTCAAATATTCTTGCATAGACGTTGGAAGATGGTGGTGAAGTAGGAGAACCCTAGATTCACTTTGTCTCATGAATACAACTAAATAACTATCAGATCATCCTAAATACCCCAGAAATTGACCTGAAGACAGGCAAAACAAACTATACAACTACAGGCAGAGAAGAGGCTACATCAAAGAAGTTAGAAAATATGGAGATGCAGTTTGGGAGAGAAATGGATGGTGGCCACTGCAGTGGGGAGGGAGCTGTAGTCATGGAGAAGGGTAAGAGACAGACCAGCACACAGGGGAGCACATATGGAAAAAGAACACAATTGGAATGGCTTGGAAAGCAAGAGGGACTGAATTTTGTTAGTTCTTGCAACCAGCAGGGGTTAAAGCCTGGAGTTTTAAAAGTTAGTGTGCTTGGCTGAGCTAGAGCCCAGAGGACACTGGGGCTGCTTTAGGAGAGAGGGCAGGCAAACAACCTGCAGACACACAGCATGGAAACAGTGATATAAAGAGCAACAGGGGCACACAGTGGGGAGGATATTTGCTTAACTTGGAGTATATCCCAGAGAGGCAACATTCATGGAGAGACACCGCTGAGTATAAAGGAACTGGCCTGTGCCATATCCGTCTCCTATGCCTCAGCATAAGCATAGGGTCACCTTCAGTAAACAGTGCAGCACCCACACTCAGTATCTAACTTGCTTACACCAAACTTTGTCCCTCCACAATCCAGTGGGACCACCATTCCCAGTCACAGCTTGGGAGGGCCCATCCTCCAGAAGACCAGCCCAAACCTCTGCTTACATTGCAACTACTGACAAGAGAGTTATGTGATACCTCAGTTCTGGTGGCAGTGGTGACAGGTTTCATTTCACAAACAGAACAAGGCACATCTAGTTAAAGTGCACCGCATTCAAACTAGGGACCAAACAGTGCCCTCAACAGGCAAAGAGAGCCTCTGCAGACGACTTGCCTGAAGTATAAAGCAGCCGGGACAAAACAGCAGAGCACAAACAGCACACATTGGAGAGACACATGTTAAGTGCCAGGTACTGGGGAACAGGAGACACCACACCACAGGGCACTCCAGGACCTCTTCTTCATAAAGCCATTATCCTGAAGAACAGGAGATGTAGCTGACTTCCCTAACACACAGAAACAGGCCAGAGACGTAGACAAAATGAAAAGACAGAAATTTATCCCAAATGGAATAAGAGGACAAGGCCATGCATAGCCAGAGATCTAAGCAAAACAGAGATGACTAATATGCCTGATAGAGAATTTAAAGTAATGATCATAAAGATATTCACTGGACTTAAGAAAAGAGTGGTAGACAAGAGTGAGATTCTTAACACAGAGATAAGGAATAAGAGATAAAGAGATAAAGGGCTCAATAAATGAAATGAGAAACATGCTTGATGGAATGAACAGCAGAATGGAAGAAGCAGAGGAATAAATTAGTAGCCTAGAAGACAGAGTAATGGGAAGTAATCAAGCTGAACAAAAGAGAGAAAAAAGAATTATGCAAAACAAGAATAGACTTAGGAAACTCAGTGACTCCATCAAACATAACATTTGTATTATGGGACTCCCAGAAGAAGAAGAAGAGATGAAAGAGGGCAGATAATTTATTTGAAGAGATAATAGCTAAAAACAAACCTAATCTGGGGAAGGAAACATATCCAGATCCAGAAGGCACAGAGAATAGTCAAAATCAACAAAAGCAGATGCACCACAACCAAGACATATTGTAATTAAATTGGCAAAATATAGTGATAAAGAAAAAAGTTTTAAAGCAACAAGACCAAAGAAGACCGTAACTTACATGGGAAAATACATAACGCTAACAGGAGATTTTTCAACAGAAACTTTCCAAGCCAACTGGCATGATATATTCAAAGTGCTG
This sequence comes from Cryptoprocta ferox, assembly GCA_028646485.1. NCBI lineage: Eukaryota > Metazoa > Chordata > Mammalia > Carnivora > Eupleridae > Cryptoprocta > Cryptoprocta ferox. Next base: position 18,973,727 of record CM053561.1, read on the forward strand.
TGTGGGAAAAAATTGTATGCAAATATTCCCTATCCACCAAAATATACCCTATCCTTTCATTCAGAACAGAAGGAGAGATAAAGAGTTTCCCAGAAAAACAAACACTAAAGGAGTTCATGAGCACTAAATCAGCCCTGCAAGAAATATTAAAGTGGATTCTGAGTGGAGAGAAGAAACCAAAAGTGAGAGTATAAAGGTAGGAAACAAAAAGGAAGTAACAATGAACACTCCAATAAAATATCAGTCAAGGAACTTACAAAATTAAAGAATATAAAATAAATAACATATCCCTAAAACATAAGAAGGAGAGAAGAATGGGTTCAAACTTAAGCCACCATCAACTTAATAGACACTGCTATATGTAGAAGAGGTTGTATGTAAACATAATGGTAACCATATATCAAATCCCACTAATAAATATACAAAATATAAAGAGAAAGAAATCCAAAGACACCAGTAAAGAAAATGAGCAAAACATGAAAGAGAGAAAGACAAGAAAGGATCAGAGAAAATCTTCAGAAACAACTAAAAAACAAGTAAAATGATAATAAATACTTATCTATCAATAATTACTTTGAATGTAAATGGATGAAATGTTCCAATCAAAAGACAAAGGCTGATAGAATCGATTAAAAAAAGACGCATCTATATGCTGCCTACGAGAGATTCATTTAAGACCTAATGACACCTGCAGATTGAAAGTTTGGGGATGGAGAAACATCTATCATGCAGATGGATGTCAAAAGAAAGCCAGAGCAGGAATACTTACACTGGACATACTAGATATTAAAGACTATAACAAGAGACAAAGAAGGATACTGCATAGTCATAAAAGAGACAATCCAACAAGAAGAGATAGCAGTTATAATATTTATGCATTGAACATTGGAACACCAAAATATATAAAACAGTTAATAACATACTTAAAAGAACTAATCAATAAAACATAATAATAGTAGGGGACTTTACTACTCCACTTACATCAATGGAGAGATTATCTGAACAGAAAATAAACAAGGTAATAATAGTTGAATGACACTTGAATCAGATGGATTTAACAAATATACTCAGAGCACTCCATCATAAAACAGCAGAATACACATTCTTTTCAGGTGCACATGGAACAGTCTTCAGAATAAATAACATCTTAGGCCATAAAACAAGCCTCAACAAATTCAAGAAGATCGAAGTCATACCATCCATCTTTTCTGACCAGAACACTATGAAACTAGAAGTCAACCTCAAGAAAAATCTGAAAAGACCACAGTTATATGGAGGTTAAATAACATTCTACTAAACAATGAATGGATCAATGTAGAAATTAAAGAAGAAATTAAAAAGTACATGGAAACAAATGAAAATAAAAACACAACGGTCCAAAACCTTTGGGATGCAGGAAGAGTGGTTCTAAGAAGGAAGTTTATAGCATTACAGGTTTACCTCAGGAAGCAAGGAAAATCTCAAACAACCTAACCTTACACCTAATGTAGCTAGAAAAAGAAAAAAAAAACTCTAAACCAGCAGAGGGAAGGAAATAAATATTAGAGCAGAAATAAATGATACAGAAATTAAAAACAAAAACAACAACAACAAAAAACAACAACAATGGAACAGATAGGAAAACTTCCCAATTCATTCTATTAGGGCAGCATTACCCTGATACCAAAACCAGGTAAAGACACCACTAAAAATGAATACTATAGTCTAATATTGCTGATAAACAAAAATGTAAAAATCCTCAAAAAATACTATCAAGCCAAATCCAATAATAGATTACAAATATCATTTACCACAATCAAGTGGGATTTATTCCTGGATTGCAAGGATGGTTCAATATTCACAAATCAAGGTGTATGTGACATCAATAGAGGAAGGATAAGAACTGTATGATCATTTCAATAGATGCAGAAAAAGCATTTGACAAAGTACAACATCCATTCATGATAAAAGCCCCCAGGAAAGTTTAGGTCCAGAGGGAACGTACCTCAATATACTAAAGGCCATATATGAAAAACACACAGTTAACGTTATTCTTAATGAGGCAAATGTGACAGCTTTTCCCCTATGGTCAGAAACAAGACAAGGGTGTCCACTCTTAGCACTTTTATTCACCATAGTTCTAGAATTCCTAGCCACAGCAATCGGACAACAAAAAGAAAAGGCATCCAAATAAAAAAGAAGTAAAACTTTCACTATGTGGAGATGACATGATACTATATATAAAAAACCTGAAAGACTCTACCAAAAACCTGTTAGGTCTGATAAAAGAACTTAGTAAAGTCACAGAATACAAAATTAGTGTACAGAAATTGGTTGCGTTTCTATATACCAATAATGAAATAGCAAAAAGAGAAATTAAGAAAACAATCCCATTTATAATTGCACTAAAAATAATTCGATACCTAGGAATAAATCTAACCAAAGAAGTGAAAGACCTGTACTCTGACAACTGTAAAACACTGATGAAAGAAAATCAAAATGACACAAAGAAATGGACATCCCATGCTCATGGATTGGAAAAACAAATATTGTTAAAATGTCTAGACTATAAAACAATCTACATATTTAATGCAATCCCTCTCCAAATATCAGTATTTTCCACAGAACTGGAACAAACAATCCTAAAATCTGTATGGAACCATAAAAGACCTCAAATAGCCAAAGCAATCTTGAAAAAAAAAATGGAAAGCTTGAGACATCACAATTCCAGACTTCAAGTTATATTACAAAGCTGTAGTAATCAAAACAGCATGATACTGGCACAAAAATAGACACATAGATCAATAGAACAGAATAGAAAACCCAGAAATAAACCCACAACTATATGGTGAATTATTCTTCAACAAAGCAGGAAGGAATATCCAATGGGAAAAGAACAATCTCTTCAAGAAATGGTTTTGGGAAATATGGACAGCAACATGCTGGACTTTATTAAACCATACATAAAAATAATTCAAAGTGGATTAAAAACTAAATGTGAGACTTCCAAAAACCTTAAAAATCCTAGAAGAGAACACAGGCAGTAACCTCTTTGACATCAGCCATGCAATTCCTTTCTAGATATGTCTCCTAAAGCCAGGAAACAAAAGTAAAATAAGGTATTGGGACTACATCAAAATAAAAAAGTTTCTGCACAATGAAGGAAATAATCATAAAAACTAAACTGCAGAATGGGAGATGTTTGCAAATGACATATCTGATGAAGGGTTAGTATCCAAGATATATAAAGAACTTCAACAATTCAATACATAAAAAACAGATAATCCAATTACAAATGGGTACAAGAAATGAATAGACATTTCTCCATAGAAGATATCCATCCTTTTGTCCAACAGACACATGAAAACATGCTCAACATCACTCATCATCAGGCAAATGCAAATCAAAACTACAATGGGATATCACCTCACATCTGTCAGAATGACTATAATAAACAACACAGGAAACAAGTGTTGGCAAGGATGCAGAGATAAAGGATGCACTTTGGTGGGAATGCAAACTGGTGCAGCCACTGTAGAAAACAGTAGGGAGTTTCCTCAAAAAGTTAAAAATAGATCTCTATGATTCAGGAATTGCACTACTAGGTACTTACTGAAAGAATGCAGAAACACTAATTGAAAATATATACGCACCACTATATGTATAGCATCCTTATTTACAATAGTCAAGACATGGAAGCAGCCCCAGGGTCCACTGATTGATGAGTGGATAAAGAAAATGTGGTACACACACAACACACACACACACACACACACACACAGGAATATTATTCAGCCATAAAAAGTGAAATCTTGCCATTTGAAAAGACCTGGATGAAGCTAGAGAGTATAATTATAAGTGAAATAAGTCAGTGAGAGAAGCAAATACCAAATTACTTCACTCATATGTGGAATTTAAGAAACAATGAGTTAAAGGGGGGAAAAGGAGCAAACCAAGAAACAGACTCTTTTTTTAAAATTTTTTTATTATGTTTTTTTAATTTATTTTTTGAGAGACAGACAGCGCGAGCAGGGGAGGGTCAGAGAGAGAGGGAGATACAGAATCTGAAGCAGGCTCCAGGCTCTGAGCTAGCTGTCAGCACAGAGCCCGACACGGGGCTCGAACCCACGAACCGTGAGATCATGACCTGAGCCGAAGCCAGACACTTAACTGACTGAGCCACCCAGGCGCCCCAGACTCTTAAGTATAGAGAACAAACTGATGGTTACCAGAGGGTAGGTGCATGGGGAGATTGTTGAAATAGGTGATGGAGATTAAGGAGTACACTTGTTGTGATGAGTACTAGGTGATTCCTGGAATTTTGAATGACTACATTTTATACCTGTAACTTATATAACACTGTTTACCAACTGGAATTAAAATAAAAACTTAAAATTTAAAAAATGCTTGCACATATATGGACACTAATGATATTAGCATACTTGAAGGATTTTAAAAGAAAAATTGTTCCAAGATATTTGGAGACACATGCACTCATGAATGAATTAGAAAAGTCACACATTAGTTAGACTAAGGGTAGACTGAATTAGTATTTTTTCTATGAATATAATTTTAAATAACATTTATTGTCTACAACATTATAGATATTATATTAAATGTTTCATATGTCCTTATTACTTTATTAAATAGTCACTGACCCTGAGGAAATGGATGTTTAGAGAGTTATAAGATTTACCAAAGATCAAACAATTCTTTTTGGCGTAGATAGAATTCAGACACTTGTCCATCTTACTAGTATATACAATCTTAGCCAATTTGTAATTAACAGATTATGTGTAGGTGTGATATAACTATCAAGGCAGGAAATCAATTTGAGCATTAACAGAGGTATTTGTGATAAATATTCAGAAATCTACACAGTTTATCTTTTTGAAAATGAAGCTTTATTTATCTTTTTAATGTTTATTTATTTTTAAGAGACAGACACAGAACATGAGTGAGGGAGGAACAGAGAGGGAGACGCAGAATCTGAAGCAGGCTCCAGGCTCCAAGCTGTCTGCATAGAGCCTGACGCGGGGCTTGAACTCACAAACAGTAAGATCATGACCTGAGCCAAAGCTGGACGCTTAACCTACTGAGCCACCCAGGCGCCCCAAAAATGAAACTTTAAAATTTGGATTGACTTTGACTTACCTCTGAGATCTGCTCCTGGTTTCCAATACTTTTTATTACTTTTATTGTTAACTTCATTCTGTTTCATATTTCCCTTCCTGGATCAGTCCTGTAATTTACTCTTGGCTCTTCCTCTTTGTCCCCTTTTGAATGTTCCCTCAACATGCAGGCCTATTTCTACCTCTTGTTTAGGGTACTGTAATCCTTTTATCATGCTCCGGTCCCGCATAGTATTTCTTGTCTATTTAAGTACCTAAAAAATATATATCTTCCCTTTCTTCCTATCTTTAATTTTGAAAGTTGGGTATCTAAAATTGTAATTATCTTAAGTCTGTAAAACTCATATTTAGATGGATGGGATACCACTAAATAATGTATAGAAAAATAATAATAAGTAGTAACTGAGTTCAGTAGTATTAAAAAACATCAGTTCAACTAACTGTTTAGTTTATTTTCCAAAGTATAGATGCACGGACGGACAGTAAGCAGTTGACATGAGGTCTTTAATTTTACAGATTGAACTGATTAGATAATTTATCCACTAACTAAACTTCATAATGTAGACTCATTAGATGCCAGAGAACCCTTCTCAAATTGTTTTGATCAAAAATATCTCTGGACATTGCCAAATATCCTCTGGGTTGGGCCTGAGGGGTCAAAATCAGTAAAGGTATAGACTAACATTCATTTTTATTAGAAATTCTTTCAATTTAATTCCAGACTTTAGGAATTAATGAATTAAGTAAAAGAGTCAGAGAAACAGTACCATATGAAAGTATACAATTTCAATATGAATTACCATTAAGCTGTTCAGTTAGTTTGCAAAGATATTAAGGGCTGTGAGCATCTTTTAGGCTTTATTTTAAAACAGCTTTGAAAACACCCAGATTGTGAATTTCGTTACTCTTACTACTGACATACTTTCCCACACTTAATAGACACTCAATAAGAAACTAAATCGAGACGAGAGAACATAATGTAATGAAACAGTCCGTGGATTTGGGGCCACAGAAAGTAGAGTTACCCACTAATACCATCTAAAGTAGCAAGACTTTTCTAATGTGAGGATCAGCTATTTAATAAAAGTGTCCAAACTTGGCTATCTATTGTAACTGGAGGAGAAAGACCAGACAGAATGCTGGAAGTGGCAAGCGTGCCCCACATCAGTAGATTAACCAAACCAAGAATATAAACTAAGATGAAGTTTCTGTGCTGAAATCATCCATGTCTCTGTTTTGTTGTTGTTGTTATATTTTTGTTTTCTCTTCACAGACTTAAGAATCCCTTAATTATAAAAACTATATAACTGCCCCTTCAGATTAAAATCCAAGAGGAATATTTTGATAGCATCCTCTTATAGGAAATGAGATCTATCCTTTACCAGACCTAAAGATGTCTTCTTGTTCAAGGATGAATACACAGAAAAACTAAAAGATTTTAGAATCTATACAAAGATTCTACAAATAAATAGAGAAAATTTTAGCAATAAGAGGCAGAATAACATTTCTGAGACAGAGTTTCTGTGGTAAAAACATAAATTTTATAGATTGTGATTCATGTTCTCAATAAAATTCAAGATCAGAGTTAATGAAACAAAAAATGAAGATTAGATAAGATGATAAACTAACATATAAAGAGATCTAATTCTGAATAGAAAAAAATATAAGAAAATTGAAAGTGCTGTATCAGTTTTCAAATTCAAAGAATGGAAGCCATAGTGAACAAATAAAGATATGGAGGAAACACTTAGAATCTTTTGCTCAGAATGTATAGGAAATGACAGATGAAAACAGAAGATTAAAATATATGGAGGTCAAAAACAGATCTGATATTACAGTACTAACAAGGAAGATTAAGAAGAAATGGAACAGAAGAATTGTCATGCAGTCAGATGCCTAGGTAATTAATTAGGACAAAGAGCCAAACTGGAAGTAATAACCAAGCCTTTATTTACTGGGACAGTACAAGCAAGAGGCAAAAAGGTGAATCCCCAGTGTTCTATTTTCCATACTGAATCACACCAGGAAAGAGCCAGGTAGATGCAACGCAGATTGGGGATGAGTGGGGTGATGATGGAAATGTCACACTGCTGAGGAGCTCCAACTAAAAGATTCCTGCTATTTTATAAAGGGGGATGAGGACAAGGCAAAGGGCTGGAACTGGAAAAGAACCGAGTTAGAGTAGAGAAAAATACCTCAGCCATTGCCCCCCATAAGGAGGTCTTGGGGAAGTATTTAATAAAAGAGGAGGCACCTAAACTAGGATTGCAGATGTACATATGATAATAGCTGTCAATGGTGGAGAGCCTGAGTCCTTGACTGTAGCTCCTTTCTGAAAAACTGTAATGCACTGACTATGCACTGAGTCTAATATATGGAAAGCAGCATTCCCCATGAGGTCTGCCAGGCAAAGTCTTATAATTGCCTATGATTGGATCTGAAAGATCACACATAGGATTTTGGTCTGGATGCAACTCCTCATTGAATTATACTTTTAATAGTTCCTTAAAAAAACAGGAGGAAAACAGGTTAGATAAAGTGAAGAAAAATCAGATGAGCCCCAAACTTCTCAGCAACTTTTAACGCCAGAGAACAAGATAGTAGAGCAATAGCTGGAACATTTTAAGGCAGTAATTCTATATTTAACTCAGTTATTCATATGAAATGACAGTAGCAAAAACAATTTCAGAAACACAAATCTTCATAAAATCCTTTCCTGATCTTGGAAATATCATAGAAAATCTGTTTCAGCCAACTAAAAAATCAAGCTAAATACCTCAAGATTAGGTCATGTTTAAAGGATTGACACTGAATAGTAAAACCATTTGAAGTAATAAAACCCAAAGAATTATTGTAAATAGATTATGGAATAGAATGCAAATATCATTATTTTGAAGGAAATATTTCATTCTTACAAAAATTTACAACATGTTGGCTTTGAAATCTAGAGTACACCATCAAAAACTCAAAAGTAAAAATACATCCGTTTCTTCACTTGACATATGGCAGGTTTTAATAGATATTTGTTTCACCCTTGATACTGAAGAAATATAACTTTTAGTAGAATAAAAAATGGGCTTTATAACTTCCAAATACTAGAGAAAAGAGATTCCAAAAAAAATACAGTCCATATAGTGAAAGATAGAACCAAGGAATAATAAAATACATATATAAACATAAAATAAGATCTCATAGGTAAGAAGAAACATAAATTTAAGTTAAATATTTCTAGTAAAAGGCAAAATTTCTCAAATTGAGTGAAAATACAGAAGAATACCTAAAACAAAATTACTGAAAATGATTTAAAGCAAAAAATAAGGTGTGCCTGACTGGCTCAGTCAGTAGAGCATGTGACTTGATACCTGGGTTGTGAGTTCAAGCCCCACGTAGGGCATGGAGCCTGCTTTAAAAATAAATTAATATGGTGCCTGGGTGGCTCAGTTGATCAAGCGTCCGACTTCAGATCAGGTCAGACAATCTTACAGTCCCAAGGTTTGAGCCCCGCATCAGGGTCTGTGCTGACAGCTCAGAGCCTGGAGTCTGCGTCAGATTCTGTGTCTCCCTCTCTCTCTCTGCCTCTCCCAGCTTTCACTCTGTCCCTCTCTCTCAAAAATAAACATTAAAAATAAATTAAATAAATGTATATAATATATATAAATATAAAATATTTTACACACAAAGAATTTAAGATGTAGGAATGAACAAAGATATTCCACATACAGGGAAATTGAAATAAAGCAGGGTACAAATTATTTCTAAGTATATTTATTAAGGTAGTCATTTTTAATTGAAGAAAGCTATAATCACCAATGAAGATATAACTATTACATACACAGGTGACTCTTGACCAATGCAGGGGTTAGGGGCATAGACCTCCTGTGCAGTCGAAAATCCACATTGTAACTTCTGACTCCACCAAAACTTAACAAGTATCTACTATTGATTGGAAGCCTTACTAATAATGTAAACAGTTGATTAACACATATTTTGTATGTTATGTGTATTAAATAATGTATTTTTACAATAAAACAAGCTAGCAGAAAAATGTTAAGAAATTCATAAGTTAGGGAAATACATTTAAATTATTGTACTGTATGTTTATGTTGTCTGTTTACAAGATGAATTGTCTGTCAGTACCTACATCAATATTTTCTTATATGATACAAAACACCATAGACGTTATACTTATTAATAACACTACACATCAAAAATGAAAAGGTAATGTGAAAAAGAAATTCATATTTATTTACAGGTATAATGATTCATGCATTGGTAATGAAGAAGCAGTAATATGATTACTTTATATTTGCCTAGTATAATCAATACAATTGCTTCATGGCAGCTTAGCATATACATATAATATTACAGTTATATTCATAATACAGTATTGGGAACTTTGTTATATTTATAAAACTCGTTTTCTCCAATTATAAGAGAGAGGGGGATATTGTATGATAACGTAATTCTTTAAAAGCAAAGTTATAAAATGGTAAGAAAGTTAACACATTACTAATTTTCTATTACATATCACTCACCTTATGCCCATGTAAGGTTAGGTTATCCACTTCCATACAAGTCTTGCACACAATGTTCTATATGATGAATACTTAGACAGTGATGAAGATGACACAACATCTCATACAATTCTTACAGTAAAAATTTTAGCACAAGAACACTTATAAACATACACAACAGATAAATTTATCAACTGTCCAGTGGGATGATTATTAACTATTCATTAAGTGGAACAGAATTATCATAAAGATCGTCATCTTTGTCTTCATGCTGAGTAGGCTGAGGAAGAGGAGGAAGAGGAAGGATTTGTCTTGCTATCTCAGGAATGGCAGAGGTTTAAGAGGTGGAAGGAGAAGTGGGAGAGGCAGGCACACCTCGTGTAACTTCATGGAGATACATCGTAATTTCTATCTGACTTTTTGCTTTTCCATTTTTGTAAAAATGTTTCTATATGGTTCCAATCCTTCTTCCAACATTTGCTTTAGTTTCAGTGCCCATATCACAGAAGGGTCCATTGTCATAAAAGAAGTCAAAAGAAGTCTTGAATATTCAGAACCCTTCTGTCAGATTGTCTGATTTCAATTTGTTTTCTGGTACTGCTTCTTCTACATCGTCTTCCTCATCACTGGCGCTGGCCCATAAGCTCTTATCTCTATCAAATTGTCTTCTGTTATTTCCTCTGGTATGGTATTTATTAGCTCTTGAATTTCTCCAAGATCTGTATCTTCACCCTCCCAACTTTTTTGCCATATCGAAACTCTTTCATGATTTCCTTGATTGGTGAAACACAGTTTTCTGCAGCAGGAATTTATTGTTTGGGGCTTGATGGCTCTCACAGATTTTTCTATAACAATGATGGTAATTTCAGTTGTGTAATCCTTCCAGACTTGCATGATTTTCTTTCTATCAGTGCTCTCATTTTTAGTGTTGACAGTCTTTTCCATCCAGTACTGTGTGTAATGAGCCTTTTAAATGTCCTTATGATACCCCCATCTAGAGGCTAAATTAGAGACATTGTGTCTGGGGGCAAGTAGACTATTTTGATGCCTTTGGTATTGAATTTGTGGGGGTTCAGGATGGCCAGCAGCCTTGTTCAGTATCAAAAGAACTTTAAAAAGTAGTCCCGTACTGGCATGGTACTTCCTGACTTTAGGGACAAAGCATCAATAGAACCAATCCAGAGAAAGGGTTCTCATTGTGCAGGCCTTCTTGTGTAACCAAAAGGCTGACAGCTGGTATTTATCTTTTCCTTTCAAGGCTTGGGAGTTAGCAGCTTTATAGATCAGGCAGTCCTGATCATAAGCCCAACTGCATTTGTTAACCTGTTTCTTTCTGCTCATTTCTGTTTCTTGCTAATAATGTCCTATGTGGCATTGTTTGTTTTTTTTTTTCCTTTCCCCAGAATAGGGAACTTTCACCTGCATTAAATACTTGTTCAGGCATATATCTTTTCTCCTCAGTGATTTTTTCTAATGGTATCTGGGAACTCATCTACTGCCACATGCTTGGAAGAAGTGTCTCTCCTGTTAACCTTGACATTTTTTTAAGCCAAACCTCTTTCTAAAATTATCAAACCATCCTTGACTGGCTTTAAATGCTCTAGCTTTAGATCCTTCACCTTCCATTTGCTTTAAGTTAGCTTTAAGTTAGCCTAAGTTAGTTTATCCTTGAATCATATTAGAATCTATAGATATGCCTTTATTATAGCAGTCCTGCACCCACATAAAAGCTGCATTTTCAATATGAGATAAAAAAATATTTCACAAAAAGTATAAGGTTTTCATGCCTGCTAGTATAGCTGCAGTGAAAACCTCATGAATTTCATTTTGTTTCTTATTTATTTTTTTTTACAATGGTTCTTATACAGGATTCATTTATCTTAAAATGGTGGACAACATCAGCTGCAGATGACAATCTACAGTACATATAAAGCAATTCAGCTTTTTCTTATAATGTCATGGTATTTGCCTGCTTCTTGGGAGCACTTCCAACATCACTAATGGCACTTCATATGGGTCTCGTAGTGTTATTCAACGTTTACAGTATTGCACTAAACACAAAACTAAATGAGAACTGCAAGAGATCACTTTTTATTGCAATATGCAGTTTGGTGAAGAGACAAACTGTTCATGTGAAGATGATTAGCATCACACAGTGTTTTAAGCATATACTTGTAACACTTGAGCTCACCACAACAGCAATAGGAGGTGGCTGTGAAATTACAGTAGTTCAGTAGGTTCTACAGTTAATTTTATGGAGTTATGATTTAATACTGCATCTTTATGTTTGTTTATACTTCTCTGGACTCAAACGGTGCCATATACAATCTGTAAGTGTATGTGTACGTTTTGATATTTAAAGTATATTTATATTTTTATACAGTGTAAATACACACACACACACTGGCATCAAGATATAAAGCAAAACGTTTTAGACACTGAAAGAGAAATTAGCGGAAACACAGTGGTAGAAAGACACTTCAAGCAGGCCAAAAAATAATGATGGGACAATCTGAATATTTTTCCTTTTATGGATTGTGCTTTTGGTTGAAGTCCAAGAACCCTTCACCTAGGCTAGATCCCAAAGACTTTCTTGTGTTTTTTTTCATAAAAGTTTTATGGTTTTTATGTTTTACATTATTATTTTTTAAATCAGTTTTGAGCTAATTTTTGTGTATGGTGTGAGATTTAGGTCAAGGCTTTTTTTTTTTTTTTTTTTTACTTTTTTAAGATAAAATGAAGTTTTAACTTTACCCATCGAAACGCATGGATATTTTAAATAGCGATAAATGGGATTGATAAGGGTGCAAAAAAAAAAGGCACATAGAGTAGTTGGGAATACACATTGATGAAAACAAGTGTGATTCAATATTTGCATTTCTTGGGATTTATCCAGATATAAATAATCCATAGATACAAAAAAATGTACATAGAATAGAGTTGACTGAATTGTTATTACAGAAAAACACTGAAAACCGTCTACATGTCTAGTATCAAGATGACTGATTACTAGAATAAAATACATCACGTTTAGAATGATGGGTAGTCATGTGAAAATGTCACAATCTATTAAATGAAAAACAGGCTTCAAAACATTAAGCACAATATGTTAATAGTATAGAGATTACAAGTGATTTTTATTTTCTTCTTTTATTTTCTTCTTTGTGTTTTTTCCTGTATTCCTATATTGAGTAAAGCACAGAACAGTTTCATGTTTTGTTGTGGTTATTATTTATTACTGTCTTAGTTTTTCTTTCATGACTTTAAAAGTATTGCAGCATTTTAAAGTTGTTTTTATGAAGAGGAAAAGTATATAGTGGACTGTATCTCTGACTAATGAAAGTTTTTAAAATATATATTAATTTAAATATGTACACATATAATTTTAATTATAAAATAAATCTGCCTATATGTACTAAGGCAGAAGATTTTTTTATCACTAAATTTTAGGAAAGAAGAAAGATATGAGAAAATTGCCTCATGGTTGCTATTTTTAAGGGAAGGAATCTAATACCTGCAATTTCTTTTCTTAGAGATAGCTCAGGGCTTATTATTAAAACTACTTTATTACTTTAAAAAAAGTTTTTTAACGTTTATTTATTTTTGAGATGGAGACAGAGCATGAGCGGGGGAGGGGCAGAGAGAGGGAGACACACAGAATCTGAAACAGGCTCCAGGCTCGGAGCTGTCAGCACAGAGCCGGACATGGGGTTCAAACTCATGGACCATAAGATCATGACCTGAGCTGAAGTTGGATGCTCAACTGACTGAGCCACCCAGGTGCCCCACTACTTTATTACTTAAAAAAAAATTCTTACTGTATTCAAACTGAGTCATTTATGCCCTTCTAACTACTGTAACTAAGATTTTAGATTAGTTTCTCTTGTGGCACTCTATTATGAAGAAGAAAAGTCACTCATTTGTTTTCATAGCAAAACTGGTGTGGCAAAGGGGCAATGATACAACAAATATGCTAGAAATATAGAGGTCCCCAATAAAGAGAAAGATGCTCTATTGCAACTGTTGCAAGAGTATATCTAGGTTATTAACCCAGGTATATTTTTAAACTTTATTCAAGATAAAGCTACTTTTTTGGATTAATCAAATTGGGTCATATACTTCATAAGGTAATCTTGATTACCAAGTAAGTTTTTTCTCTGCTATATCTTTCAAAAAGATAAATACAAAGAAAACGTGTCAGGTTCTAAGGTGTTTAGCTAAGGACTTTGATAGCTAAGTAATTGAAATCTCTGCAGAGGGCTATTAAAAGAAAAAATATTGTATCATTGTATGTCTGTATTCTATATTCACGCAGATGAATGCATACACATATGTTATAAAATGAGACAGATTATGTTTCATGATTTCTATTTTGGAACATAGCCCTAAAATTAAGGAATAAGAATTATAATGAGTAATGTTTGTTTAGAACAGCTTTTCTAATTCTTGATGAGGAAAGGGGAAAAAATAGAAAATTTAAAGGATCTCCATTTCTTATAGATTGGATAATATATAGAATAATTTGACAGTATTTTACTGATATATAGAAATTCATAATGCTGTAACAGCACTGGTTTTTATATTCATGGATTGAAGTAGGTGAAACTACTGGTAGATGTGAAGTAGACTTACTATTCTTTTGTACAATTATTTTTTGTAAGTCTAGATCTTTTCAAGGCCCATTAAATACAGAGCCTGTGTGTACTTCTCAGGCCATCTTCTTAAAAATGTAGAATAGACCCTGCCAGCACTTACTATCTCCCATCATCACAGGAAGAGGAAGGGTATTGGAGGCAAGATGGCAGAGAAATAGAAAGTTCCATACTTCCCGCCCACATCTCTCAAAGAGAGGCTGAAGCCAAAGGACGCTGAACCTCACGAATCTGGGAGGAAAAGAGACGGAGTCCACTAAGAAGACAGACTCATAGGGCTACCTCAAGAAACAAGTCAAAGTACACATGGTGGAGAGTCCCAGATATCACTACACGCAGGAAAATAAAATAACCAAAGGCACAACCATTAAAAGAACACTTCCTGGATGGACAGACCATGGAGAGTAAATGAGCCTCCTTTAATATAGCAGAACTCGCAGGTACAGAGTGCATAACAAGTTTTTAAAACTTACAAGAGACAGAAAGCTAGCAAAAATGATGAAACAGAAGAACTCTCCTCTAAAGAAGTTCCAGGAAGAAGTGACAGCTAAAGAATTGGTTAAAACAGATATAAGCAACATAACTGACCAAGTATTTAGAACAATTGTCATAAAATTAATCGCTGGGCATGAAAAAGGCATGGAAGACACCAGAGAAGCTATTGCTACAAAGATTATGGACCTTAAAAATAGTTGTGATGAATTAAAAAATGCTATAAACTAAGTGCATAATAAAATGGAGGCGGTCACTGCACGGATTGAATAGGCAGAGAGGAGAATAGGTACATTAGAAGACACAATTATAGAAAAAGAGGAAGCAGGGAAAAAAAGAGAGAAATTGATCAAGGAACATGAAAGGAGAATTCGAGAACTGAGTGATGCAATCAAACAGAACAATATCTATACCATAGGAATTCCAGAAGAAGAGAGAGAAAAAGAGGCTGAAGGGGCACTTGAACAAATTATAGCTGAGAACTTCCCCAATCTGGGGAAGCAAACAGACATTGAAATCCAAGGGGCACAGAGAACTCCCTTCAGACATAACTTGAATTGATCTTCTGCACGACATATCATAGTGAAACTGGCAAAATACAAGGATAAATAGAGAATTTTGAAAACAGGTAGGGAAAAAAGGGCCCTAACATACAAAGGGAGACCTATCAGGGTGGTTGCAGACCTATCTACTGAAATTTGGCAGAACAGAAAGGAATGGCAGAAATCTTCAATGTCATGAACAGAAAAAGTATGCAGCCAAGAATCCTTTATCCAGCAAGCCTGTAATTCAGAATAGGAGGAGAGATAAAGGTTTTCCCAAACAAACAAAAATGGAAGGAATTCATCACCACTAAACCAGCCTTACAAGATATCCTGAGAGGGACTCTATGAGGGAAATGTTGCAAGGAACACAAAGTACGAGAGACACAACTACAAGCATGAATCCTACAGAGAACACAGTGACTCTAAACCGTATTGTTAATTAATAACATTGAATGTAAATGGACTAAATTCTCCAATCAAAAGACATAGGGTATCAGAATGGATAAAAAAAAATCCATCTATTTGCCGTCTACAAGAGACTCATTTTAGACCTGAAGACACCTTCAGATTGTAAGTAAGGGGTTGGAGAAATATCTATCATGCGACTGAAAGTCAAAAGAAAGCCGGAGTAGCCATACTTATATTGTACAAACTGGACTTTAAAGTAAAGGCAGTAACAAGAGATAAAGAAGGGCCTTATGTAATAATTACAGGGTCTATCCATCAGGAAGACCTAATAATTATAAGCGTCTACACACCGAATTTGGAAGCATCCAAATACATAAAACAATCACAAAGAGAAACCATCTTACTGATAAGAATGTGCTAATAGCAGGGGACTTTAATACTCTACTTACAGCAATGGAGAGATCAACTAGAAAGAAAGTCATTACAGAAACAATGAACCTGAACGATACATTGGACCAGATGGATTTGACAGATATGTTTAGAACTCTACATCCTGAGGCTATGGAATTCACTTTCTTCTCAAGTGTGCGTGGCACATTCTCCAAAATCACATACTGGGTCATAAAGCAGCCCTCCATAAATATAAACAAATTGAGATCATACCATGTACACTTTCAGATCACAATTCTATGAAACTTGCAATCAATCACAGGAAAAAGTCTGGAAAACCTCCAAAAACACGGAGGTTAAAGAACACCCTATGAAAGAACGAATGGGCCAATCAGGCAATTAGAGAAGAAATTAAAAAATATATGGAAACAAATGAAAATGAAACACAACAATCCAAACTCTTTGGGATGCAGCAAAGGCAGTTCTAAGAGGAAAGTACATCGCAATCAAGGCCTATTTCAAGAAACTAGAAAAAGTGCAAATACAAAATCTAACAGCATACCTAAAGGTGCAGAGCAGCATGAGCACCCCAAACTCAGCAAACTCAGCAGAAGAAGAGAAATAATAAAGATCAGGGCAGAAATAAACAATATAGAATCCAAAAAAACAACTGAACAGATCAATGAAACCAAGGGTTGGTTTTTTGAAAAAATAAACAAAATTGATAAACCTCTAGCTACGCTTCTCAAAAAGAAAAAGAGCACCCAAATAGAACAAATCACGAATGAAAATGGATTTATTACAACCAATCCCTCAGAAATACAAACAATTATCAGGGAATACTATGAAAAATTATATGCCAACAAACTGGACAATCTAGAAGAAATGGACAAATTCCTAAACACACACGGAGTACCAAAATTCAAACGGGAAGGGGTAGAAAATCTGAATGGGCCCATAACTAGTGAAGAAATTGAATCAGTTATCAAAAATCTCCCAACAAATAAGAGCCCTGGACCAGATGGCTTCCCTGGGGAATTCTACCAGACATTTAAATCAGAGTTAATACCCATTTTTCTCAAGCTATTCCAAAAAATAGAAATAGAAGGAAAACTTCCAGACTCATTCTACGAAGCCAGCATCACTTTGATTCTCAAACTGGGCAGAGACCAGCAAAAAAAGAGAACTACAGGCCAATATCCTTGATGAATACAGATGCAAAAATACTCAACAAGTTACTAGCAAATAGAATTCAACAGCATATAAAAAGAATTATCCACCATGATTAAGTGGGATTCATTCCTGGGTTTCAGGGCTGGTTCATAATTCCCAAATCAATCAATGTGATACATCATAAAACATCATAAAAGCCATCTATGAAAAGCCCACAGCTAATATCATCCTCAATGGGGAAAAACTGAGAGCTTTCCCCCTGAGAACACAACAGTGATGTCCACTGTAACCACTGTTGTTTAACTTAGTGCTGGAAGTCCTAGCATCAGCAATCAGACAACAAAAGGAAATAAAAGGCATCAGAATTGGCAAAGATGAAGTCAAACTTTCACTTTTCTCAGATGACGTGATACTCTACATGGAAAACCTGACAGATTCCACCAGAAGCCTACTAGAACTGATCCATGAATTCAGCAAAGTCACAGGGTACAAAATCAATGTACAGAAATTGGTTGCATTTTTATACACCAATAATGAAGCAACAGAAAGAAATCAAGAAACTGATACCATTCACAATTGCACGAAAAACCATAAAATACCTAGGAATAAACCTAACCAAAGTAAAAAAGATCTGTATGATGAAAACTATAGAAAACTTCTGAAGGATATTGAAGAAGACACAAAGAAATGGAAAACATTCCATGATCATGGATAGGAAGTAAATATTGTTAAAATGTCATTACTACCCAAATCAATCTACATATTCAATGCAATCCCAATCCAAATTGCACCAACATTCTTCTCAAAGCTAGAAGAAACAATTCTAAAATTTGTATGGAACCACAAAAGACCCCAAATAACCAAAGTAATATTGAAAAACAAAACCAAAACGGGAGGTATCACAATCCCAGACTTTAGCCTCTACTACAAAACTGTAATCATCAAGGCAGTATGGTATTGGCACAAAAACAGACACATAGACCAATGGAATAGAATAGAGAACTCAGAATTGGACCCACAAATATATGACCAATTAATCTTTGACAAAGCCAGAAAAAAGTATCCAAGGGAAAAAACACAGCCTCTTTAACGGATGATGCTGGGAGAACTGGGCAGCAACATGCAGAAGAATGAAACTAGACCACTTTCTTACACCATACACAAAAATAAACTCAAAATGGATGAAGGACTTTAATGTGAGACAGGAAACCATCAAAACCCTAGAGGAGAAAGCAAGAAACAACCTCCTTGACCTCAACTGCAGCAAGTTCTTACTCAATACATCCCCAAAGGCAAGGGAATCAAGAGCAAAAATGAACTATTGTTACCTCATCCAGATAAAAATCTTCTGCACGGCAAAGGAAACAATAAAACTAGTAGGCAGCCGACAGAATAGGAAAAGATAATTGCACATGACATATCAGATAAAGGGCTAGTATCCAAAATCTACAAAGAACTCACCATGCTCCACACCTGGAAAACAAATAATCCAGTGAAGAAATGGGCAGAAGACATGAACAGACACTTTTCCAAAGAGGACATCCAGATGACCAACAGACACATGAAACAATGCTCAGCATCACTCATCATCAGGGAAATACAAATCAAAACCACCCTGAGATACCACCTCATGCCAGTCAGAGTGGCTAAAACGAACAAATCAAGAGACTATAGATGCTGGCGAGGATGTGGAGAAATGGGCACCCTCCTACACTGTTGATGGGAATGTAAACTGGTGCAGCCAC
>CM053561.1:18992856-19011441 GCA_028646485.1 Cryptoprocta ferox
TGGGGTTTATATATACAATGGAATTCTACCTGGCAATGAGAAAGAATGAAATCTGGCCATTTTTAGCAACGTGGATGGAACACAAGGGTGTTATGCTAAGTGAATTAAGACAGAGAAGGACAGATACCATACGTTTTCACTGGAACAGGAGTGGAACAGGAGAAACTTAACAGAGGACCATGGGGGAGGGGAAGAGGAAAAACTAGTTGGGAGAGGGAGGGAGGCAAACCATGAGAGACTCTTGAATACTGAGATCAAACTGAGGACTGATGAGGGTGGGGGAGAGAGGAAGCGGCGTGACGGGCATGGAGGAGGGCACTTGTTGGCATGAGCATTGGGTGTTATATGGAAACCAACTTGACAATAAACTAGAAAAGAAAAAAATTATAAACACGTAAAAAATGTAGAATTATACTTGATACTCCTAGATATTTGAAAATTGCCTTCTTTGTATGTTTGAAGGGCACATTTGAACTAATTATATGAGTCTGGCAATAAATTTTAGTAAGTATCTTCAGTATTAAACATATTGAATTCCATCTAATCAACCATAAGTTTTTTTCTCTTAATTTCTCAACTTCCTTGACATACATATAGACTCCTTTTTTAGCATTATCACTATTTTTTCATATACCACATGCTGAATTAACTAAAATGAAGATTCCCTGTTTCCTAATGCTTTTTCTATTGCCTCCATTTAGAATGCCATGTCCTCAACTTTTTCACTAGTTGAAATTCTGCTTCTTTCAAAGCATTGTGGTTATAGTTAACAATACTGTATTATAAACTTCAAAATTGCTAGAAATTTAAGATTTTAAATGTTCTCACCACAAAAAGGAAATGATAATTATGGGACGTGATGAAGGTGTTAGCCAATTCAACAGTGATAATCATGTTGCAGTATATAAATATATGTATTTATGTGTCAAATCAACAGAGTTGTAAACTTTAAATACACAATGTTATATATCAGTGATATATTTTTAAAAATATACTTAAAAAATTTTTAAAAATTTTAAAACAGTGTCACATGTTTTCTGTAATTTGTCTTGATTCCCTTAATGTGGTCTTTCAGTTAAAATATGGTATCAGATAACATCATTTTATTATGACATTTCCTACATTCATCCCGATTTTATATCATTGAGGCAGGATCTAGTTTATACATCTTTTTACCTTTTCTTTTGTGTACTTTTGATATATAAATAATTGCAACATAATAAAAGTTGTCATAACAAACATAAATATAAAGGGACACCTAACTAAGTAGCAGTGTGATAATGATCCTTAACCAGCTTTACACATCTAAATGGTTTGTCAGAGTCAATTATAGAAGCCACTTGAGTTCAACAGTCTGCTAAAAGTATAGCAACAAGTCACCCAACGTAGAGATTTTATTGTAAAATATTCTAAGGGGGTTGGTATCACATTCTGATTTTTAGTGACCTTAGGGAACTTTCCTAGAGTTAATATACAAACCCCAATAGGTACTTTTCAGGGAGTTTACTAAAATTAAAAATACAAAAAAAAAAAAAGGCTTTCCAACAATGATTAGATTTAAGGGGGGGGGGAACATTTTAAAAGTGAATGAATCTGCTGTTAGAAAAGTGCTTTTGAAATGTTTATTCTAAAAAGCAGTTTCCCTATTTTGGAAAGGTAAAAGCACCATTAATTTATTTTCCATTCAGTATTACCAAATCAGCAGCATAGCCACAGATATTAGAACTATTTGGCATTGTAAAGTTAAAAAATGTAACTATAATTACCCTTAAGATGAAGTCTTACTAAGAAATGAAAGCTGCGTTTAGAAGTACACTTGATTGTACAGATCTAAGATAGTACTGGCTGGTTTTTGAATATTTGTGTCATGTGAATCACTATTGTTCACCCATTTTATGGACAGAATCATCATCGTCTGTCACTTATCTCAAAATCTGTTAAAAATTGAGAGTATGAGGATGAGGCAAGTTACACATAACTCTACTTGTTCTGCCGAAGTAAGAAAACTGCATAGAGGTTAATCTAAGTGGCTTCTTTAAGAACAGAAGTATAATAAGTGGCTTGAAAATAAAGATTCTTGATATAACAGGTCTTTTATGAGTTTGAGCTTTATATTTTGAATGGGAAAATAGGATTTAAGCAAAACTTTCCACATTTTAATAAATGTAAAAGATTTTTTCTCAAATTTTAACTGTTAGAAGAAAAAATGTATAAAACAAACTGTTATATTCTAGGAAGTAATAGTGGAAGTTTAAATGGCAAAATTTCATATCTTAGTGTTTATATGTTGAAATTGCATTTTAATTAAATTGCATGAAATGTAAAATAGCTTTCTTTTCCTCTGTATCATCTTAACACTTTTTTCACTCAGTTCTGAAATTATACAGAGAGTCATCATGTAGATGAGTTCTACAGAAACTTCTACCATTAGTGTCCAGAAAGTTTTTCCATAGTATTACTTATATTTTAAAGGTAACTTGCAATCAGAATAATAGGTAAAAACTTTGAGCTTTTCTAAATAGAACCAAAATTACTAATGTTTGAGTATTTATTGCCTTCCTTTTCCCAAGTCTGTTTAAGGATTCTTTCCTTCCCTTGACCTCTAAAAGGCTTCATTTAAGTCCCAAGCAATTTGGAGATTATGTTAAGCCAGATGGGAAGGAAAGAAAAAGGTGAGAAAGTAATTTCTGTGGGAGTTTTATAGAAAGAGAATCTGGGGAAACTGGGGTGTGAGGGGAAGATACATAGAAGAAAGAAGCGTTTATATATTTTTTGTTTCTTTTTTTAAATTTTTTTAATGTTTATTATTGAGACAGAAACAGAGCATGAGTGGGGCAGGGGCAGAGAGAGAGAGGGAGACACAGAATCTGAAGCAGGCTCAAGGCTCTGAGCTGTCAGCACAGAGCCCCACACAGGGCTCAAACCCATGAACCGTGAGATCATGACCTGAGCCGAAGTCGTCGCTTAACTGACTGAGCCACCCAGGTGCCCCTTAAGTTTATTTCTTTATTTTGAGAGAGAGAGAGTACATGCACACGAGTGGGGGAAGGGCAGAGAGAGAGGGAGAGAGAGAATCCCAAGCAGACTGCATGCTGTCACTGTGAAGCCAAACACAGAGCTCCATCCCACAAACTGTGAGATCATATTCTGAGCCAACTCAAATGTTGGATGCTTAACAAAATGAGCCACTCAGGCTCCCCAGAAAGAAGGATTTTAAAAAGTATTGTTCAAGAAATGGCAATAAAGAATTTAAGTTATTATTATCTTTTTTATTAGAGAAAGAACATGTAAGCAGGGGAGAGGGACAGAGAGAGAAGGAAAGAGAGAATCTTAAGCTGTCTATGCTCAGTGTGGAGCCCGACATAAGGCTTGATCCCACAATCCTGGGATCATGACCTAAATTGAAATCAAGAGTTGGATGCTCAACCAGCTGAGCCACCCATGTGCCCCCATGAACTTAAGTTATTTTGAAATTAGTTTTCAGTTGCCACAGGTTCCTCTGATCACAATACATCTTGCTATGAGACCATATGGGCCAAAGATTTAATAAAACTGGGAAGTGTCAACAGTTGTATATCCACACACAATTGAGATGGGAATATGGGGGCAGGTGAATACAATCTAATCTGCAAGTGGAAGGTATTGCCTTCCACTTTTTTTCCACATTCATTTTTGTTGTTTTTAATTTGTGTTGGTCAAGATATGCTTTCATTCTGTTAAGGAACAAGTTATGTAGCTATTTATGATTTACCACCTTTTATCATATGAATAACAATTACATTTATTTTTTCTCCTCTGGGGCATTGACTTTTGTGTTGGCTTGGGGGAAGGGAACATAGGAAGGAGAAGTGGAGTAAAATTTGATCCAGTATGACTTTCACTATAAAACATACTTGGCAAATCCATAGTTTTTCTTTTTTTGACCTGTCCTCCATCATTTCTGCTGTATACTGTTAGCCAGCATTTCTCCTTTAGTTTGTCATTTTCTCCTACTGGAAATGCAAGAAATAGTCTTTAAAGTAACTGGATGTCAGATTAAGGTCTTCAATATTTTAATGATATCAATCAACATGGCAGTTGTTGTTTTTCTCTTTTCGCCTTATTTATTGTTTTAATACTCAAAATCAAATTTATCAAGACATAGCTGGTAAAAAAGTTCCTAGAATATCCTTGACATAATAACTGGTAAGATAATGGTCTTCAATATTATCTGTATATGTAGTATAACTGTCATATCACATCCTGTTTCTATACATAAATTTCCAAAACAAAAGGAAAAAGGAAGAACAATTTTTATAGACTATCACTGATACCTCATATTTTGTTTTAAAGAATATTTTTTTATTTGGATTCTTTCATTAGCAACATTTTTGGCATCATCTAGTTTAAAACACCTGACATTACTTTAGAGCAGAATTAATTGGTCCTGTAGGAAAAATGATCTCTTGGGGCTTTTCAGATGGAACCTACAGTGTAAGCCTAATATTTCATAGATTAGACAGATGGAGTTTTAATCTTTTTGTTTACATTCTGTGAAAACAGAAATTGGAAAGGTAAATAGAAAATATAGAGGTTCTACATTCAGTTCTGCTAATTCAGTTCTGCTTTTTTCATTGGTAAAATTACTTTGTAAATGGCGTCAGCTATCATTAGCGCTCAAATTATTTCATGAACAAAATGAAATCTCAGATTTAGTAATTAGATAGTTGAATTCAGAACTATATAAACAACTGATGGCCTTGTCTGGAAAAATTTATTAGTTGGAAACTACCTGTGTCTTGTTTTCTTTCAGGAAACAAATCACAAGACAGTGGCATAGCAGAAATGGAAGAGCTTCCTGTACCACATAACATCAAAATAAGCAACATTACATGTGACTCTTTCAAGATTTCATGGGAAATGGATTCAAAGTCAAAGGACCGTATTACACACTATTTCATCGACCTCAATAAGAAAGAGAACAAGAACTCCAATAAATTTAAACACAAGGTAAAATCTTAATACACTTATGCATTTGCATCTTAAAAACTTTATAAGTAGGATATTTTAAAAGGAATAATGTTCTATTAATTACTTATATGATGTGATTGACATTGGAAGAATAAAAATTACATATCATTTTAAACCCTGCCCTTTGGGGCGCCTGGGTGGCTCAGTAGGTTAAGCGTCTGACTTTGGCTCAGGTCATGATCTCATGTTCATAAGTTCGAGCCCACATCAGGCTCTGTACTGACAGCTCAGAGCCTGGAGCCTGCTTCAGATTCTGTGTCTCCCTCTCTCTGCCCCTTCCCTGCTCATGCTGTCTCTCTCTCTGTCCAAAATAAATAAACATAAAAAATTTTAAAAAAAAAACCTGTCCTTCTAAGAGAGTTTTTTAGGAAAATGAAATGTCAAGTGTACTATTAAAATACAGTTTTTCCCAGAAAAGGTAAAATCATGACTCTCGTATAGACATAAAAATGAACATGTGTTAAAAATTTAACATGTTAATGAAGTAACTGACGGGGTGTTTCAAAGGATAATCCAAAGAACAGACACAGTTGTAGATCAGGATATTGAAATAAATGTGTTAAGTAGAGGCAAAACTGGTTTGGGGTCAGGAAGGCGCAAGGGCCAAAAGAGAGGGTTGGACAGAATTAATTTGCATGTATTTAGACAAGATTATCTACAAATTACAGTGTTATAAAATAGCTTCCACAGAATCAGAAGATAGCCACAGAGTGTGCTATAAGCAATGCATAGTTTTCATCGAAGCACACATTTTTCCTTATAATAACTTCCAAAAGAGGAATGTAATGTAGCTTATAAACTTCAGGTATTTATAAAATACTTTAGGGCTGAAAATTGTTTTCTTTAGTCTATTTTATAGTTTGAAAATGAAAATTAACTGTTTTAGACATATAACACCTTTCTGATATTTATTCTTACAACAGTCTACATCCTTTCTGATACATGTCTCCCTACATATACATCAGAGGTAATATATAGAGAAAAAGGTAATATATAGAGAAAAATATCTGGTTTATGTATTCTCTCTTATGTTTCAGTATTTTCACTGATGAAAACTGGTTTTTTTTTTATATTGATACTAAATTTTAACTTGACAAATCTTTTGGAAGAGCTGTCTTATCTAGTCTGGAAATTATGCCTTTTACCAAACACACAGTTATATACACTGATGATAAATGAGACTTATATGTACAGATAAATGTGAGAGAACAAGATCGATAAGTCATTATTCTAACTATGTTCCAATTTTGATTATGCTTTCTGGTTATGGATATTCTCTTTGCTGACATTTCCCTTCTTGAAGTAGTTTTGAAATATTTCTTTGACATAGCTTTGAAATACTTAATGTGAAATGATGATTAGGTCAAGATTTGACCCACTTTTCTTTATTCCACACTTAGAAAACCATATCTTTGGAAATGTAGTGAATATTTAACTAGCAAGTTTAATTACCTTATTAATTGTTGTTTCGAAATACCTAAACATTTCTGTGACACATAAGCTCCATACTGAATACAACTCTTCCTTCCCTTCCTCCTTTCCTCCATTCCTTCCTCCCTCCATCCCTTCTTTCCTACCTTCCTTCATTCCCCTTTCCTATTTTTCTGTCTTTTGGTCTTAGGATGTTCCAACAAAATTGGTGGCAAAAGCTGTTCCTTTGCCAATGACTGTCCGTGGACACTGGTTTTTGAGCCCGAGAACTGAGTATACAGTGGCAGTGCAGACTGCCTCAAAACAGGTTGATGGTGATTATGTTGTGTCTGAATGGAGTGAAATTATAGAATTCTGCACAGCAGGTAAGAGAACAGAAAAATACAGACAAATATTTAATATTTAATAAATATACAGGAAAATATTTAATAGTTCCTAAAAGGCTAATTACATATTAAAAATATTTTAATTATAAGGTGATATAAATTGCATTGATTATTTTCGCATTTCCAGTAGCACTGTGTAACAGAACCAACTATGCTGTTGGAGTGAGCTGAGATAGCATTAAAACAGTTCTTTGCTGCATAGTTTATTTTTCAAAATAAAAGCTTTGCAAATAAAATTGGTGTAGTTTGAAAATATACTCAGCACATTTTAAGCTTCGTTTTGAGACAGAGTTGTTTTTTGTTTTTTTGTGTTTTTTTTTTTATCTTCACAGATATTGAAACAAAGAAGCTAGGAACATCTTTCTCCAATTTAGGGGATTGGATGATTTTAGGGGAATTACAGATCTTAATGACTGTACCTAGCAGAAGTACTAGAATAACACTAGAAGTGTTATTCGATTTTTCACTTGAATGCTGAAAATCTGTATCTAAATTAGTGTCCTGTGGATAAATGTGTGTGTGTGTGTGTGTGTGTGTGTGTGTGTGTGTGTGTGTGTGTGTGTGTTTGCTTCATTAGAAAGTACCTCATAGCCATTTGGCCTTGAGATATCTGATGTGGAGAGCCCATCCCCTTTGATCTTGAACTATACTTTAATATTCCATTAGATGGAAATGTTACTATTCATCTCCTTCATTTACCTGTTAATTCATTCTTTAAGAAACAAATATTTAGTGCACACTTAAATAGGTGTTGAAGTGATACAAAGATATCTCTACCTACCTAAATACATCTGTCATCCTCTCCTTGTTTCTTAGAATAGGGCTTTGTTTCCCCTTTGTACAGGTGATTGTTTCCTCTGAAAAATTGTAGAGAGAGGCTAAATGTTTTTTCTACATAAAGGAGCTTGAAGAAAATATCTTAAAAATTTGCCTCAACTATTGTAGGTTGCTTAGAAATTTTCCACAGCTGAGGAAACCTACAGATAAATCAGCCTTTTTTCCCCCATAGCCTCACACATGCATTATTTTCCCCCTGTAGCCTCACTCAGTACATACTTAGCTACAGTACATACATGCATACTCAGTACATACTCTCACTATCTTGTGTTTTTTCCTAATCTCAAACTCAATGTAAAACATTTCCTATAGGTATGTTAAATGGATAAAATTTTAATTCTGTGTTATTTTGATTTTATCTTCAACCTTTTTATTAGGAAGTTACTAAGGATTATAACATCCTTGATTGCTAAGCATTTCAGTCTTTGAGAGCAAGGAAAATAGTATCTCTCTGGTACCATATTTCTTCTTATCTAAGGTACTGATTATAAGACCTACTGTTTCATATATCACTAAGGAAAAATACTATCAATTAAACTATGAAACTGTTTTCATATCACAGCTATTGTAGGACTCATGTCAGAGAAGCTAAATGTGAAGAAAATACATTTTTAGAGGCACCTGGCTGGTTCAGTTGGTTAAGCATCCAACTCTTGATTTCATCTCAGGTCATGATCTCATGGCCATGAGATTGAGCCTGCTTAAGATTCTCTCCCTGTCTCTCCCACTACCCTTCCCTTGCTTGCATGCATGCATGTGTGCTATCTCTCAAAATATTAAAAAAAATAAAACTTAATAAAAATGGCTCTCAAAAACTTAAAAAATACATTTTGGAATAGAGGAAATATGGTATTAATCATAGTTCAGTTATCAGTAATGAACAGTTGATTATTATATTTTATTAATAGTAACATTAATAGTAAAGAATTCTCATTGACATAACTTTTATATATATTTGATGTGTTATATTGGAATTAATATATCCCCTCAGTTTTATTCCTGAATTAAAATTTCACTTTGGAGTCTACCACATGTTTATTCTTTTTACTGCATTTCTTTCCACTTACTTTCATTGTCTCCTACCAGGGAGGTTTAATCTAAGTGAGACCTATAAGTAAGAAGACACAGTCTTTTTTGACATTGTTTTAATACATGTTATTTTCCATAGGACCGCATTAAGCAAAATTATAATATTTGTCCAATAAAAAGAGCTATAATTTACCTGCTAAAATCTCCATTTGACATTAGGAAAAGGTGTGAAATATATCCTCTTTAGCTTAAGGGAAGACCTTTGGCATTTCCAGTTCAGAAATACCTGTCTATAGATGCATACGCACATTCACTCTATCATAATCCACTCTTTTATAGTCTACTTAACATTTTTGAGTATATGTTTTATTTCTCTGTATATGAAGGAAAACCTTATGTTTTCTTACTTTCATTTAGAGTAGTCTCCCTGTTGTATTTTCACTTAACTACGTCTGATAATTCTTCTAAGGCGGTTATGGGTGAATAATAAAATGCCAGCTTTTAAATGTGCCACAATAGTTTTCTACAAATTATTTTGCATTTTTAATTTCTTTGAGTAAAATCTAAAGGGAACTCGAGCTGTTTAAAGATCATTGTTTCAGTTTTATCAAAATAATTCAGAGACTTTTACCTAAGCCTTATTGATAACCCTGACTCTGTAAATTTTGAGGAAGCTTTTTGTATAAATTGTCTTTTAATCTGATAGCTAATCCACTCAGCTTGTATTGAGTACATACTGTGTGCTACGTACAGTGCAAAATATTGAAGTAAAATAAAATAGAATGCCACCAACTAATCTACTTCTAGTCTATGTAAGAGATAAAACCCTGTGCTTAGCCCATAAGTCACAGTTGTCTATATATTTATACGTAAATTTAGACTGAGTTCTTTGAGAGGAAGAATATTTCTTTTGATCTTGTAACCTGATTATTTAATTTTGCATGGTGCCTTCTACATCGTATGTTCTAATCTAAATAAATGTTTGTGAGCCAGTAAAGCAGTCAGTAAACAAACTGCTGCCATGAGCAGTTCAACTAGGTTGCTTTTATTTGGAAAGTCTTATAATCTTTATAGACAAAAATTTTTGCTTAGATTTTGATAGAGGAGTTTGATAACAGTCCCAAATTTTAAAAACAAAAAGTTGGTGAAAAAATCAAATTACCTGCAGAGAAACTTCAGATTTTAAAGAGTCCTGTGTCCCTGAAAACCACCAACTAAAAGCCAGAGAGCTAGTCTAAATTACTAGATATATGAACATTTGGCGAATCAAACTGTGATAAGCTTCAATTTCTGTAATCAATAAAATGGTCATATTTAATCTACCTTGCTTAACCTCATAGATTTAGAGTAAATTAAATGAATATTATTATTGCTACTCTTTTAAGTTCTATTTGCTACAGATTGCATGCTAGAAACTTCTTATATTTGACTTTTCAGTTGCTCAAGAGAAGCTAGTATCTAGTATGGTGCCAATTGACATCACTTGGGTTATGCAAAGTCTACATTCCTTCCTTTATATTTTTGTTTCAAGATTTTTAATTTCAAAGAGTAAAACAAATGCATGGGTATCCTGAAAACAAAACAAAACAAATACATTTTTGTAGAAAGAAAAATGTCCCACAGAAAGACAATGAATGTTTTTTTTTTTCAGTGCAATTTCCTATTAACCAAGATAAATTTCCTAAAGGTGATTTTAAGAACCTCCAATTTATTAAACATGTAGTTGACACCTTTGGTAATATATTTTTAGTAAGAGAATTTTTTGTTGTTATTTTCAGACTATTCAAAAGTTCATCTAACACAGCTGTTGGAGAAGGCTGAAGTGATTGCAGGACGGATGCTTAAATTTTCTGTTTTTTATCGTAACCAACACAAAGAATATTTTGACTATATTCGGTAAGATTAAAAAAATATATAGTGATTTGCTTGACTAAATGCCATTCCAAGTTCTAGGCTCAGGTTTCCCTTGAGTCTAATTCTGTGAAATACTAATTTTAGTTTCCTTTCAGAATGGTTAATTATACTCTTTTATTTCCCAGAATAATTGAGTAGAAAAAATCAGATTGTGGGACTTTTTTCTCTGTACTTACATTCATTTCTGTAATCATTCATAATACCATTCCTGTCAATTTAAGTGGAGGAAAATAAAGCATAAGGGCTTAGACTGTTGACCATTCATGTACAAACCCCTCTAAATATAAAATATATAAACTCACCTAAATAGTCTCTTCTTGTTGATCACTTTAATAAGATATTGGAATTGAAGGGTGAAAGGTAACATTCATGAAATATGGTGAATCTGGTGGGATTTTCAGGCTTCTAAGTAGAGATCTCTCAGCCATAATCATGAATTAATTATTCATGAGAACAGTCTGCTTTGTTTACTTTTGAATTCTAGTGTTCAATGAGTATTTCTAAGATAGCCTATATTTACCCCAGGAAGCAGTTTCTGGGAATTCAAAAGAAATCAATGATACAGGGAATTTTAGTACTTAACAATTCTTTCATATTTGTAGAAGAAAATTTCAGGACACTAAATAGAGAGATGTATGTTTTAAAATAAGACTAAGACTTTTAAAATGATAAATGCTATGTAGGTTCTAAAACTTTTACACAGTAGTCTCTATAATGTGTCATTTTTTAAAAGTGTTGGTCTTTAAACTTTGTTAGGGATTATATATGAAAAAAATTAGGAAGTTTTGTTATTTGTTTCTTTTTTTTTAATTTTTTTTAAATGTTTTTTATTTTTGAGAGACAGAGAGAGCGCGAGCAGGGGAGGGTCAGAGAGAGAGGGAGACACAGAACCCGAAGCAGCCTCCGGGCTCTGAGCTAGCTGTCAGCACAGAGCCCGATGCGGGGCTCGAACCCACGAACCGCGAGATCATGACCTGAGCCGAAGCCGGACGCTTAACCGACTGAGCCACCCAGGCGCCCCTGTTGTTATTTGTTTCATATATCTCTAGTTTTCTTAAATAAAAATCATGGTCTTAGATTTAAATCTGCTCCAAGCTGTGGAAAAATGCAGAAGGAATCAGAAAGAGAGAAGTGAATTTAGGCATTTGATTTCATCAAATGAAATATTTTGCAATATCATGTTGTTTTAATATATTTTGATGCTGAAAACCATTCCTGCCTAATACTTGAATATCATATAAGCACAGAGTTTAGTTCATAATTCTTTTAGCTGGTATATTATTTACCCTTGCTTCTCTATAATTCATGGTGGATGCCATTCACCTAATTTAGAGAGTACAGATATAACACCAATTATTGTATGTCCGTTGTGAATAGGAATGACCATATATTTTCAACAAGAAATGTTTTCTTTAGGCATAAAAACTGAAAACAAAAATGATCTACTATTGCTATTTTCTCTAGTAAGAAATACATCCAATATAATAAATGCATCTTTGGTATAGTTTAAATTCTTAGAATATTGCCAGTGTCTATTGTAGGTGACCACTAGAGGTCAGTATTTCCTTGATTTTCTCTGCCCTTTGGGTGGAAACTAGCCTGTTTTTAGGTCCTTAGATACTAAAATTTGCATCACCTGTTTGCAAAAATTCTTCCAAGAAGGAAAACAAACGATAAACACAACCTGGAAAAAGTCATTGTATATATTGTATAATTGATTCCAGTCTACTAGTACAAAAGATTTATTTACTAACAGGGAATTTTACCTTTGTTGGAGTTTCCATGACAGTTGTAAAATCCATGTAAATTATATCCTGATGCAGTATATATAAATAAATATACTTCGCAAGGCATAGGGTACAATTCTTCAATATTGCTTTATTAAAATGCTTTATTAAAAAATTGTAGACATTAGCTTCAGTGGACCCTGATTTTTTTAGGTAATGAACTCTAATCAGGACCCATTTCCTTTATCACAACCCATTTAAAATATCATCTTGTTAATCACAGTTCTTGAATAGAAAGGAACCATTTACTTACCTAACGAAATAATTTCCAAGTCATTATAAATTATGAAAAAGTATTAGGTAAATTCTGACTCAATCCATATGGATTGAGCTCATTTTGATCTCTTTCTCTAGAAATAAATTCCTAAGTAAATCTTGTTTTCCCTTACCCCAGATCAAAGTACCACTTTGTCTCTTACTCCTTCAAGTTCACTAGGTAGCCTCATTTGTAGACAGATGTAGGGATTCTTGGTGCTTTTAGGTGCTAGATTATATATCCCCAAAGTTGATGTCTATCACTAATACATATCTCCTAGTCCAAACTCTTGTCTATATATTTTCTGTAATTTATAGATTCATGTTGGACACATATCATATTGATATTTAGTTTTTGTTAATGAGAATGTAACTGTGACAAGGGTAAGAATTTTGAGTGAGGACAAGATGCTAAGTATGACTAAAAACTCTGGACTTTATATATAAAAGAAACATAAAAATCTGAAAAGTGGAAGAAGACTGAAAAGTGGAGAGAAGATAAACCACTTAGGGAGCATGGGACTCAACGGACAACACAGTGATAAGTTCCCTAGTTTTCCTTTTAGCTCTTATATTCTGGACAGAGTGCTGAAGAAGCCAGAAACCCAAAAATGCTGATGGGCACAAACCAAAAAACAACAAAAACAAGCAAACAAAAAAACCTCAGAAAGTCTGCTTTATTTACCCAAATGACCAGGAAAGGAATAGTCTTGAATACAGAAAGCTTTTAGATAATAATTGCCCTACTTCAGTCAAACACCATGGGGGAAAACTGTTTTTCCATCCTCACCAGCCAAGATCAAGTAGGGATACTTCTTCCTTCTCCCACCTGTAAGGAAACACTCTCCCCTCCTCTTCCATCCCCTACTGGAGTGGTGTCAGAGAAAGCTGAATGGGGAACCAGGACTTATACCTGCCCCCTCCCAGTGGCAATGTGACACCTATCACCCTCCCCACTAGGGTGGTGTCACAGAAGGCCTACCAGAAACCAGGACTTTTCACTGCAGCCCAGGGATAAGGTTTGCCTCTGCATATCAGTGAAGGCCACGTAGGGAGCAGTACTGAGAAACCTCCCTCTCCCAGGTAGACTGTATTAGCAGAAGCCTAGTGAAAGCCTATACTCTTAGTCTGCCCAGTTATTGAGGCTGACTGGTAATCCTGGACTTTTCTCCCCTAACGGCAATGAAGTGTGACACTCATCCACTTCTCCTGCTGATACATAGTCAAAAGAGGCCTGCTAAAATGCCTAGATTTAAATAAGACCCAATGTTATAACCTATACTCCAAAAGTCCAAGATAAAATTGAAATCCACTCATGATACCAAGAATTGGGAAAATCTTAACTTGAATGAGAAAAGCTGATCCACAGACATCAATCCCATGATAACACAGATCTTAGCGTTATCTGACAAGGATTTTCAAACAGCCACCATAAAAATTTTTCAATAAGCAATGACAAATGTAGTTGAAACAAATAAAAATAGAAACAGCAAAGAACTAGAAGATATAAAGAACTAAGTGGATATTGTAGAACTGAAAAAAACTGTAAATAAAAATCTTAGTGGATAGACTCAATAACAAAATGAAGAGGACAAAAGGAAAGAATCCATAAACTTGAAGATAGAACAATAGAAATTACCCAAACTGAATAAGAGAAAATTGATTGAAAAAAAAAAGCACAGCTTCACAGACATGTAGTACTAATATCTATATTAGTAGATATTAGTAGATCTAATATCTAATACTGATGCCATTAGAGTCAAAAAGAAAGGAGGAAGAGGGTGGAGCTAAGAAAGTATTCAGAGAAAAAGTAGCTGATATGTTCCCAAATTTGGCAAAGGACAGAAACCTAAAAAAAGGTTAAGTAAAGGTAAGTAAATCCCAAATAGTATAAACCCAAATAAGTCCATTCCAAGACACTTTATAAATTCCTGAAAGCTGAAGACAAAACAAATCCACTACGTGATCAGAGACAAAAAAAAGATACCTCATCTATAGGGGGAAAACAATTTGAATAACATTTTCATTGAAAACCATGTAGACCAGAAAGAAGTGACACAATATTTCTAGGTTCTGAAAGAGAACTATCAACCTAGAACCCTATATTTAGTGAAAATATCCTTAAAGAATAAAGAAGAATCAAGACATTCTCAGATGAAGGAAAATTAAGGGGAATTTGTCACCAGCATATCTACCCTTAAAAGAATGACTAAAAGAAGGTTAGTATTTTATTTTATTTTATTTTTTTATTTTTATTTTATGTTTTTTATTTATTTTATTTTTTTTATTTTATTCATCATGATAAGTGTTCTCTTTAATCCCATCCCCTATATCTCCCATCATCCCATGACCTCCCCTCCGGTAACTGTCAGTTGTTCTCTATAGTTAAGAGTCTGTTTCTTGGTTTGTCTCTCTTTTTTATTTTGCTCATTTGTTTTGCTTCTTAACTTTCACATGTGTGAAATCATGTAATATTTGTCTTTCTCTGATGGACTTACTTCAGTTAGCTTTATATTCTCTAGTTTTATCCATGTTGTTGCAAATAGCAAGAGTTCATCCTTTTTTTAGCTAAGTAATATTCCATTGCATACACCATATACACCACATCTTTTTTATCCATTCATCAGTCAATGGACACTTGAGCTGCTTCCATACTCGGCTATTATAAATAATGCTGCAGTAAACATAGGGGTGCTTGTATCCTTTTGAATTAGGATTTTTGTATTTGGGTAAATACCCAGTAGTGAAATTCCAGGATCATAGGGTAGTTCTATTTTTAACTTTTTGAGGAATCTCCATACTGTTTTCCACAGTGGCTATACTAATTTGCATTCCCACCAATAGTGTAAGAGGGTTCTTTTTTCTCCATATCCTTACCGACATTTATTTCTTATGTTGATTTTAGCCATTCTGACAGGTGTGAGGTAATATCTTATTGTAGTTTTGATTTGCATTTTCCTGATGATGAGTGATGTTAACATGTTTTCAATGTGTCTATTGATCAGCTGGATGCCTTCTATGGAGAAATGTCTGTACATTTCTTTTGCCCATTTTTAATTGGATTGTGGTTTTTTGGGTGTTGAGTTGTATAAGTTCTTTATATATTTGGATACTAACCCTTTATTGGATATGTCACTTGCAAGTATCTTCTCCCATTCCATAGGTTGCCTTTCAATTTTGTTGATTGCTTCTTTTACGGTACAGAAGCTTTTTATTTTTATGTAGTCCCAGAGTTTATTTTTGCTTTTATTTCCCCTGCCTCAGGAGACATATCTAGAAAAATGTTTCTATGGCCAATATCAGAGAAATTATTGCCTGTGCTCTCTTTTAGGATTTTCATGGTTTCTGGTCTCACATTTAGGTCTTTAATCTGAGTTTATTTTTGTGTATGGTGTAAGAAAGTGGTCCAGCTTCATTCTTTTGTATATAGTTTCCCAGCACCATTTGTTGAAGAGACTGTCTTTTTCTCATTGGATATTCTTTCCTCCTTTGTCAAAGATAAGATTAACTCATATAATTGTGGGTTTACTTCTGGGTTTTCTGTTCGGTTCCATTGATCTATGCATCTGTTTTTGTTCTTGTACCATAATGTTTTAATTACTACCACTTTTTAATATAACTTGAAATCTGGAATTATGATACCTCCAGCTTTGTTTTTCTTTTTCAAGATTGCTTTGGCTATTTGAGGTCTTTTGTAGTTCTATACAAATTTTAGAATTGTTCTAATTTTATCAAAAATGCTGTTGGTATTTTGATAGTGATTGCATTAAATTTATATATTGCTTTGGGTAGTATAGACATTTTAACAATATTTGTTCTTCTAATCCATAAGCATGGAATGTATATCCATTTCTTTGTTTCATCCAGACTTTTTTCTTCATTGTTTTATAGGTTTTAAAGTACAAGTCTTTCACATCTTTGGCTAAGTTTATTCCTAGATATTTTATCGCTTTTGGTGAAAGTGTATATGGGATCATTTTCTTAATTTCTCTTTTTGCTGTTTCATTATTAGTGTATAGAAATGCAATGGATTTCTGTACATTGATTTTGTATCATGTGACTTTACTGAATTCATGTATCAGTTCTAATAGGTTTTGGGTGGAGTTTTTAGTGTTGTTTTTTTTTTTTTTTTTGAAGTTTGTTTATTTTTGAGAGAGAGAGAGAGAGAATACAGGAAGAGCAGAGAGAGAGGGAGAGAGAGAGAAAATCCCAAGCGGGCTCTGCACTGACAGTACACTGACAGTGCAGAACCCAATGCGGGGCTCAAACCCATGAACCATAGATCATGACCTGAGCAGAAACCAAGAGTTGGACACTTAACCAACTGAGCCTCCCAGGGGCCCCATTTAGGGTTTCTATATACAGTATGTAGTATATATAGTATATATAGTGAGAATTTTACTTCTTCCTTACCAATTTGGATACCTTTTATTTCTTTATGTTGTTTGATTGCTGTATCTAGGACTTCCAGTTTTATGTTGAATAAAAGTGGTGAGAGTGCACATCTTTGTCTTGTTCCTGACCTTAGAGGGGAAAATTGGGTATGATATTCTCTGTGGGTTTTTTATATAAATGTGAGTGTTTCATTTATTATGTGACAGTGTGCTCCCTCTAAACCCACTTTGTTGAGGGTTTTTATCATGAATGGATATTGTTATTTGTCAAATGCTTTTTCTGCATCTGTTGAAATGATCATATAGTTCTTATCTATTATTTTATTGATATGACACATAATGTTGATTTTTTAACAAATATTGAACCCTTGTATCCTGGAAATAAATACCACTTGACTGGTGTATGATTTTTTTAATGTATGTAATCTGGTTTTGGTGTCAGGGTGATACTAGCCTTATAGAATGAATTTGTAAATTTTCCTTCCTGTTATATTTTTTGGAATAGTTTGAGAAGAATGGGTATTAACTCTTTAAATGTTTGGTAGAATTTGCTTGTGAAGTTGTCTAATCCTGGACTTTGGGTTTTTTTTTTTTTTTGAAAGCTTTTTGATGATCATTTTGACTTCATTGCTGGTAATAGGTCGGTTCAAATTTTCTATTTCTTCTTGCTTTAGCTTTGGTAGGTTATATGTTTCTAGGAATTTATCCTTTTCTTTTAAGTTGTCCAGTTTGTTGGCATATAAGATCTTTCACAGTTGTTTGTATTTTTGTGGTGTTGGTTGTTATTTGTCCTCTTTCATTAGTAATTTTGTGTATCTGTGTCCTCTTTTTTAATGAGTCTTGCTAGAGGTTTATCAATTTTGTTAATCTTTTTGAAGATCCACCTCCTGGTTTCATTGATATGTTCTATTGTGCTTTTTTAGTTTCTATATCATTTATATCTACTCTAATCTTTATTATTTTCTTCCTTTGCTGGGTTTGAGTTTGGTTTGTTCTTTTTATACCTCCTTTTGGTGTTAAGTAAGATTGTTTGAGATTTTTTTTCTTGCTTCTTGAGATAGGCCTGTATTGCTCTAAACCTCCCTCATAGAATCTTTTGCTGCATCCCAAAGATTTTGGATCATTATGTTTTTTTATTTTTTTTTTATTTTTTTTTTAAACTTTATAGTTTATTGTCAGGTTGGTTTCCATATAACACCCAGTGCTCTTCCCCACAAGTGACCTCCACCAAGACCATCACCCCCTTTACCTTTCCCCCTTCCCCTTCCCCCCTCAGTTTGTTTTCAGTATTCAAAAGTCTGTCGTGTTTTGTCTCCCTCCCTCTCCCTAACTCTTTTTCCTCTTTCCCCTCCCCATGGTCCTCTGTTGGGTTTCTCCTGTTAGACCTATGAGTGCAAACATATGGTATCTGTCCTTCTCCGCCTGACTTATTTCGCTTAGCATGACACCCTCGAGGTCCATCCACTTTGCTACGAATGGCCAGATTTCATTCTTTCTCATTGCCATGTAGTATTCCATTGTATA
Organism: Cryptoprocta ferox; assembly: GCA_028646485.1. Lineage (NCBI taxonomy): Eukaryota > Metazoa > Chordata > Mammalia > Carnivora > Eupleridae > Cryptoprocta > Cryptoprocta ferox. The sequence continues at coordinate 19,011,424 of CM053561.1, forward strand.
GATGAACCACATCTTCCT
>CM053561.1:19011941-19034326 GCA_028646485.1 Cryptoprocta ferox
CCCAGCACCACCTATTAAAGAGGCTATCTTTTTGCCATTGGATACTCTTTCCTCCTTTGTCAAAGATTAATTGGCCGTACATTTGTGGGTCCAGTTCTGGGCTCTCTAATCTATTCCACTGGTCTATGTGTCTGTTTTTGTGCCAGTACCATACTGTCTTGGTGATGACAGCTTTGTAGTAGAGTCTAAAGTCTGGGATGCAATACCAATTAAAATTGCACCAGCATTCTTCTCAAAGCTGGAACAAACTATCCTAAAATTCATATGGAACCACAAAAAACCCCGAATAGCCAAAGTAATACTGAAGAAGAAAACCAACACGGGAGGCATCATTATGGTTTTTTAAAGTTTTTGAAAAAGGAAGAGAATGGGGTACCTGGGTGGCTCAGTCGGTTAAGCATCCGACTTCGGCTCAGGTCATGATCTCACTGCTCATGGGTTTGAGCCCCGCTTCGGACTCTGTGCTGACAGCTCAGCACAGAGCCTGGAGCCTGCTTCAGACTCTGTATCTCCCTCTCTCTCTGCCCCTCCCCCAATCATGATCTGTCTCTCTTTCTCTCTCAAAAGTAAATAAACATTAAAAATTTAAAAAAAAAAAAAGAAAAAGGAAGAGAATGACAATAGAAGGAATTTTTGGAACATCAGGAGGAAAGGAAGAACAGTAAGAATAAAAATATGGGGTCCAACTGGAATATCATACATCATTTATTTTTCTAGTGTCTTCTATGTGACAGACTGTTTCTTGGTCTCCCTTTGAATCTGTATTTTTAATAAGCTTCCTTAGTAGTAGAATTTGAGGCTCATTGCTGTTCTAAAGTCAGAAGAGATCTTGGGCACACCTCACTGACCCAAAGTCTCTTTTAGTAAAAATAGAACTACCCTACGACCCAGCAATAGCATTACTAGGAATTTATCCAAAAGCTACAGGAGTGCTGATTCATAGGGGCACATGTACCCCAATGTTTATAGCAGCACTTTCAACAATAGCCAAATTATGGAAAGAGCCTAAATGTCTATCAACTGATGAATTGATAAAGAAGATGTGGTTTATATATACAATGGAATACTACTTGGCAATGAGAAAGAATGAAATCCTGCCATTTGCAGCAACATGGATGGAATTGGAGAGTATTACGCTAAGTGAAATAAATCAGTCAGAGAAAGACAGATATCATATGCTTTTACTCATATGTAGAACTTGAGCAACTTAACAGAAGACCATGGGGGAAAGGAAGGGGAAAAGGTAGTTACAAACAGGGAGGGAGGCAAACCATAAGACACTCTTAAATACAGAGAACAAACTGAGGGTTCATGGGATGGGGGGTGGAGGAGAGGGGAAAATGGGTGATGGGCACTGAAGAGGGCACTTGGAATGAGCACTGGGTGTTGTATGTAAGAGATGAATCACAGGAATCTACCCCCAAAACCAAGAGCACACTGTATACACTGTATGTTAGTCAACTTGACACTAAATTACATTTAAAAAAAAAAGAATAGAAAAAGGAGAAGGAGAAGAAGGAGAAGCAGCAGCAGCATGCTGACTAGGAACCTTCTCATTACTGCATAGTAGGTTGTAATTTTTATCACAAGTCCTGCTGGTCAAGGACCCAACAAGAAAGAGAAGGGACATTTAGTAGGAGTTCTGGAGAAAATTTGACAAAAGCACCATTCACAAAGGTATAAGCAGGGTTAAGGCAAGTAATAAGGAATGCTAAAGCAACCAAGAACTATCAAGTTGAAAAGTTTTACTATTCTTGAAAAGGGGGATAGAGGACACCTGATAGGAGAAATAGAGACATGTACAGATGAATTCAGCCACACCAGAACCACAAGGTTCTGAAGCATGGAGGAAGTAGAAGACAACACACTCAAGGCCTTGCTCCCCCCTCTCCTAGATATACTGGTGCCCCCACTGGCAGAACAGAAATGGAAGGGACCAAGGGTCAAGGATGAACTGAATGATAGAGTCCCAGCCCACAGTGGAAGGCAAGAAGGATGGAGAGTAGAACTGGGAGAATGGTAAAGGAGGAATAACCAGCTCTGTTGTAAGAAAAACACAAGAGAGTACCCTGGGGAAAAAAAAAAACAAAAACAAAATAAAACACTTTTGTGCCAATATACATGGACAGTGCTCAGGATTAAATTTATGGCATGCTTTAAAGAAACATTCAGTATATTTAAATAACCACTACTATTAGTCCAGTTTTCCCTTCAAAAAGCCACTTCTAAAACCCAGTAGGCATATAATGGATGTGATTTCAGTTGTAAGATTTCTAATTTCAGTTTGGTTTTTCTGGCCAGGAACTTTATTATGTAAAGACCTCCAAGGTTTGTAGAAGACCATCCTAGCATTAAAGTACATTAAAGTAGGTCAAAAGATGGATTCTCCTTGATCTGATAGTAGATGATTCAGACTTTTAGACCAACCATCAATAAAATCTTCATATAAATCCTTAGCTTTACTACTATTATACCAAGAAGTGATCATTTCTTTTCTCTTGCAGAGAACATCATGGGAATGCTATGCAGCCATCTGTCAAGGATAACAGTGGTAGCCATGGCTCTCCTATCAGTGGAAAATTAGAGGGCATCTTCTTCAGCTGCAGCACTGAATTCAATACTGGGAAGCCACCCCAGGATTCACCTTATGGAAGATACAGGTTTGAGATTGCAGCAGAAAAACTTTTTAACCCCAATACTAATTTATACTTTGGGGACTTCTACTGTATGTACACTGCTTATCATTATGTGATTCTTGTTATTGCCCCTGTGGGATCACCAGGAGATGAATTTTGTAAGCAACGCCTTCCTCAGCTAAATTCCAAGGATAATAAATTTTTGACCTGCACAGAAGAAGATGGGGTGCTGGTTTACCACCATGCCCAGGATGTCATTTTAGAAGTCATTTACACTGATCCTGTGGATCTTTCTCTGGGCACTGTAGCAGAAATCACTGGTCATCAGCTCATGAGTTTGTCTACTGCAAATGCAAAGAAAGATCCCAGCTGCAAAACCTGTAATATCAGTGTTGGACGTTAATTCCCACTTTTCTTACTCAGTCCCTTTTCTTCCCTTAGGAACATTGATCCTCTGTTGTCCATTTTCATCACCAGATGTTTTCCACTGAAGCATGCACATGCCGCTATCACCAAAAGCAAACTGCCATTTTTCAAATTTCATTCAGAGCCGTTTTAGTGTTTCCTATTCCCTGCCCTTTCCCATTACTTTCAATGACGAAAGTTCTCCTCTGACACTTTATTGCCTAGATGCTGCAATGTTTTTATTTTTCCTTTATGCCAAACATAACAAGACAATTATATAAACGCTTTAGCAAAATACAAAATAACAGCTTATAAATGGTGTTTAAATATGCATTCATTTTAATCTACTGAACAAATATTGGGATAACTCCAAACCGCATGAAAGGGTGTAATTGCAGCATGAGTTAAATCTTGAAGCCTAGAATTGTCAACACTTCCAACTTGTTGTTTGACAGTGTTATTTATGTTATTTATATTAGCTAACAGGAAACAACTATTGTGTTTCAACATAATAAATATAATAGAAAAATATTTTATTTGTATTGTTGTATAAAATATTTACAATCTTATAGAATATATAGAGTTACATTTTAATATCAATTGTATACATGTCATGAAACCATTTCCCTTATCAAAGATGTAGTTTGTAAACTTCAAATAGTTGTGTATCTGTCCTGTTACAAGTAGATGACTTCAATTAAACAAATTTATGAAGGACATCATTCTGATTCATAAAAGTTATAAAATACCAGGTAAATACAGAGAAGACAATAAGCCTCTGAAATGCTCTACTTCTGAAAGTCAATATTCTTCCCACCCTAACTATACGAAAATGTGAATTTGTTCAGCATCATGCTTAAACATTACAGAAAACAGAAATACAAACATGGTTATTACAAGAGAGAAAATGTTGACCTCTTACTTATTTTTACAAAAGCAAAAATGATAAATGTGTTTTAGTACAAAATAACACAAAACTATATGCACTAAAGTTGATGAGGCAAATAAAATATTCAGGCTTCTTTTCCAAGGTGTCTTAATAATTTACATATTTTGTGCAAGGTGAAGAATACCTACAACTCATGAGAAAGCTTTGTGACTTTATAAAGTACAGACCTTGGAACATTAAGAAAAATGCATATTCCCAATGGAAAAATAGTTATATACTCTTATAGTAAACAAAAAGAGTAGCAATCATAACTATGATCACATTAGATTATATATTGCAGACCACAAATCTATCCCAAAATACCTATTTTCAAATTTAATACAATATTTTATTTTAATATAAACATCTGTCATTATAGACAAAGTTAATTCACAAAGTACATGCTATCAGAATGAACTTTGGTAACCAGAAATGTAAAATCTCAAATAACTGGTAAAATAATGTGCTATTTTTATATAGAAATAAAAAATTAGCAGTGACACATTCTAGTATGCTTTACTGAATAGCCAAGCAGACTTCAGGGAAAAGGTAGATTTTTTTTATCACTTAAAAATCTATTAGAAGTTTTAAATAAATTAAATTCTTACTAGCCATATTCCTTCCTACATAAAAAGAAAAGTTTCTTTTCCTCCTCTTATTAATTTTTTAAAAATGCTCTTTTCCATATATTAACTTAAGCAATTTTTGGACACAAAATAGACTTTTCCTAACAAGTGGCCCAATGAGCAAGTATTATTTAGATTTGATAAAATATTAAGATGTTTTTTGAAATAATTATCCTGACCATGTGTTTTCTCCTTGGCATGGAGCAAGCAAATTTTTTTCCAATTATACTGTTACTTATTATATTTTCCCCCATTTAAATCCTCCGTCCTCATTTATAATTACACTTGCCATCCCTCCTTAAAAACAGCTAATACAACCACAAAAGTGCTTCAATTTTCAGTATGTCAAAACTACTTAGCAAGAATGGCAGAGGTAAAGAAACTTGGCCTTATCCTGGTTGAAACATTTCCTGAATCTCAGATGGTTTTGGCCACATCTTGCTTGCTGATGAGGACCTCTAACAGTCTCAGTTTGGCTTTTATGTGCTTGTATTCATAGTACTCATCTGCCATTGGTATCCTATCTTCCTTTTGTGGACTTCTGCAAAACAGGAAAGGCTCTCTATTAGCTCATAATAAATGAAGTCATTAAAAATCCTTTTATAATTTTTACATGAGAGAGTACAGGGTAGATATTTCCACTTAGTTTTCCCATCATTTCTTTTTCACCTTCCCTTCCACCTTCACACCCTCCCTCTTTCATGTGTTATTTGATTTTTATATAATAGTACCCTTTGAGAACTTGAATGTCATAGGTGTTTTGCATATATATGATCCAGTACTTGGACAAATAACAATGGAGCAAGTAAAAAGGTCTAAGGAATAAAACAAAAACCAGAACTCAAGGCATTCTTTATCTAGTTATTCTACCATTATTCATGCCAAAGTCCCATACCTGTGCAGAATTTCCAGCCCTGACAGTGAGAATTGTTCAAAATTCAAGCCAAAAATACTACAGAAATTAACAGAATTTATAAATTTATTGTGATGGGGGAAAAAGCTCATTGGCTATCTTGTAAACATGAAATATTTCCAAGTTTTCTTTTAATTATAATACGTATCTCTGCCAATGTGTAGTAGAATCAAGGAGAGATGTTCATGGATTGAATTTATGGGAGTATGAATTGCAGTGGTTCTCTTTGCACACTAATTCTAAGGCTACACATCTGACCAAGCATAGTTGATACATATGCATTCTAACTACTATGTGTTCTTGCCATTTACTTTGAAGAATGTTTGGGTAACATCTGGAGTTAAAACCATTTCCTTCCCACAAAAATATGTTGCCAGGATATGTTTTCTAAAGGGCAGAAATTGATTCAGGATCTTAGAAGGCCTTTGTCTCCTTGGTTGATAAGATGACCAATTGCTTTTAGAACATTTTCACTCATGACTTTGAAATACAAGAGGTGGAAAACAGATGAAGTACCACAGTTGCTCCTGAAAATAAACACTAATATTAGTATGGCTGAATCTAAGTAAATAACAAGCATTTAATGTTTTACCTATAGTCCCTTCTATTTTCCTAGTACTGATAAAAGGAATACCTCTCACAAATTAAAAAAAAAAAAAATGTGAATGTATAAAGATTTCCCAAGAGTGTAGTTATCTATTTGTGATGCACCCTGGAATTTCTAGTACAGAACTCAGAAGAGTACACAAATCTATAGACAAGGTTTCTATTAAACATTGCCCAAGTTATTTAACAATTTCTTGCTTCCATTCTGTGTTATGCACCAACCTTTTATCTGGGCATTTAAAACCACCTGAACTTGTATTAACATATATAGGTGAAGAAATGGTCTAATTTATAGAGAAATACTAGTAATCCATCATGTAACTTTTCCCTAGTCTTGCATACTACATTTAGGCTAATAAAGAAGAGTGCATTGGCCAGAATGAAAAATTTTGCATAGTATTTTATGAAGCAATTTTCCCATTATGTAAAACATGCTACTGTGCTTAATACAGTTCCTGGCTCTTAACTGTTAGTGTCATATCTATAAGATTAGTCCTCTTGCTTGGCAAATATTACCAAGAACATTTATAGTAACTTAAACTTTTTAGTACTCTATTTGCATGGTTATTTTACCTTATGGATAGGATTAGGCCTTCCTAATAAAATGTTTTAGGAAAAAAGATTAAGATCCATATTTCCTAGCCATTCAACCCTTTGATTTTAGTTGTAATCTACTACTACTTCGGCATTTAGTTAAAGTATATTACCATAAGAGGGCCTAAAATCTCAGTCAAATATAGGCATATCTGAAGTGGGGTTAGGACTCAAAGGTACAGTAGAATACTATACATAGGACATCACTAACTTCTCTGTACATGTACATCAAAAGGCATGCCAAGTACCACTCTCTAGTGGTAGTCCTCCAGTAGGCAGGACTACTAGCACACTGGTGGGTGAGGGGGATTCTCAAACTTTTTAGACTCCTAGGTTCATATAGGTAAAAAAATGTAAATGTAAAAGCTTCATGGAAATTCTGTAAAGGAAAAAAATGGAAATGGAAAAAAAATGAAAAATTATGTTTTATAATCCAAATTTAACAGCCACATAATGTTTTTCACTAGATTAGTTAACAACAGCAGAAAAGGAAACTTGGAGTCCAGGTAGAAAACAAAGTGAGTTACATCTGTATTTGCTGAGTTAAAAAAAGTTTGACTTAATAGGTCAAGTCCTAGTGTACCTCTCTGGAGGACTGAAATGGAAAAACTGCTAAGAGTTGAGTAGACTAAGCTTTCAGGGTGCTTTAGAAAAACAGTCCCTTGTCCATCAGGTTAACCCTCAGTCTGCTGAAATGGAAGCAATTCAGGAGAGGCAGATATGTAGATGGAGAGGAATATCGAAGGGCCAATGTATCACTGACTCCCACCTCTGCCACCTTAATAACTTTGTGACTTTGGGAAAGTTACACCTTATTATTTTTAATACTGACATCCCACATGACAACTGTAGCTTCCCAAAGTATTCCAGGAAGTCCAATCATTTCATCTTACAACCATGGAAACAGGCTCAGGATAGCTAAATGATTTTTTTTCTTTCTCTTACATAGATCAATAATCCTTAATCTCATGATATACATACATACACACACACATACACACAAATAATCCTTAATCTCATAATTATATATATACATTCACACATATATAATACATAAATATAAATACATGTATAAATTGTACATATAAAAATTATATATACATTGGCAATACAGCCAAATTTAGAGGAAACTAATGGAGTGCATCATGAGACTTGGGTTGACAAAAATAGATAAATAGAGCATTTATTTAAAGAATAGAGAGAATAGCTATGAACTTTTGACCAATCCCTGAAAATAAATAATTAAGTGTATATCCTGAAGTTTAAAAGTTATATTTAAAACAAAGGAAGAATTGTTTAATGAAGTAGGGAATAATTTGTGAAACTAACCAAGAACAAATAAATTATATGGGTTAAAAAATCAAATAGATTTTTTAAATTTTTAGATAAATCCAATAATTATAAAGAGATTTATTAAGCAAAGTTAGGGATATTTAGAATTCATCTTTTATTTTTTTAAAGCCTGATGTCATACATTCTCCCATAAAACATACCTAATAATGGCACTATTAGAATGCTGCATTAGATCCTAAGGCTCAGTCACTATTGAAATTATTTATATCTTATATAAAGTCACGTTCCTGCCAAAAACTGAAGCTCATTCTTAACAATAGTTCCCTAGAAAATACTAGCTTAAAAAAAATCTTTGCCCACACTTACCTTCCCGTTTGTTTAAAAAACTGTTCTTCAAATTCTCTTAAGGCTTTCCGAAGTCTCTTCTTGTCAGCCCTAGTTTCCCGGAGATGGTCAAGAAGTACAGGCCTATACCAAGTAAAATAGAGATTTGCCATTACTGAACTCTGCATAATTGATACATCATAAGACAATTTATCTATTCAGCAAATCATATTATGATACAGAAGAGTTCTCCCTAAAAGAGTATCTTTTGAATAAATATAGTACATGTAGAGCCTAATCATAGGGAAGGAGATAGCAGAGGATGAAAACAATGTCATAGGAGAGGCAAAAGGACAAGAGGAGAAAGGAGAGGAGAAAGGATGAGGCAAGCTAAGTGACTGAGTTCATTATAAATTGTGGTTAGGGTGCAGTGCCTGTCTAGCTCAGTCAGTAGATCATGTGACTCCTGATCTCAGGGTTATAAGTTCGAGCCCCACAATGGGTGTAGAGATTACTTTAAAATCTTAAGAAAACTAAAAATGAAGTGTGATGTGGGTAATGACCATAGGAATAGATGAGGGAGAAGGAGACATTTTGAAAGAATACACATCAGTATTTGGTGATAGACTAAAGAGGCACAAGAGGAAGAGAGTTTAAGGAAAATTCCACCCTTAATGTAGAGTGTAGGGAAAATGGCAAAACCCATGGGAATGAAACTAAGACCCAAAATGAAGGTAGAGTTACACTGAAAATTCTACTCACTTCATTCTACTAAGGCAAAGTCATATACTTTTAAAGCGGGAATTTTTATCTAGTGAACTTGTGCATAGTTTCAGAGACTCTGAACTCCCTGAAATTATATATTGACATTTCTAAAAAAAAAAAAAAAGATTCTAACACTGCTCAAAAGCTGTTTAAGAACAACCAAACCAACAATAAATAAATGAAGGAAAGAGAGGGAATGAGGGAGAGAAAGAAGAAAGGAAAAAAGAGTGGAAGATGGATTTTCTGCTTCCGAATAGGTTACTTCTCTGAGTCGAAGTTGTGGTACCAACTGATTCTACAAGCACATTAAAATCCCAGTTTACAACTTAGTCCTTAGTCTCACCTCATATATTTTGGGAAATTCCATACCTATCTTGAGGTATACACTCACCACACTATAATACATGTTAAAGGAAATCTCATAATCTGACAAACCAAAGAAGGTCAAATGATCAAGAGAAATGTCAGCTACTAAATAATGGTAATGATAATAATAATGATAATACTAATAAAAATACAAATAGCTCCTGAGGGCGTTAGGAGAAAAAGGGCAGCTCATTTACTTAAGCCCAAGGAGATTCTCAGCCTAGAGAAACCATCTTATCTAAAGGCCCTGACAAATGTTGAGTCATGTGGAATCCCAATTCCTTTTGGTCCAGCAGGATTTTCAAAGACCAGCTCTGCTTCACACACTGCTGAGAATTAGACTAGTGCCACACCCTGCTGAAAAGATATGCAACTATAGGAAACTGAACATTAGCATTTTTGGCATCTTTAGGACCTTATTGGAAGTGTTGATTCCTCATGGCTTTGTCTTCTCAATTCTCCAGTAAAGAGAACAACCAGATTATGTTTTTAAGATGCTCTCTGGCGGGTTGCACTTTTTAGAGAATCTAACAGGTCTTGTGAATTTTGTATGCACATATAAGGTACCCCAGACTAGAAGGAATTAAAAAGAGACTCCATATTTAAGATTCACACTCACATTGTGGCCTCATGTAAATTGGACATGGATAGAGCTGGTTGTTTGATTTCTTTTTTTTCATCTGGCAGCAGGACCCTAATAGGCTCAATTTCATTAGAGAAGGTGAGGTGGTCACCAATAGGAAGGTGAGATGCTGGATCTGTCAAAGAAGGTTGTTGGCTTCCCTGTGGACAGTCTTCATCAGAGTCTTCTTCCTCCTGCTTATCAAAAGCAGAGTTAAATAAAGTCACAAAAATGGTAAGTGACTCTTGAAACAAAAACAGGAAGAGGAACCATAAATAGACACCATGAAAAGAATAGGTGAACCCTGTACCTACTAAAAAACCAGAAGGAAACAACCAAGAGTGACTCTTCCTCAGTTGAATCAAACAACTTACAGAAGCTAATGAGCAAAGAGGCACCACCCATGCTGGGCTAAAATGCTCAGCAAGCTCATCTTTTTGCTGGGCCAAAGAAGGCACAGAATCTAGGATATGGCCCCATTCTTAGTTGCACTGCCTACTAGTTCCTCCCTTTCACTCAGACCTGGGCCCCAGCTTCACAACATTTACATGGGTTAGTATGAAATGGACTTCAGACACATTTTGTCATTCAGAAATACCCCACATCAAGTCCTGGTGTGGGCCACATTCAGATACAGAAGATAGTCAGAAAATTGACAAATTCAGGGAAGATTTCTTTGAAAGCCAAAACAAAATGTAGTTATTCCTTAACCTGTTCTGCTAATACTTACCACAACTAAAAGAATTTCTTGCAAGGAAATCTGAAAATCATACCCCATTTTAAACCATGCTTCCTTAATGGAAACATTTTAGAGATTATGAATCACTATTGTGTTTGTCTTTGAAATTGTGAAATTATAAATGTAGTCCAATATACTTAAATGTATATTTGTTAATGTTTATTCCTTTTCATATTGATATCTTAAGCAAGTGACTGTTTTAATATTAATGGAGTAGGATTTGTGGTGCCTTTCTAGTTCTGTATTCTCATAAATCATTCTTTATTAAAAACAGTCTAGCTCAATTTCAGTAGCCATGTTTTCTATTGAAATAAATCTGTGTCTTATACAGTGATGGTCAAATGGTACCAAAAACAAATGTTGCATTGTATCAAGGAACATGTAGTCAATTTTCTTATTAAAGAAGAAAAATTAACACAGAGAATAGAAAGACTCTGTGTGGTCTAGCTGTGTTTTAAATTAGATGATGCCAAATTGAAATTCATCAGTTGTTCTCCTCATCCAAGAAACTAAAGCAAATATTAAAACTGGCTTCAAAACTGCAATTGCTGGGGCACGTGGTGGCTCGGTTGGTTAAGCGTCTGACTCTTGAGTTTGGCTCAGCTCATGTTCTCATGGTTTGTTAGTCTGAGCCCAACATTGGGCTCTACGCTCACAGTGCAGAGCCTACTTGGGATTCTCTCTCCCTTTCTCTCTGCCCCTCCTATGTGTGCTCTCTCACAAAATAAAATAAACTTTAAAAACACAATTTCTATATATTCCTGTTTCATAATAATTTTAATTATCAGCCACTTGTTAAGTATGATATTTGGCTCAAAGGAGACCATATTTCTAGTTTGTGAAATAACAACTGACCTTGTTAGCAGCATATACTGCCAAGAAGGCTTCTTTATAACTGTCATAGTGCTGCCTCCCTACTTAAACAATACCAAGCACAAGGACAGGTTTCTAGTTAATGCAAGCATCCTGACTTACAATTGTTGGAATAAGGGAAGGTGTTGACAAGATTTGCTTGATAATTCTGTATCGGTCATAAAGAGGCTTTATGAGGTTCTTGTCTTGCTTTGCTACCTGAAAAACATGAAATTAATTATTGTTGCTTTCTCAGACAAGAATGAAAACATGTCAGTATTTTTAGCAGGCAAAGAAACCAGTTTTGAAGCCTCAAAGTAAGGGATTAATAATCCTATAATGCAACAGTAATTAGAAAAAGGGAAGTCACTTATACTGTTTAAAGCACATGGCACTTTTCTTCCAGGAAAAGTTTCTTAAAGGATAGGTCCAGGTTTAGAAAGATGCTTTTAAAGCTTTCTGAAGGAATCCTAAATATGTAAATGGTAAAAAGCCTGTTATTTTACTTCTTCATTCTTAAAAACCAATATATAGACCTATCGATCTTTCTTCTGAAGCATGTATTTTATCTGGATCTTCATGATTATATTCATGAATACCAACTTTGTACAGTTTTTCATCACAAGCTTGGAGTATATACTAGCTTACTGGCTAGCTCTGCCATAAACTATTTTTGATATAACAATTAACTTATTATCCACATCTTATCTTTACAATAAAGTGGTTGGAATTACAAAGTTCCTTACAACTGAAAGATTTCATAAACTCTTGGTCCAAAAATGTATTCTCCTACCTCTCTCCCGTATGGCCCATCCATAAGCACTATTTTCAATAGGTCACACTGTGCATAAAAATTTAAATAGCTTCCTATTTATCTATCAGTCCTCTACCTATCTACACACCACTACCACCACCCCTCCCTCCCTTTCCATCCAAAGTGACTAAACCCCTGCTTGCCTTGGTTTTCCTCCCATCTGTATATCCTACATTAATTTTCTATATATTTATATAGCAATTTTTTTCACTCTGGTCAGATGGTTCTCATTCAGCAGCTAACAGGAAGGGAATAGTAGAAATAGCACAGAGCATAAACACCCAGTATCTTTTGTCAAAGTACACATACCCAAGGTGCTCTCTGGATCTTTGCCTTCCAGATCCCACAAAGGGATCCTGAAGGGAAAAAAAAAAACCACATGACTTAAGCATGTGTATTTTTCAAACTTCCTAGTTATTCACATGTTACCCTACCCCTGTCCCAGTTGAGAACCATTCTGGCCCACACTTAGCTCCCTTGTCTCTGAACTTTTCTATCTCATTATCTGGGCCTTAACTATATACTGTATTTCAGTTTTGTCTGCCCAAATGAATTAGAAGTTTCTTAAGGACAAAGATTATATCACATATTTTTAAAAAATTCTCACAGTACTCAACACATCCCATTCCCTGCTATAAATATATCAACTCAGGTTTAAAAACAAAAGTACCCTAATTTTTAACAATCTTCATATAAATTCCACAGGCTATAACCTAAGACTTTCATTTTCAGTAGAAAGATAAGATCACCTCTCTCTGTAAAAGCCTTTTACATATTGTTTAAGTAACCCCAAGAACCTTTCGTTTTCCAGCCCAATCATTTCTTAGATATGTTCTTAGTCATGATACATCTTGCCATGAAAAAAAAAAATCCTTTCATCTACTCTATGGGGTTTTAGTCGGTAATGAAAAAAATCTTAATCCAAGTTCAGAAAACATGAACAATGTTTTTTTTATTCAGTATCTCATTGGGACTTATATTCCATAGAAAGCACTTCAGAAATATGATGCATTTAACTGTTATTAGCATGTCTCTATAGCAGTTTGATTGTTATAATTTATTTTTACTATGGATTCTAGAAAAGCTAAATTCTGTCCTAAAAAAGAAAAAGAGTGACCAAAAAGCAGCTTAGAATGATAAATGCCATTATAGAAGAGTATCTTCCAAAGATGCCAGATAAAAACCAGGGCCTATGTACCATGTATGCACTCATCTTTCACTCTGGTGAGTTGATTTTACTCTTAGAATCATTACCAAACCAATTCCTTAAGAGATACATATAAGTACAAAGCACTGTCAAAACTAATTCTGTAAGTGCTCATCCTCAAATAGACAGGAAGGCAGGCTGCCTGAACAAGAAGGGTTAGTGGTCAGATGATGTGCCAGGAGCTCTCTGCTGCTCACAGACCTATGGAGAAAAGCTGTGGGAGGCCTGCAAAGTCAATCTTCATGAAGGAAGAGGAGTCCAGAGGTAGGCTCTGCTGGATAGATAACTCAAATCTAAGGGGAATACATTAGACCTAACTATTCCTCAGCCATTTTCTGCTAAGAATCACAAAACTGTCCCCTCTGTATTCAGTGACCATTCCTGAAATGCATCCTCCCTGCCTAGTTCTGCATATTGATGGCTGTCTGCATATGTTGTATGTCAGATGTATCTAATTTTTTATTTTTGTTATGTGAATGGAGGAAACAAAGACAACGTTGAGTAACAAATATCTAGAGAGAGATATCCAGAGCCTGAATGGACTTTCATATTTTAAATAAAAGGAGATAAATCCCAAAGATATTTAGCCTAAATTCCTGCTTCTCCATTTTTTATGGCATCAGAAAGAGTGAAACTTATAGGAGGTTGAGAAAGAGGGAACCATGCATAGAATGGTTTGGCATGATTTGTTGACAACTTTATCATTAAAAAAACCCTCCTGGAGCCCTACCTCGTTGGTTATTTGAAATAGTAGCTCCCAATCAAGCTGGCAAGACAGAACTGCTGCTAAGTGGCCAGCCAAAGTGTATTTCTTTCTGGTCAGAAAGTTGTTTGGGAAAAAATTGCCATGGATCAAGTGGTTAATCATACTTAACCATCATGCTTGTTTTCCTTTCTCCCCATGGCATTAGTCCCATATATTCCTTCATGGTAAAGCACAGAAATTTATTTAAAAAATCATTTGAATCAGCCTCATAATCAAGATCTCTCCTAAAGGGGGAAGTAAAAGGACATTCTTCTCTCTAGACGGTGAGTAATGGGAATCAATTACTCTAGCTTTAGAGAGTCAAGTGCCGCCCAACTTTTCTGATGTCTGAGTCTCCTCAGCCCCTCAGTGAGTGAGACAGTATATGTGGAACAAGTGTGACTGTTTGAACTAACCAAACAATGTGGACAATCAGTAATGAACATAATCATACACAGCAACTGCTGTGTATAAGGATTTCTAAGCAGGGGATTGCAGATTAATATTGGCCTTGAAACCAGAGGACATGAGTTCAGATAACCAGCTTTAAAACTTACCCACTATTTTTAACATGAAAAATTATGTAAGATCTGAACCTTGGATTCTGAATATGCAGAATGAGGATCATTTGAGAAGTTATCATATGTAAATGTCCCTGGCAAAGAGTCAGATGTACTAAATGTGATTTAAGCTACAAACTCGTTGATTTCAAGTTATTCTCAAAGTTGTACATTACTAAAAGAGGAATACCATGGTGCTATTAAATAATAAAAGAATAAATAAGAATAAAAGAATGTGAAACACTATTTCTTGATATAAAAAGATATCCAGAATATACAAAGTGAAAAAGGGATACATAATTATATAATCTGTTAACTTTTATTTTAAAGGGGGGCAAATTAAGAATGTGTATTGGTACTTTCTTGTATTTGCTTTATATAGAAACTCCAAAAGTACATATAAAGCATTAGCAACAATAGTTACCTGCTCCAGAGCTGGCAGATGGAGTGGCAAAGAATCTTTTTAATGTGTAGCCATTTATATTTTCTTTTGAACTATGTGTGATAGTATTACCAATTTAAAGTTTTATTTTTATTATTTAAAAGGATAAGTAGGCAAAAGAACTTGATGGGCTCTTCCTTTTTGTGCCCTGTACTTTTAAGTTGCCTTCTCTGCAATGTATAACAACCACTAATCACTGTATTTTCATTTTCTTTTTAAAAATAAAATGAATTATATATATTTTTTAAAAACATGCTTTCCTCCTGAAAGATTCTATAGTTAGTGAAGGGTGAGAAGTAACTGCCATTAGTCATCCAGTTGGTAATTTGTGCCATGCACCTAAAACCACCTACAGTTCTGAGATAGGGCAATAAAATGGGTATAATGTGCCAGCACCAATTCAGGATTTCCACAATAAGTGGATGTAAATAGGCACCACAGTCAGACCCAAGGGATGATTCATTCACTTACAGTGCTCAGTGGATACCCTGTGACCTAAAAGTGATTACCTCCAAAAATCATCTATAAATTAAAAAGGAAGAAAATTACTCTATAGTAGTATCTGAACTGACAAGGCAATGTTGTAGGATTTATCAGCTTTTGTATGGGCTATGACTAAACACCAAATGTAAAAATTTCATAAAGTTCTCTCTAGAAAAGAAATAACTTTTCATTTTGGAAGTTTTAATATTTAATGTATTTTCAACATTAAAGCAAGGACCCCAGATGAAAATTATCTGTTAATCTGAGTTTAAAGAAATAGAACCTAATCAGATAATCTCAAATGCTAATGAGGAGCCTAGAATAATATAGCTACTGTGAAAATTTGCGATCCTCCTTTGGCTTCTTCTGTGGTTTTTTGACTCTCCTGTAGGAACCACCTGATAGCTGACTAGCCCCTTTCAGGTTTGCTATGTTAAACTCCCCCAGGAACAATAGTACAGCTTTAGATATTGAGGGCTACATTTTCCACTACAGATGCTTTCTGTTTAAAGGGCCTCACCTTAGCCTACTGCAGAGATGCTAGCTTTATCTGAAGGGGTGTCTGACACTTATTAAACAGTTCAACAGATACTTCATTTAAAATAGTAGAAGTAAATTGCCATGTAAGCAAAGGTAACTTCCAAAGAACTCAAATATGTTTCTGTGATCTTTAAACTTTCATGTGCATGTGCCTATTAGACTTAGATGTCTCAGTAGGGTGAACAACCATCTCCATTTTTCCAAGATGTGGCATTTTGGAGGACATGAAATTTTCAGCATCCAGGAAAATCCAAGGAAACCAGGGATGGTTGGTCACTGTATGCCTCAAAGATATTAAAGTGAACATGCTCAAACCAGAACCTCTTAATTTTTCACTCCCATCCCTAATCTGTTCCTTCTAAAGTTTTCCCTATCTCAGTAAATGGACCTGTCACCATCTTGGATTCTTCATTTCCTTCACTCCCTACCATCCAATGATTCAGCACATCCATTTTATTCTATATCCAAAATATACTTTGAATATGTCTATTTCTTTCCATTCCCAAGGCTTTCATGCTAGTCCAAACCACCCATTTCATCTTTACCTTTCCACTCTTTCCCCTTGTGATTTATTCTCCATGCAGCACTCAGAATGATCTTTTAGGGGTACCTGGGTGCCTCAGCCTGTTAAGCGTCAACTTCGGCTCAGGTCACGATCTTACAGTTCATGAGTTCGAGCCCCACATCGGGCTCTGCTCTCTCTCTCTCTGCCCCTCCCCTGCTCATTCCCCCCCCCCTTCTCTCTCTCTCTCTCTCTCTCAAGAATAAATAAATATTAAAAAATTTTTCAGAAAGATCTTTTAAATGTAAATCATACCATGTCACTTTCCTGTTTTCAACCACTCAACAGTTTTCTGATACTTTAGGTAGTAACCTAAAAGGTACTGTGTCAAGGTCCCCAGTCTAACTTTCTGATTTCATCTCATGCCATCCTGCGCTCTAGCCCTCAGACCCAAGAATTACAAGTACACACAAGCTTTTCCTTCAAGGCCTTCATATCTGCAGTTCCATCTGCCTAAAATGATTTTTGCTGCTCTCTTGGCCTGCTGGTTCCTCATTAAATGTCACCTATTGGCTTTCCTAATCACATTATATAAAGTAGAAATCATACCTATTATTTTCTATACTAATTCTTTGTACACTACTTATCAAAATCTTTCATAATTTTACTTGTTTATTTGTTGTTGTATCACAATTTTCCCAAGAACATGAGCTCCACAAGGGCAGTAACCTCCATAGCCACTCTATCTTGCTTATTATATCCAGCATGTATCATATATCACAATACATAATAGGCACTCAAATATTTTTACAAATGAATGATTGCCCACCAGTCACCAGGCATCTTTCCTTATTGTCACAATAATTATGTAAGTAGGTATTATCTGTATTTTATAGATGAGTAAATTGAAACTCAGAGAAATAATTCACTTGCTAAGTGTACATGGATAGAAATTGTCTTGTTGAAGCATTGAATCCTGATCTAAGTCTACCAATCCTAACTCATCCCCCACTATCCTAATCAAGTAGAACATAGAATTAGGACTTGAGTGTTGACCAAGCTTCTTTTATAGATGTGACTAGGGTAACTAGAAAATACAAGAAAGACCATCAGAAGCACTGAAAGATAGACAACCACAGTAGTGCCTGAGAAGGAGTGTGCGTGCGTGTGTGTGTGTGTGTGTGTGTGTGTGTGTGTGTTATCCACTTATCTGCTGGCTATCACAAAAATCTAGAATCTTTGGTGGGGAAGGAATTAGTTGGCCAAGTGGATCAAAACCTATTCACTTCATACAACATAGAATTGGGTTTTATTAATCTAAAAGTATTTCATAAAAATAGAGGTGGCCAAAGGACCATTTCTGCTTGTACATCACAAGTCTCCATGTAAAGGACAAGTCCAGGGGCATATGGTGAGCTTTTTGGGACTTGGCATATGTTGTCACCTATGATTAAGACCAGATAATGTGCACTAGAACATGTAAAGGCAGAATTCTCCTCAAGAATACTTGATTACAAAGTTAAATATGCTAGTTTGTTCATTCATCTGTCCATTCATTCAGCAAACATTTATTCAATACCTACTATGTACAGACACTGTAGGATCATGAGCTACAAATAGCTCTTCTACTCAAGAGGTCTAAAGTATAAAATGAGAGACAGAAAATTTTATACAGCATAGTTAGAACTATGATAGGGAAGCTACAACTCTTATTCAAGAAATTAAAGGCAACCACACCACTTCTAGAGTTGATACATAAAGGACTACAAAGAAGGTTCCCAGGTATAAATGAAATATAAGCATGGATGTGCAGGATGAGAAGGAATTAACCAGCTAAATACTAATTGCTTTCATTATCTTCTTTGTCAAATATGATAAATCTTTTCTTTGAGCTCTAGGCTTATATATCCAAATGGCTAATTGACAACTGTACCAAAATTTTTCACAAAGATTTTAAAACTAAGATGTGTAAGGACTTCAGTCTAAAGTCTAAAACTGAAGTCTTTAGACATCTTGTTACCTAACACTCTCTTTAAAAGCCTATCTCTCTATTCTTATAAGATACTAAACCATTTTCCTTACTATGTATACCTCATCCCAGCTTCATTATTTTTAATAAAACATGGTAAAATGGGATTGTAATACTAGTCTTGGGTTAATTTGCTAACTTATTGGGGGAATGAGGGAGAAAGTAGATATGATATACCCAAATATTTTTGCCATCTGCTTCCCACCAGCATGCAGTACTTCCACAATAATATCCTGTAATTAAGTGGCAACACCTATAGGTCATGGTCAATAACTTACTAGGAGCTCGCCTGACTGAAATTCAGAGCCAGTATCCTAAAGATGTTTGTGTGGTGCCAAGTGCTCTTAAAAATTGGTCAAAACCATAGTCTTGCTGGAATCCTATTGAGTATTGGAGTCTATGAGGATATGGTGAGGTACCTTAGAATCCTCCTGAGCAGGAAGCTGCTCTCTCTTCTCCTTCAGGCATGTCAACACAGCATCAGGAGTCTCCTCTCCAGAGGAGCTTGGCTCAGGTCCCACAGCTTCTGGATTCCCATTCTCTCTGGGGACTGCAGGTTGCTCACAGGACAGGTTTCTAGGTGTGCCTTTGGGAGCACTCCCTTGTTCTTCTGACAGCTTCAGCTTTAGTTCTAAGAGAAATGCCAAGAGTTACCATGAGCAAGGAGGACACTGGGCTTAAGAGTAGAGAGCCTTTCAGAAACTGCCACTGCTGATGTGAAGTCTGTGGAAATGAACAGTGTTGCTGATAGCTTTCCACAGGGCAAGGGCAGCCTTAATAACCAGAACCAACAGCATAAACTCCTAATCCGATGTGAAAACAAAGGACTCTAGAGACTGGGATCTCATGGAAGTGGAGGGTTATTTGTGGAAGTAAGTCAGTGGTTTAAATTTCACAGGGTGAGATCTGGAGGAAGATGGTACCAGGCTTCCAAGGATTTCAACCATTACCTACCACAACACCTGGAATTCTATACTTTAGTTTTGAAAGTTTTGTGTCATTAAGAGCCCCTGTGTAAATGCAAGCACTTCTGTAAGGCTTTACACTTGCAGACATCTGAGGAAATATAGGAGGGATAGGAAAGGAGAGATGGGAGTGCCAGCCCCAACTTGAAAGATTTCACAGTTTTGTCTAATGTCATCTTTTAAAATCCAGGAATCACCATTACTGCAATGTGTTTTTATATAAACCTACATAACTAAAAATAAAAAAAGCCGCCTGGGAATTATCAGGGAATTACATTTCAGAATATGCTAAGAGGTAGATAATTTCAATGTGGACATTTATATTGATTTCTCAATTACAGAGCTCATTTTCTTTGTTTGATGTTTGTTTTTTAGGTAGACTCTGGTGTGATGTTTAAACATTGCATATTTTATAAACCTGCAACATCATTACAGTTTAATAGCACTGAATTAAGATTCCCTTCCAGTTGCTTATCACCGCCCTTTTAGAAATTTGGAAAAATTCCCACATTTGTGTATTGAAGTAAGATATGGGAAGAGAAGAAAAATAAAATTTTTATAGTTTTTTAAGTTTATTTATTTTGAGAGAAAGAGAGAGAGAGAGAGAGAGAGAGAGAGAGAGAGAGAGAGTGCAAAGTGGGGGAGGGGCACAGAGAGAGAGAGAGAGAGTCCCAAGCAGGCTGTGCACTGTCAGCACAGAACTGGATGTGGGACTCAGACTCACGAACCATGATATCATGACCTGAGCCAGAGTCAGACTCCTAACTGACTGAGCCAGCCACCAAGGCGCCCCAGAGGAGGAAAATAAATTTTTACTGGTAAATACCATAGTCATTTTAAATGGATTTTAGAGTTAATTAATACTCATATCATCATCATCTCCAGAGAAAGAGCACTGGATTAGGAGATAAGAGCACTGAGATTTACACCAAGCTCACTACCTCCAAGCTATGTAAATTGTCTCTCTATCTGGACATAAATGTCTTCATACGTGCAATGGGGTATGCAGAGTAAATGACTGTTCAGGTTTTTTTCTAACATCCAAGAATCCAGCAACCTAGGGAAGTTAATACTCTACATGTTGAAATGTTCCTGGCACTGAAGTGAATCATTCCACTTTGGAGTCTGGAGTTCTTTAGTCTCTTTGTAAGAATTATTAGATGGGGCCAAATAATGAAAGGGACCCAGGACCCTTTATTTCAAAATGGAGCCTCCAATCTAGGTGAGAGATGAGGTTATAGAGGGCACAGATAGGAAAGAATAAAAAATTCCTGGGAGCAAATTATCTCTATTTTAACTGCTTCCTTTCTGGAAAAAGAGACTCTTGACTGGCACTTACCTTTAAGTTGTTTACGACCTTTAGCCAAATCATTCATCCATTTCAGGACTTCGGGATTAGAAGTCTTGTCACCATGTGAAGGCTACAAAAGAAAGGAAAATGTGGGTGGAAGGGAGGGAGGGAGAGAAAGATAGAGAAAAAAGGAGAATCAAAATTTTTAGACAGCCAAGACACATAGGGATAATTCAGAAACATAAAGCTGGGAGAGAAATTCATGTATGACAACTCCAGTTGATGGAGTTCATTCTGAAAAACAGAGCAAACATTCTTGACCTCCTCCACACTTTTGTTCTTTCCATGGGCATTGTTCCTAAACATGCCTGGTCACTCATCAATTTTCACATAGCCCTGACCATGCAGGTATCCCCTACAGTCTGACCATCAATGACCCTGTGGGCCACTCACACCCCACATGTGGTTGCTAGGCCATTCTTCATATCAGTGCAAATGACTGCACTGATACAAACCAGTGCTCACTCCCTTGCCTTTACTCACATACGAGGTTTATGATCATAACCTATCTAGTTTATACTGACAAACTAGAAGATTTAGCACCTATCTATCAGTCATTTCCACCAAGTTCAAGAAAGGAGACCCCAGGAAGTCTAACACCTAACAATAGTTTGAGAAAATCAGTACTTCAGGGGGATACCCAGATTTCTTTTCTTTTTATTTATAGTTTATTGTCAAGTTGGTTTCCATATAACACCCAGTGCTCATCCCAACAAGTGCCCTCCTCCATGATCATCACGCCCCTTCCCCTTTCCCCCTCCCCTTTCAGCCCTCAGTTTGTTTTCAGTATTCAAGAGTCTCTCATGATTTGCCTCCCTCCCTCTCCCTCTTTTTCCCCCTTCCCCTCCCCATGGTCCTGTGTTAAGTTTCTCCTGTTAGACCTATGAGTGAAAACATACGGTATCCGTCATTCTCCGCCTGACTTATTTCACTTAGCATGACACCCTCAAGGTCCATCCACTTTGCTACGAATGGCCAGATTTCATTCTTTCTGATTGCCATGTAGTATTCCATTGTATATATAAACCACATCTTCTTGATCCATTCATCACTTGATGGACATTTAGGCTCTTTTCAT
>CM053561.1:19034826-19106541 GCA_028646485.1 Cryptoprocta ferox
GGATGTCCTCTTTGGAGAAGTGTCTCTTCATGTCTTCTGCCCATTTCTTCACTGGATTCTTCATTTTTCAGGTGTGGAGTTTGGTGAGTTCCTTATAGATTTCGGATACTAGCCCTTTATCCGATATGTCATTTGCAACTATCTTTTCCCATTCCATTGGTTGCCTATTAGTTTTCTTGATTGTTTCCTTTGCAGTGCAAAAGCTTTTTATCTTGATGAGGTACCAATAGTTCATTTTTGCTCTTGATTCCCTTGCCTTTGGGGATGTGTCAAGTAGGAAATTGCTGCAGTTGAGGTCAGGGAGGCTGTTTCCTGATTTCTCCTCTAGGGTTTTGATGGTTTCCTGTCTCACATCAAAGTCCTTCATCCATTTTGAGTTTATTTTTGTGTATGGTGTAAAAAAGTGGTCTAGTTTCATTCTTCTGCATGTTGCTGTCCAGTTCTCCCAGCATGACCTGTTAAAGAGGCTGTCTTTTTTCCATTGGATACTCTTTCCTTTGTCAAAGATTAATTGGCCATATATTTGTGGGATACCCAGATTTCTAATCATCTCACTGTTTATACAATCAATATCCTACTGGGATACCATTAAAGTCAAACTTAATCATATGTGTCTGACCTTGGTCAAATTATTTGGCCTAAGTTTCATCTATCAAATGAGGATTATAACAGCATTGGGTTGCTGTGAGGGACAAATTAGTTGAGGTATGTAAAACAGTGAAAGTAGTTACTGGCATATGGTATACACTATAGGTGTTTTAGCTATAATTACAATTACAATTATTATTATTATTATTATTGGCAGTGACAATAGTAGTAGTGTTACTATCAGACTTTTATGGGAATTCTGAATATGTTTTCACCAACAAACATACATGTAGGGGTATGTATCTTTTGCCAAGTAGCTAATGTAAGTTGGATGTGACAATAAGAATATATTTTTGATTTTGGAAGGACAGGACTCTTTTAACAGAAATAATTTACTTTGATTTCTGGATTTCTTCTCAGAGCATAGAAGTGAATTTTCTACAGGAAAGAGAAACAGGAAAGAAAGATAGACAAACATACTTAGCCTCCATCCCCATAGATCATTCTTAAACAGGGCCACTGTTTAATCAAGAAGATTAATGGTTACTTTGAATTGAGTATATACAAGGACAATATAGGAATGTTTACGAAGACTTGATCATAATTATAATACTGCTAGAAATATGTATATTGATAAGTAAATATGTACATTGACTAAGTCTAGGGGCCCTGCCATATGTTTTTTTAAAGGATCACTAAGTCTTTATAATATTAGCAAGTTTCTGGTGAGAGAAAGGCATCAGGAGAGAAATGTGTCTCTCCTAGATTCAAAGGAAAAAAGAGTCATCAAAGGCACATGGGAAATTAGATATATTAATAGTGAAACACGAGGTACAGTTCTGTCACTTCTAGAGTGATGTAAAAACCATATATTTCTGAATCAAGATGGAAAAGACTGAAGGAAAACAACAGTGGTTTTTTTTCCTAGGGGAGGTCAGATGGGATAGTTTGGATGGTTTCCATGAGTGAAGCCCTGGTTTCAGTACCATGGACAGTGACACAAGGACACCCTCCCAAACAGCTTAACCTGGTGCTACCCATGATGTGACAGAATGATGCACTGTGCCTCTTCCCTGATATACAGTTTAGTATGCTGGCTTTGGGTAGCAGCGTGGTTATATGGACAGCCAATGTTTCACATTTGGTTTCTCAAAATTCTTAGAGAATTCTCCACTCTGATCTGTAAACATACCTTATTCACCTGGAACACATCTTTCTCACTGGATACACTCTATACAGTTACCTTCTTTCAAGTTAGTTAATTCAAGCTAGTTAACATACAGTGTAGTCTTGGCTTCAGGTGTAGAACCCAGTGATTCACCTCCTACATATGAATATACCCAGTGCTCACCCTTAAAAGTGCCCTCCTTAATGCCCATCACCCATTTAACACACTCCCTGACTCTAATCATCTTTTGAAGTAATGTTAAGAACAAAAACCTAAAACCCTAGAACAAAAGAGTACTAAACAAATGAGCTCTCACTACTGCAAATAGGACTTAGGAAAAATTTAAGGCTGATATTTTTTTCTGACAAAATATTTTAAGGCCTGAAATCACTTTCTGAAGTGATTTTTTTAAATTTTCTTACTCCTGGGGAAGCTTTCAAAAGAGGTTAAATCAAGCTCACAAGGATGGCAGCTTTAAAATCACATGCAAAGTTTTCATATACAAGCTGTGGATCTTCAAGCCTTCTAACTGCTAAATTGAAATACTTCAGTTTAATAGACCCCAAGAGAATATAACCCAGAAGTTACGGTGTATAGTTTGTTCAATGCAACTAAAATGAGACCTCTAAGGCACATGACTGAGGGTACCACTGGACCAGATATGTGCCCTATCAAAGACAGTTCAAAAGACACTTTAGAAAGAAATCTGGATTAGGAATGAAAAGACTTGAGTTGTCTTGGCTAGGTCAATTCTTTGCTGTGTGATCCTGGGGAAGTTACTTCCCTTCTCTGAGCCTGTTCCTTCAAGTCCATGAGTCTAACAATAGTTAAATGTAAAATTAATTGTAGAAATAAACACGGTTTTCAATAGGAGTATAAAATGGTCACATTCAACAGAGAGAGAAAGATACATGTTATACTAGGGCATCAGACTAGCATGGAGACCCAGCAGGGAGCTCAGACTGACATATTAGCTGTGGGTGCTATTAATTCCACAGTATGCCTGACAGGAAGGAAAGCCTTACATCCAGCAACAAATTAAAGCCCATTGACATGTCAAACCTCTAACCACAGCCTGGCACCCTGACAGGAAGAGTGAGGGAAGCCCTGTTCCCTGAGACATTGAAGGTTCTGATTACACCAGAGATTTTTATACACACTGAAGCAGTGGTGACCATAATGACTTCCTCTACTGCTCCCAAATACATCAATCTGCATTTGTGAATGTTTAAGTATGCTGTATGGGCATGTGTCTGCACCAGCTCTAAAACTTTTCTAGACAAAGACAGGAAGTGCCAGAAAAAAATTCTATTAAAATAGTCTGCTGGGTGGCTCTTATAATTGAAAGAAGTAATCCAGGGTCTGTTGCTGAAGGCTGAAAAATTTAGTAAAGAATTAATGTTTCCAATATTTCTTCCTCTTTGGACAAGGCAGGGGCTATCATGGGAGAGTCTGGTCAAATATCACTCAAATAGATTAAAAATATAATATCTAGGATCACTTACTTCCTTTGTGTGAAACACTGTAATAAGCATTATATTACAATATAATATAAGATATTCACTTATCTAATACAAACTTAAGAAGTCACTACTAATATTAACTCCACTGTGCAGATGGATAAACTGACACTCAGAAAGATAAAATAAGTCCAAAGTCACAAAGTTCCTAACTAGCTGCGCCAGATTCAAATCCAGATCAGTCTAATTTAAGAATTGTCAGGTATATGGCTTAGACACGGATGGTGTAGAAATGGGGAATGGACGGAAGAAGCCCGAGACAAAGAAGATGTCCTTGATTGCGTGTTGGATAAGTGAGAGAGCAGAGTTCCTGTGCCTGAAACTAGGAAGCTAGGTGACGCCGTTCTCACCTCCCACATATGCATACATGTGCATGCACACACGCACCACACCAGTCCACCCCAGTAAGCTAAGCAGTGCCACCTAGTGGAGAACAGAGCCATTACACCAAGCTCCACCCAACTCCGCCCTCCAAGCACATGCCCTAGATGACCACAAGTCTCTCCATCTGCTAGTGTACAGACTATAGAGTGCTTCATAGTTTGAGTTCTATGGTAAACTGGATGTAACTTCATTCAAGTTTCATTCTGTTTGCTGGTTCATCTATTCAGTTTTTTCTTTCTTTTTTACTCTTTTTCTTTTTCTCTTTTTCTTCAATACAGAAAGACAAAATTTTATTTTTATTTCCCTTTTTATTTTTTTATTTTTAAAAAACTTTTAACAATTACTTTTGAGAGGCAGAGAAAGACAGAGTGTGAGTGGGGGAGGGCCAGAGAGAAAAGAAAACACATAATCTGAAGCAGACTCCAGGCTCTGAGCTGTCAGCACAGAACCTAACATGGGGCTCGAACTCACTGACTGCAAGATCATGACCTGAACTGAAGTCAGATGCTTAACCCCCTGAGCCACCCAGGCACCCATATTTTCTGTTAAAATTTTTTTTAATTCCTTTTACTATGTTTTATTGTATATATTTTATTCTATTTCACTTTATTACATTTTATTCTATTTTATTGTATACATATTTTTAATTTTTAAACTCTTTCTTACTTTTTTCTTTTCTTTCCCTTTTTTCTCTATTCTATCAAGTTACTTTCAACAAACAGACCAAAACACACCTAGGATCTAGCTTTCTTTTTTCTGTGTTGCTTTTAATTTTTTAATTTTAAATTTTATTTTAGTAATCCATTTTCTTCCTCCAAAATGACAAAATGAAGGAATTCACCCCAAAAGAGAGACCAGGAGGAAATGACAGCCAGGGGCTTAATCAACACAGATATAAGCAAGATGTCTCAACTAGAATGTAGAATCATGATAATAAGAATACTAGCTGGAGTTGAAAAAAGCATAGAATCCCTTTCTGAATGATATAAGAAGTAAAATCTAGTCAGGATGAAATTTAAAATGCTATAACCAAGATGAAATCTTGAATGAATGCCCCAATGGCAAGGATGGATGAATCAGAGCAGCAAATAAGTGATAATAGAAGAAAAAATTATGGAGAATAATGAAGCAGAAAAAAAAGAGGGCAACTAAGGCAAAAGAGCATGATACAAGAATTAGAGAACTCAGTGACTTATTAAAAAGGAATAACATCTGAATCATAGGAGTCCCAGAAGAGAAGAGAGAGAAAAAGGGGTAGAAAGTTAATGTCAGCAAATTATACTGGAAAACTTTCCTAATCTGGGGAAAGACACAGATATCAAAATCCAAGAAGCACAGAGAACTCCCATTAGATTCAACAAAAACTGACCATCAACAAGGCATATCATAGTCAAATTCACAACATACACAGATAAGGAAAGAATTATGAAAGCAGCAAGGGAAAAAAAAGTCCTTAATCTGTAAGGGAAGACAGATCAGGGTTGCAGTAGACCTATCCACAAAAAAATGGCAGGCCAGAAGGAAGTGGCAGGATATATTCAATGTGCTGAATCAGAAACATATTCTGCTAAGAATTCTTTATCCAACAAGACTGTTATTCAAAACAGAAGGAGAGATAAAGAGTTTTCCAGACAAACAAAAACTAAAGTTCATGACCACTTAACCAGCTCTGCAAGAAATTTTAAGAGGGACTCTCTGAGGGGAGAAAAAACAAAACAAAACAAAACAAAACAAGATGAAAAGCAACAAAGAGAAGAAAGGACCAGAGAACACCACCAGAAACTCCAATTTTATGCGTAACACAATGGCAATAAATTCATATCCTTCAGTAATTACTCTAAATGTCAATGGACTAAACACTCCAATCAAAAGACATAGGGTATAAGAATGGATAAGAAAACAAGATCCATTTATATGCTGTTTACAAGAGACCCACTTTAGACCTAAAGACACCTTCAGATTGAAAGTCAAGGGATGGAGAACCATCTACCATTTTAATGATCGCCAAAAGAAAGCTGGAGTAGCCATACATATAGCAGACAACATAGATTTTAGAATAAAGAATGTAACAAGAGATGAAGAAGGGCATTATATCATAATTACGCACTCTATCCACTAAGAAGATCTAACAATTGTAAACATTCATGCCCCAATGTGGATGCGCCCAAATATATATCAATTAATTACAAGCATAAAGAAACTCATTGATAATAATACCATACTCTTAGGGGACTTCACCACCCACTTACAGCAATGGACAGATCATCAAAGCAGAAAATCAACAAGGAAACAATGGCTTTAAATGACACACTGGACTGGATGGACTCAACAGATATATTCAGAACATTTCATCCTAAGGCAGGGGAATATACATTTTTCTCAAGTGCACATGGAACATTCTCCAGAATAGATGACATACTAGGACACAAATCAGTACTCAACAAGTACAAACAGACTGAGATCATATCATGCATATTTTCAGACCACAATGCTCTGAAACTCAAAACCAGCCACAAGAAAAAATTTGGAAAGACAATGAATACTTGGAGATTTAAAAACATACTACTAAAAAATTAATGGATTAACTAAGAAGTTAAAGAGGAAATTAAAAAGTACACGGAAGCCAATGTAAGTGATAACACGACAGCCCTAAATCTCTGGGATGCAGCAAAGGCAGTTATAAGAGGGAGGTATATAGCAATCCAGGCCTTCCTAAAGAAGGAAGAAAAATCTCAGGTACACAACCTAACCATACACCTTAAATAGCTGGAGAAAGGACAGCAAATAAAGCCCAAATCCAGCAGAAGACAGGACATAATAAAGATTAAAGCTGAAATCAATGCTATAAAAAAAAAAACCCAGTAGAACAGATCAATAAAACCAGGAGCTGGTTCTTTGAAAGAATTAACAAAATTGAAAACCCCTAGTCAGACTGATCAAAAAGAAAAAATAAAGGACCTAAAATAAATAAAATCAAGAATGAAAGAAGAGAGATCACAACCAACACTGCAGAAAAACAAATAATTAGAGAATATTATGAGCAGTTATATGCTAATAAATTGGGCAATCTGGAGGAAATGGAAAAATTCCTAGAAACATAAACTATCAAACCTGAAACAGGAAGAAACAGAAAATGTGAACAGACCCATAACCAGTAAAGAAATTGAATTAGTCATCAAAAATCTCCCAACAATGAAGAGTTCACGGCCCGATGGCTTTCCAGGGGAATTCTACCAAACTTTTAAAGAAGAATTACTACCTATACTTTTGAAGCTGTTCCAAAAATATAAATAGAAGGAAAACTTCCAAACTTATTCTATGAGGTTAGCATTACCTAGATTCCAAAACCAAACAGCCCACTAAAAAGGAGATCTACAGACCAATTTCCCTGATGAATATGGATATAAAAATTCTCAACAATATATTAACCAACTGGATCCAACAATACATTAAAAAATTATTCACCATGATCAAGTGGGTTTATTTCTGGGATGCAAGGCTGGTTCAATATCTGCAATTAAATCAATGTGGTACACCACATTAATAATAGAAAGAATAAGAACCATATGATCCTCTCAATACATGCAGAGAAAGCATTTGACAAAAATACATCATCCTTTCTTGATAAAAATCCTCAAGAAAGTAGGGATAGAAGGATCATACCTCAAGATCACAAAACCCATATATGAAAGACCCACCATGAATATCATCCTCAATGGGGAAAAACTGAGAGCTTTCCCCCTAAGGTCAGGAACATGACAAGGATGTCCACTCTCACCACTATTATTCAAAATAGGTTGGAAGTCTTAGCCTCAGCAATCAGACAACACACAGAAATAAAAGCTATCCAAATCAGCAAGGAGGAAGTCAAACTCTGACTCTTTGCAAACGACATGATACTCTATGTGGAAAACCCAAAGATTCCACCAACAAACTGCTAGAACTGATCCATGAATTCAGCAAAGTTGCAGGATATAAAATCAATGTACAGAAATTAATTGTATTTCTATACACCAATAATGAAGCAGCAGAAAGAGAAATCAAGGAATCGATCTCATTTACAATCACACCAAAACCCATAAAATACTTATGAATAAAGAGTTGAAAAATCTATACACTGAAAACTATAGAAAGCTTATGAAATAAATCTAAGAAGACACCAGAAAATGTAAAAACATTTCATGCTCATGGATTGGAAGAACAAATATTGTTAAAATGTTGATACTACCCAAAGCAATCTACATCTTCAACGCAATCCCTATCAAAATAGCACCAGCATTCTTCACAGAATTAGAACAATTCTAAAATTTGAATGGAAGCAGAAAGACCCCGAAGAGCAAAAGCAATCCTCAAAAAGAAAACCAAGGCTGGAGGCATCACAATTCCAGGCTTCCAGATGTATTACAAAGCCATAATCATCAAGACAGTATGGCATTGGCATGAAAACAGACACATAGATCAATGGAACAGAATAGATAATCCAGAAATGGACCGACAAACGTATGGCCAACTAATCTTTGAAAAGCAGGAAAGGATATCCAATTGAATAAAGACAATCCCTTCAGCATATGGTGTTGGTAAAACTGAACAACGACATACAGAAAAATGAACCTGGACCACTATGTTACAACATACACAAAAATAAACTCTAAATGGATGAAAGACCTAAACATAAGGCAGGAAGCCATCAAAATCCTAGAGGAAAAAGCAGGCAAAAACCTCTTTGACCTCAGAAATGGCAACTTCTTACTAAACATGTCTCCAGAGGCAAGGGAAACAAAAGCAAAAATGAACTATTGGGACCTCATCAAGATAAAAACTTCTGCACAGTGAAGGAAAGAATCAGCAAAACTAAAAGGCAAGTGATGGAATGTGAGAAGATATTTGCAAATGACATATCAGATAAAGAGTTAGTATCCAAAATCTGTAAAGAACTTATCAAACTCAACAGCCCCAAAACAAATAATCCAGTGAAGAAATAGGAAAAAAACATGAATAGTCAATTTTCCAAAGAAGACATCCAGATGGCTAACAAACACACGAAAAAATGCTCAACATCCCTCATCAGAGAAATGCAAATCAAAACCACAATGAGATACCACTTCACACCTGTCAGATGGCTAAAATTAACAACTCAGGCAACAACAGATGTTGGCGAGGATGTGGAGAAAAAAGAACCCTTTTGCACTGCTGGTGGGAATGCAAACTGGTGCAGCCACTCTGGAAAACAGTATGGAGGTTCCTCAAAAAGTTAAAAATAAAACTACCCTACGACCCAGCAATTGTACTTATCCAAAGCATAAGTATTTATCCAAAGGATACAGGAGTGCTGTTTTGAAGGGGCACATGTACCCCCAATGTTTATAGCAGCACTATCAACAATAGCCAAACTATGGAAAGAGCCCAAATGTCCATTGACTGATGAATGGATAAAGAAGATGTGGTATATATATGCAATGGAATATTAATGGGCAATCAAAAAGAATGAAATCTTGCCATTTGCAACAACATGGATGGAACTAGAGTGTATTGTGCTAAGCAAAATTAGTCAGAGAAAAATAAATATCATATGCCTTCATTCATATGTGGAATTTAAGATATAAAACAGATGAACATAAGAGAAGGGAAACAAAAATAATATAAAAACAGGGTGGGAGACAAGACATAAGACACTCTGAAATACATAGAACAAACTGAGGATTGCTGGAGGGGTTTGGGGTGGGGGAATGGGCAAAATGGGCAAGGGGCATTAAGGAGGACACATGGGATAAGCATTGGGTGTCATATGTAGGGGATGAATCACTGGATTTCTGAAATCATTATTGCACTATATGCTAACTAACTTGGATGTAAATTTAAAAAAAGAAATCCCCCCCCAAAAAAAGAATATACACACACTACATGCACACAATGGAATATTACTCAGCCATTAAAAAGAATGAAATCTTGCTGTTTGCAACGACTTGGATGGAGTTAGAGTGTTCTATGCTACACAAAGTTAGAGAAATACAAATACCATTTGATTTCATTCATATGTGGAATTTAAGAAACAAAACAAATGAACATAGGGGAAGGGGAAAAAGAGGGAAGCAAACCACAAGAAACTCTTAATAGAGAACAAACTGTTTGTGGAAGGGTTTGGGTTAAATTGGTGATGGGCTAAATTGATGATGGGGATTAAGGAGGGCACTTGTTGTGATGAGCACTAGGTGTTGTATTTAAGTGATGAATCACTAAAGCCTACACCTGCAACCAATTTTACTGTATGTGTTAACTAATTAGAATTTAAGTAAAAACTTGAAATTAAAAAAAAAATTGTCAGGTAATAAGTATTAACAGGCGCTGGGAATGGAGCCTACTCTACAGTCCCCAAGGTGAGGGCATCATAGATCCAATAACACTCCAGCTGCAGACAGAGAAAATCAGTTTCTCTCAAGATATCTAGAACTTTCAAAATGTGGACACTTGCAAATTTTACTTCTATTCCTCCACTGTAAAACCTACTCATCTTTAATCTACCACCCCAAGTCTGAGATGATAGAACACAACTACCTAAGGCAAGTTACAAGTCTTTTCTGGGCCTCAATTTCCTTATCTGTAAAATAAAGGCCTGTATTCATTATGTGTAGAGTACCCTCCTGCTCTAAAAAGGTAAAAGACAGTAAATAGCTTTGAGAAAGAAAAGGTTGTCTTGAAAAGCTGTCTGATTTTTTTTCTGTTGTGAAAAGCTAAAAAACACTCTTTATATCCCCTCTTTTAGTGAATTTGAAGCCACTGTGTGAAACAGGTTAGAAAGAATGGGAGATTGGGATATAATCCACTCTTACCTTCCTCCCCCATTCTTATTCGACTCACAAGGATGTGCTGATTACCTCTGTACCAAGGCTTAGTGAGCCTTTAAATATTTTAAGATGTATGAGACATTATCCCCTGTTCTCTTTTATTCTAATAACAAGCTATCTGGGCCCTCTGCCAATGACCCAATACTTTTGTGCAATTCTACATGAATATGATTTTTCTCTATACCATGTCCACCATTAGGGAAAATAAATAAAACTAACACTGGCCATGATGACACTTATCTCTCTATTGTTTCTTATACAATGAAAGAAAAAATTCATCATTACAACACTGCAACACCAGCAAGAAGACTGGTTTCTCTTGGACTAGAAAGGATAGATTGGGGTTTGTTGTTATGAGTGGCCTGAACAGATGTCACTTGACAGGTCCTTATCTATCAATCAGGAGGTATTTTTATGTCAAAGAAAACTCTCCCCCATTCTGTTCTACAAGTAGAGATTCTGTCCTTTGGGTCCTTAAAAGTTTCTTACAAACCTGTAAATGGTAAAGAGTTAAAGGAAAAAATAAGATCATAGTTCAAAAGCTTTCTAAATTTCAGTCCTAGACACATTAGTGATAGTAATGCTCCTTAGGGAGAAAAAAGGAGGATCAATAAATCAATCTGGAAATAAGAGTTATAATCCATTACTAGAAAATATCTTTGCAGAGAGCAAATGATAGCCTATGAGAATAGGACAGATCCAGAATAGGAACTCAATTTATGATAGATCCTGAGTGGGTGAATGAAGACAGCTGTCCCCTGGCACAGGGGAGTACCCAAAAAGGAAGGACAGAAAAGCCCACACACCTCGGACATAATCTACCCTTATTTCAAGCCACAGGGTCCTTACCCGGTATTTCTTTTCTTGTTCAAATTTTTCTTCAAATTTCCGAATTTTTCGCTTGAGGCTCTGGATGTGCTTGGTGAGCTGGGTAATGGTCTGTGGCTCCTTGCCATCACCACAGCCGCATCGTGAAGAACTTCGTGGCCTGTAGTGATCGCAGGGAGGGAGAGAGTTATCAAAAACCATGGTCTTCCCATAAATATTGCTGCTGGTCTACAAACCAAGCTTCTTGGATTATCAGAGAGGACAGTCCATTATTTGATGACTCTACATGGTGGCATCTGCTCATTAATAGAGACCACTGATCACAGAATTCCATTATGGGAAAATGCAATCAGGGACTTTAATGTACAAATGTCAGAAGATTAGTCTAGGAAATGCATTTCCTAAAGCTTGGAAGAGGCCAAATTAAGACAAAAAGAGACAGCCTGCTGTGGCATCATCCCTAACAGGTTACATGAGAGCCACCTAATAACATTTTTAAAGAAGATATAGGTAAGTAGTTACATTTTCTCGACACAACAGTGCCTTTGTGAATCTAATAAGAAGAATGGACCCCCCCTCCAGAAAATGCATTCACCCTCTCACATAGCCCACACTTTACAGTAGCAATAATCCATTAACTCCCTCAAATCCATCAATAGACAGCCTGCAAGTTCAGATTTGGAAAATTTATTAATGACAGCAGAGGTTACTAAGGAGAAACTAGGATTCCCTAAACATATTTCCAGTCAAGGGATACTCATTTTAGCTTTGCATCAAAATTATTTGTAGATTTTTTTTTTAAAAAAAATGCACAGTTCCACACATTTTTGGAGGAGTGGAGGGCAGCTATTGTAAGCTACCACTTT
Organism: Cryptoprocta ferox; assembly: GCA_028646485.1. Taxonomy (NCBI): domain Eukaryota; kingdom Metazoa; phylum Chordata; class Mammalia; order Carnivora; family Eupleridae; genus Cryptoprocta; species Cryptoprocta ferox. Next base: position 19,047,023 of record CM053561.1, read on the forward strand.
TCTAGAATCTAAGAAGAAATTGAGGTAGACAACTCCCAAACACTACCACAAGCTACCCCTTGAAGCTACTGTTGGTCATGTAAAGACTATTGAGCTCACCAAGAAGGATACTCCTGATATTTGCATAGGTATATTCTTACTTAGGATTCTGATCATTTGGCCAAAAATGTTCAAACATGTAAGCCCTGGGGTATCTTGCATCTCATGACCATTTCCTCCTGAGATGGCAAGACCTGACACAGCATTCCCACCTAGAAAGTACACTGGTTGTTGCCATTCATTGCTCAGGTCTTGCAGTTGCATTTGGTAGGCATGTCTGCACAATTTCAGACATACACTTCATTATAGGTTATAAATGTAGTATTTGAAAAAGTGTATGAAATGAAGATAAGGTTTTCTTACATCATAAACTGCTGAGTACTGGGTGGAGAAGGGGCTGATTCAGGGTCTAAGTTGAATCTCTGACTTTGGCTGAAGATGGAACATCGTGGTGACAGCAGTGGGTTGTCACCATCAGTGATGTGATAGAGCAGCCTGCTGGTCCCGACAGACTGGAGGTCTTCTTGTGCACTGTCTGCTTCATTCTGCCCATCTTTGTGGGCTGGTGCAGGGTCTGAGGAAACAAGATAAATCATTAAGATCCAGAAGTGACAGAGGCCTTGAGATTGTCACGTTCTTAAGATCATAAATGTTTATTATAATGTCTGGCCTCTTTGTCACTTCTTCCTTCTGGGGATATGAAGGGCTTTCAAAGTACTGTCATGTTTATTCTCAGAGAAACTGGATAGAAAATATTACAAAGCCAACAAAAAAAAAATGGAAACAAATTATTTTGGTATAAATTTTAAAATCAGCATAGCCCAAAACTGTAAAAACCCTCTATTCATATATTTGCTTATTTTTAAGGGTGTATTACAAAATATTACAGTGAAAAAAGAAAACAGTAAATGGAGCTGAAGCAAAAGTGGATAGTTGATGAGGAAGAAAATAGATTGGAGAACTGCAGTGAAAAATGGAGAAAGGAAGTAGGGAGGGAGAGGAGAAAACAAAGGAGAAGAGTGGGGAAAGAAGCCTCACAACAGAAAATTACTCAGCAGTGATTAAAAATGATGGAGAACTCTGCTTATCAACATGGAATGATGTTCAGAATATGCTAAATGAAAACCAAAGATTTTAAAACAAAACAGTAATGATTCCATTTAATGTAAAAAGCATATATTTTTGTGTACAAATAAGTACACTAAAAGATAAAAGAAGCTACTTAGCAACTACAAAGCATGGAAGAATTAAAAATGATTCTTTTTCTCCTCTAAAATTTTATGTAGCATTTTATTTTTGACAAAAATAAAAAACAAGGACAAAACAGATCCAAACCCTCTCCCCAGCTATGTCTGTCTGAATTCTATGATCAGTCCCCTTTTATTTTTTTTAATATTTATTTTTGAGAGAGAGAGAGACAGAGAGACAGAGAGACAGAGAAACAGAGAGAAAGCAGGGGAGAATCAGAGAGAAGGAAACACAGAATCTTAAGCAGGCTCCAGGCTCCAAGCTGTCAGAACAGAGCCCAATGCAGGGCTCAAACTCCCAAACCATAAGATCATGACCTGATCCAAAGTCAGACGCTTAACCTACTGAGCCACTCAGATCACTCCCCCTTTAAATGAACTCACTAACCTCCCACCCCAGAGTCAGTAGAGAGTGGGCATACCTGTGCTATGGAGGAAGGGCAGGAAAGTGAGGAATATCAGGACACTGAGTCAGAGTGGGCAGGTGAGAATCTCTACATCATGGGGCTCTAGACAATTATTCGAATAGCAGCCAAAACAAACTTCTGGTCAATTTTGCCCAGCAAACAATTCAGGACAACTCAAGGCGTTCTCTTCTTCTTACTCCCAAATAAAGAGGAAAACAAATTCTTTCTGGGTGAATAAGCAGTTTCTGAAAACACTGACAATTCACTTTTCCAAAATAAATATTTATCACAATTTGGTACCAGATGATTCTTAATCAGGTTTAGAATGGCTCATGTTCTCCAGAGCTTGAAATGCAATTTGCTTTGTGTAACATCAAAGGTCTGATCCCTTGTGTGCTTTCAATTGGCTTCTTCCCTGTTGAGTTTCAGACTGAGAGCCTGGATAATGCTTCCTATTGTGTCTGTGAAGCTTACTGACAGCATTCTATCAGTGGCTGAGCTGTCCAGAAATGCATGAGATGAGGGCCGGTAAAAAGGTGGGGCCACATGAACACCAGTGCCCAGGTATGCAAGCAAGGTGTGCTCATGTGTCTGACAACTCACCATAGGCAACAACCTTGCTAAGAATAATTTACCCAGAAAACATGGTTTGGCAGGAGTTTTAAAGAGTAACAGGAGTAAGAGTTACTAATCAGTAAATAACAGCATATTCTAACAATCACCTTCAAAGCCCACCAGGAGATATACAGGTTCCTTACAAAATCCTTCCATTAAACCATTAGGCCCCAAAAAGAAATGCGTTTTATTCATATTACCTGTTTCTGGGTAGAATCTTTTGGTAATAATGATGGGGAAGAAGAGAATTTTTAGCAAGCACCTGGGACCAGTGTATTTTTGTTCAAATGGGAAAGGTGTGAGGCATTCAGCCCTTCAGCTCAGCTGTGGCCCTAGGGTCAAAATGAACATGAGTCTCTTGGTGCTGTTTTTTAATGCCAAATGGAAGCGCTTGGGCTCCTAGCCATCTGACTAAGTAGAGGCAAGAAGAGAGCTTAGCCTCTGAAACCCACGGGATCCTATGATGGAACTTCATAAGATCACATTTAGAGTGAATGGCTCCTTTTGAACTGCATTACAATTAAGTCCATAAACATGCATGCTTCTGTGGGCACTCATGTCATTTGCTGCCTACTTAACATCCTAACACCCTTGCCCTTGATTTATCACTGGAGGAAGCAGAAAGCCACAAAGACCCAGAAGCACCAAGCTGAAAACCAACAAAAGGTAAAAAATTGGTAATTTGGTAGTGCTTCAGTTATGTGTTCAAACTCACTATTTGAATTGAGAAGTGGTTTAATTAAATCAGATGGTGCATGTGTATGTGTGTGCACTTGCACACACAGAATTATTGAGTCCCTTGCTCAGAAGAGGCCAGCAAAGATTCTGAGGCAACCATTGCTGCTATCATCCCAGGAATAGAGCCAAGGTCAGCACTTACAGACCCTGCTCCTCCAACAGGGAGAAGGTTACTGTGGCTTCTGATGCTTCTCGGTCAAGTATGTTACTTTGTCTTCCAAAGGACGGGGCTACTTACCAGGGTCCATCATGTGATGCGGTGTGGTTTAAAGGAAGGGACCTAGGAACCAGGAATCTTTTTGTGCTTATACTTTCTTGTGAAGTTCCAGGGACTTCCTGACCTCTCTCAGTGTCTTTGTTTGGCCCATCTTACAGGGCTATGACAGGAAAGTAAAAAGAGGTTGCTGCACATTGTGCCTGAAGTTAACAGTACTATGCTGTACACTTAAAAAGTTGTTAAGAGTATAGATCTATGTCAACTATACTTCAGTAAAAAAAAAAAAAAAAAAAAAAGTGTAGATCTCACATGTTCTTACCACAATTTAAAAAAAACTATTTTTCTTCTTTTTCTTTTCTAAAAGAAATATTTTTATTTTCTAAAATTTCTATAATGAATAAATCTTAATTTTATAGGAGGAAAAAAACAATAAATGTTAATATGAAAAACTTTTTGGAAAAAAAAAGCATTCTTGAGAAAGTGAGAACCCCAGGGAGGGCACAACAGAGAGCAGAGATTATGAATTTGAGCCCTAGGTCTACCATTTGTTTAAAAAGTCTTCATAAATGTTGGGCCTTTTTATTTTTTATTTTTTAATTTATTTTTTATTATAGTTTATTGTCAAGTTGGTTTCCATATAACACCCAGTGCTCATCACAAGTGTGTTGGACCTTTTTAAACATGGATTTTTTTTCACTTGTACAATGGAGAGAATGATGGCACCTGCCTCACAAGACTAAGTGAGGATAAGGATGAAATGAAATAAAACTATATCTTCTCCAAAATGTTTGCCATATCCACATAAACCTATTTTTTTTTACTCTCCCTCTGTCTGTCTCTCTTTACATACACACACACCAAACTTATGATGGTTAAATTTACGATTTTTTTATGTTACAATGATGTGAAAGTGATAACATTCAGTGGAAACCATATTTTGAATTTTGAATTTGGATCTTCGTCTAGGATAGCTTTGTGTGATACAATACTCTCTTGTGATGTTGGGCTGTGGCAGTGAGCCACAGCTCACAGTCAGCCATGCAGTCACAAGGGTAAACCACTAGTATACTTAAAACCATTCTCTATACAGCCATTCTTGTTTCCACTTTCAGTACAGTATTCAATAAATTCCATGAGATATTCAACATCATAAAAATAGGCTTTGTGTTAGATAATTTTACTCAACTGTAGACTAATGTGTTCTGAGCACCTATTCAGGTAGGCTAGGCTAAGTTAGGTTGTCTAGTACTCTAGGTGTATTCCATTCATTAAAAAAATTGTTAATGTTTTTTATCTGTTTTGAGAGAGAGAGAAGAGGGTAGGGTGCCAGAGAGAGAGGGAGAGAGAGAACCCCAAGCAGGCTCTGTGTTGTCAGTGTAGAGCCCAACATGAGGCTCAAACTTGCGAACTGTGAGATCATGACCTGAGCCCAAATCCAGAGTCAAGACGTTTAACCCAGGTGCCCCTCTGTGCATTTTTGACTTACAATATTTTCAGCTTACAATGTGTTATCTGGATGTAACCCCATATAAATCAAGGAAGATCTGAAGATCTGTATCTATATCTAGATATAGATACACATACATAGAGAGAACAAAAGAGTACATATTTTATATAAATTAATATATTTACTATGTATTTTAGATGGATAGATAAAATTTCAACCTATAGTTGTTTGTTTGTTTTTTTAATTTCGGCTTCATCTTAAGTTATGGTGGCCAAGAAATAATGAATTTGATGTCCTAGTTACTATTTTTCTTACTAATACACATTAAAATAAAATTCTATTAAAACTAACAATATTTGCCCATGGATCCTTGTCCAGCATATTTGGTGAAACATTGAGATAAGGCATCGAAGCTGCTAAACACAGTAATCATGAGAAACATCATTTTATAATAATTATCATCATCAGAATAAGGAATTGAATACTATGTTCTCTTATTAAACATGAACTACACTCAGAGTCCCTATGGGGTTAATATGGGAAATGAGAACCAATATACCCCTCAACATATTGTCTCTTCTATCGGTTCTTATTTATAAATAAGAATAATCAAATGTAATATTTCTGGAGTGACTCGCTTATGTCCTCAAACGTAAGAGTTTTTGCATGTATTTAATCTTCATAACAACCACATGAGGCTGATAGTAATTTTAAATTCAGATAGAAGGTGATATAAACTATGTTAGCTCCAGGGAGGGTTTGACCAGTGCCCATGGTAGAAGACTCCGCATCTCTGACCCTGGGAGCCAATGAATTTTTCCAGTGGCCCACTTACTGAGCAGTAGGGAACAGAGAAGAGAAATAACTATCATCAGTGTGTGAGGCCAAGAGACCACTTCTGATTTGCTGCAACCACAGAAACAGATGTTGTATTACAGCTGTTTAATAAGTCAGCCAGATTTTAAAATATATCTAATATGAATTTTTAAGCAATTGAAAATTCAAATAAATCTCTATCTGCAACCATTTGAGACGTACTGTTGAAATACAGTTGAATAATAAATTAGCCATAGTCTTGTGGATTTGTTAATTTGCACTGTTGGGTTTACTCTTCATGGTGGGCTTTTATAGGTAGCATTCGGGTACATTCCAAAATGCCAAATGTCAGCCTTTGTTGTATTTAAAAAGCTAGATGAGCCAAAAGTATGTCCATCATTCTAATGAGGTACAAGCATCAGAGTTCTCAGCCTCCCCAAAACGTCTGATGGATACACAGTGGGTTCAGTTTTAGGTATGTTGAATTTGAGCACCTGAAGCCACTAAGAAGTTAGCTATGGGGTTACAAGAGAGAGAACATGGGTAAGCTTGAATTCATCCCAGTAACTAAATCTGGAGAGACAGGTGAGACTGTGTGCTCAGAGACTACCTAGCAAGAGGTGAGCAACAGTATCTCCAAGGTTAGATTGGGTGGGGTAGGAATGAAAGCAGATAAAGAGGGATTCTGGGTTGGTGAAGCTAGCTGAGTTACCAAATGGGGTGTGGGTGGCACTCCAAGTAGGCTTCTTAGGTGCCAGCTTTGGTGGACAGCCACCAGAAACATCAGTGTGGAAAATCTGTCACTGTGAAAGCAGGGCTGGGCCTTATGGCAGGCACTCATGGCGCAGGTCTAAGAGCCACTTTGCCATCATGGTTAAAAGCACAGGATTAAAAAAAATGCACAGAGGCTTAAAAATTTTTTAATGTTTTATTATTTATTTTTGAGAGAGAGAGGGAGACCATGAGTGGGGGAGGGGCAGAGAGGGAGACACAGAATTTGAAGCAGCTCCAGGCTCTGAGCTGTCAGCACAGAGCTCAATGTGGGGCTCGAACTTATGAACCATGAGATCATGACCTGAGCCAAAGTCAGATACTTAACCAACTGAGCCATCCAGGTGCCTCTCACAGAGGCTTTTTATAGGCTCAAAAACACCTAGATTGGAGCCCCAGTTTTGTATGTGTGTGACCTGGGACACATTATTCAATCTTTACATTCTCAATTTTCTCATCTATATAATGGAAATTCATTCATTCAGCAAATGTTTATTAGCCATCTACTGCATGGGAAGGATGACAACAGTATCTACCTCATAAACTGTTGGAGGATTAAAAAGAAGACAAGGAATCTCAAATGCTTAGGACAGTGCCCCAGGGGAGGGGACATAATAATCCATCAATAAATGTTAGTTTCTGTTGTTTTGTATTTAGGGTGGTATCTTTTACCTAGTTGGGAAACTTGGGAGAAGAGTTCGCTGGGGGAAAGAAAGATGAATTCAGTCCTGGATACACTGAGTTAAGAGGCAGGTTTGGTCACCCAGTGCAGGTGCCCAGTAGGCCCTGGATATGTGTAGGTATGGAGCTCAGGAGACAGAGTCCAGCTGGGTTTGATCTCAGCATGTACTTCCCCAATTCTGTCATCTGCAGTGGGAGGCAGAGCTGTGAGCCTCATTTTCATTTTGAAGGAATCAATCTATTGATTTTAATTAAAATGAATGGCTAATAGATGAGGGCATTGGGTTAGCTGAGCAATGAAAAATCCCAAATTTCTCCCTAAAACCCAGAAAAATACATGGATCAAGAAGCCTCAGCTCAGATCTAAATGTATTCCTTATATCTGCTTTTTTATTACAATCTTCTAATTAAATTTCCATCAGTAAATACAGATCCATGTTTTAGGTTTTTGAGTGTTTTTTTTTCTTTTTCGTATTTTTATTTACTGCATGATTATTGTAAGATCAAGTACATTTTTTAAGTAACCTCTACAGCCAATGTGGGGCTTGAACTCATGACCTTGAGATCAAGAGTTGCGTGCTCCACTGACTGAGCCAGCCAGGCACCCCTGTGAATAGTTCTTAAATTAAATTTATTCCCATACCTCTTGTTTCCTTGAAAATTATAAAATGATAATTTCAGAAATACTTTTCCTTGAGTTGTTGTGATTATATCTAACATATGCAATACTTTTACCAAGGAAACATAACATAATATAAATCATAGAAATACCCAAATACATAAATCATCAGGGTATATTGTCACTGATTATTTTATAAGTCCAATCATAACTTATATGCAGTTTCATAATAGACTATAAAGAAGATGTGATATTTACAACAGAATATTACTCAGTGATCAAAAAGAATGAAATCTTGCCATTTTCAATGACATGGATGGAACTAGAGTGTACTATGCTAAGTTAAATAAGTCAGTTAGAAAAAAAATTCCACTCATATGTGGAATTTAAGAAACAAAACAGATGAACACAGGGGGAGGGAAGGAGAAATAAGAAACAGAGAGGGAAGAAAGCCTTAAGAGACTCTTAAATACAGAGAACAAACTGAAGGTTGCTGGAGGGACATTGGATGGGGGGATGGGGTAAATGGGTGATGGGCATTAAGGAGGGCACTTGCTGGGATGAGCACTCAGTGTTATATGTAAGTGATGAATCACTAAATTCTACTCCTGAAATCATTACTATACTATATGTTAACTAACTTGGATTTAAATTTTTAAAAAAGACTTGGAATGACAATAAAATAAAATAAGTTTATTTTTTAGTATTTTTATGGTCTCAAGGAAAAGGAATAAATGATTTCCAGTTAAAAAAACAGTATCAAAAAAAAAAAACAGTATCAACAAAGGCTCAACCAAAGAAAAATCATGTTGTCATTTGGCTAACATGTTGTTTATACTATATACTATTATATTAAACTTCTAGTATCATTTGGGGAAGAGTAAACCATTTGAAATCACCCAGATTTTCAGAATAATAATGTTCAATAGACTTAAGTGTCCAAACAAAATTAAGTACCTTAAATATATTTTAATTTCATACCATAACTAGCTTAGCAAAGTAAGGTCACAAAGTAAAAGAAAAGGGACAGTAAGACAACTGGAATGAATGGAGACAGAGAAAGACAAAGTGGCAAGGTCATGGCTGAGAAAGAAAAGGAGCCAGAAAGCTGTGGGTGCTGGGAATGGGTGAGAAGGAAGGAGAGGCAAGTGACAAAGGTTGAGTTTACACTGAGGAAACATGCAGTGAACATAAGCTTCTAGCCCGTGAAAGACTAAGGTCTTCAGACATTAGTGACTTCTAACCTAAATCAAAGTGAATTCTATCTATGGGCTATAGTGACACAATATGCTGAGGACAGATGTGAGATCTCCTGATCCTGTCATAATGAGAAAGGGAAGAAATCCATTCTTTGCATTGTTTTGGAGTCGAACATTTGAAGTAGGAATAATTCCTATTTTTGGAGGCAGTTTCTACACAGGACCAAACCAAATGTCCGATTTGGGAAGGAAACAAGCAATCTTCTAGACAAATCTACCAGGTGGCTAAATGAAGCTTTGTTACTTTATTCTCTGATTATTCAAGAATTATTCCTTTGCCTATATGCATACTACCAAAGAACAGTTGAGAAATAAACAAGGGGAGTGGCCAAGGCCAACAAACAACTTTTTCCCTCCTTGTGTCACAAAAGTGGAGCCAAATTCTCAGATTACAGAGCTCTGCTTGAGTGGTGGGACCCGGGAAAAGCAAGCATCTATCACTATCCACAATAGTGTCCAAGATTTGGAAGCATCCTCTTGATATATAGAGAAAGCTGGATATTGTGCACTGATTATTCTTCAGGCTAAAAGACTCTCCAGGTCCTCTGGTCAACTCCTGCACAATTGACCACCTCAGTGGTACAGCTGATAAAAATCTATTAAGATAACAAGCAATCTTTGAAAGCATTTTCATTTATAAGCAGATGTACTTCACAAAGCAGAAGAAAAATTGAATATACAAAGCAAACAGGAAGACTATTGAAGGAAATTCTAATCTTCAATGGGGATCTGTATCTTTATGAGCCTTATCCAATGTCAGTTAGGAAAATTTATTCAGAAACGTTAGTCCCAAATCTCCACATAGAGCCACAGAAAAGTATGATCCTCATGGAAATGGAGGAGACAGTAGAGGCTGTTCACCCTGGGCTTGGGGGTGGGGAGGTTTGGGGCATCCAGAACGGTGTCAGACATCAAGTGTCTGGGCATGATATATGGGTAACTATGTGAAAGAGAAAAGGAGTATGTGAAAACTCTCTTTACTGTCTGCTCAATTTTATATAAACCTAACACTTCTTTAAAAAATTAATTTAAAAAACCCCATGACTATAAACCTACCAGTTAAAAGCCTGGACTCGTGAGTCAGAGCCCCAGACTTGGTCTGATACTACACTTGATCTTAGCCAAATTTCTGAGATGCAATCAGACTTGGTCTGAGATGCCATTTGCTCACAATTATTATTGTGCCAAGAGCCTTGGCCAGGTAAGGCTCTTCTAACTCAGAATCCTCATTTATAAAGAGTAGCAGGACAAATGGGATAACACTTGTTACCATAGTCCTTGACCTGTCTTAAAAACTGAATTTAAAAATCTTGTTAAAAATAATCACCTAGCAGTTTTTTTTTTCCTTTCTCTATAAAGCAGTTACAGAAACAGCCTGAGAGAATATACAGTCTTCTATGAATTTTGAAATCATTAAAAAATACTTTCCTTGGAAAACAAGGGATTAATGTGAAGCCCCCTCTTTCAGACAATATGAAGATGACAATAAAAGTATCAGGGAAAAATTATTAATAGTAAAGATAATTTCTAGCCAAGTTATGTCATAGGTTCAGCACAGGATAGGTTTCATGGTAACAAAGGTAGTTTCAACTTTATTAGGAGGTAATTATTCAACCATCAACTCTATAGATTATTGCTGTTATAAATGCCTTTTGCTGAAGGAAATTAGTGTAATGTCAATCATATGTAACACTCTAGAGGGGACTTAGGGAATGAACAATACTAATGGCATTTCCACACCTTAAAAGTAGTTAGAATTATGACAGTAGATAGTTAAAGACAAGTGTAAGCATTACCAACTGGGAAAAAAGGCAACATAAGCTCTGATGATGGCAAGAATGCCCAGGTTTTTAAAAAATTAGAGCTGACATTTATTGAGCATTTACTAAGAGGGATGTGCTAAGTGCCTCATATTATTATGCTACAATATTCTTGTAATAATCCTAAGAAGTAGATAGTATTCTTTTTTCCCATATTAAAGAAAAGGAAACTGATGCACAGAGAGATCAAATCACTTGTCCAAGATCACCCAACCTGCTCATCAAGTTCTGCAAAGAATTATGTTTCTGAACAATGCAGAGCCAATGAATATAATTTATTTGGGCTTTCAAGAAATACATGGCATGGTTTTTATATCAGAAGTCGTTTAAAAATAAAACCAAATGGTGATTGAGATAAATGTTTTGCAGTGGATTACAATATCCATTTAACAATATGCAGCAAAGAACAGAGAAGATTAATATCTTTATGATGGAAATGTAAGTACTAATCCTTGCAAATGGATCCTGGATTAATCTTATTTTACATTTCAAAAATGACATAGAAAAGATAGTAGAGTTGTGAATCTGTATTTGCAGATAATATTGATATTTTTCAAACACTAAAATGCTAAGCAACCACAAAAGCAGCTCACAAAGCATGAAGAAGTTCAATAGTGACAGACGACCTTCAACGTGGGCCAGTAGGCAATGCAGCTGGAGAAAACTAATCCATGTACTCTTAATAATAAGCACTGAACTATTAGTTTGGTGGGGAATGGGATTTTGGGAGCTCTCATGGAATACAGTGCTATGACAAAAAGGCAAAGTAAAGAGCATGCATCTCTAGGAAGAGTTTGGAAATCAACATAACAAGCATAATATTTTGTAATTCATAAAACACCCCCATGCCCATATTTTTTAGATATTAATTCATTTTTTGTTGAGTTCATTGTAGCTTCACATGTAGTTGTAAGAAATAATAGGGGGATCTCTTGTACATGTTGCCAATTTCCCCCAATGGTGTCATATCTACAAATAAAATTCTATTTGACTCCATCTGGAATACATTATGCAGGTCAGGTAAATGCATATCAAGAAAGGTACAGGGTTATAGAGATGGTTTAGATCAGAGGACCTGAAATAAGTATGAGAAGAGGGGTTGTAACAGGTTAATCAACTATAAATCTAGGTCCCTTCAGGTTGACAAAACAAAGTCAGGAGCAAAACACATTAGTAGAATATATAGGTTGGTTATGGGCTTAATTTCAAACTCTAGAATATTAGAACTATGAGGACTTAATATTTAGACTGGATAGCAAATAGTATAGCGTGAAGCACTAAACTGTGGAGTCTGACTGGGAAACCCTCCCTCCCATTTCCCCCCAACCTGTACCACTTAGTAGCTGTGGGGCCTTTAGCAAGTTACACTAACTCTCCAAGCTTATTTCCTCATCTTCCATCTGGGGATAATAATGGCATCTACCTCATTCAGTATTGTGAACATAAAACAGGGAAACCCATGTAACAATGTCTGACACAAATGAAAATTCCATTGTTAGTGATGCTAATAATATTGATGGTATGCCTTTAAAAGCTTTTAAAGGGGTGTTTCTTTTTTTTTATTTTTTTAAATCTTTATTTATTTTCAAGAGTGAGACAGAGAGAGACAGAGTGTGAGCAGGGGAGAGGCAGACACAGAATCTGAAACAGGCTCCAGGCTCTGAGCTGTCAGCACAGAGCCTGATGTTGGCTCAAACCCACGAACTGTGAGATCATGACCTGAGCCAAAGTCAGAGACAACTGACTGAGTCACCCAGGAGCCCCTAAAGGAGTGTTTCTGAACCTTGGCACTATTGACATCTTGGACCAGATAATCCTTTGTTGGGGCAGTGGGGTGGACATTGGGGGGTTCTTTGCATTGCAGGATGTTCAGCAGCATCCTTGGCTTCTACTCATTAGATGTAGCACTCACCTTCCAGCTGCAATACTGAAAATGTCCCTAGATATTGCCAAATATCCTCAACGTAGGAAAAGGGGAAGGTAGAGAGATGCAAAAAAATCAACACTGACTGAAAACCACTACTTTAAAGAAACCAAAAAGATGAAGTACTACTTTCTACAGTGGTAGCCATTTCTTTGTTAAAGCAATAGGTGGTACATACTGAAAACATAAAAAGGTTCAGGAAGGACTTGGAAATAATATACATACACACAGACCCATACTGAACAAAGTTCCTAAATAATATTTGGAATTCTGTGCACTTACAAGGTTGAAGTAATGGACCTCCTCTTACTAACTTTCAAACAGTGTCTGGGCTGCTGCCAGACAGAATGAAACACTGTTATATAGATGCCCACCTAATGGGATACTTGAGATGCCCCCTTTTCCAGAAAGTCAATAATAAACTCCACCTGCAGCAAGGACATATTGCAAGGCACCCCCTAGAGAAGCTCTAGGGCACTGTGCTTTAGATTCTAGAAAATCTCCAGGGGGAGATTTTCAAACATGGAGATTTTCAGGCCTCATCCCTACATTTTAATTTTTCCTTTTAAGGTAGAGAACCCAGACATCTGTAACTTTAATAATCCCTCCCAAATAATTGGAAACTTCTGGTCAAGTGGAGAAATGTGAAATGTGAGAGAGAAAGTCAGTTGCTCTTTAACTCTGCCCCATCTTAACTTTAACATCAGGAAGAGACCTACAAACCATGAAGAACTCTTTATGGGAATAATTAAAGCCTGTAAATAGCCTGTATTAGTTTTTTCTAATAATCAACATTAGGAACAAGGCTCTTACCCAAATAGTTCAAATTGAAAATCAATATTTTACAGTAAAATAATTAATTAGAGGGGCGCCTGGGTAGCTCACTCAGTTAAGCATCCGACTTTGGCTCAGGTCACAATATCACAGTTGGTGAGTTCGAGACCCACATCAGGCTCTGTGCTGACAGCTCAGAACCTGGACCCTGCTTTGGATTCTGTGTGTGTGTCTCTCTCTCTGCCCCTCCCCTGCTCACGGTCTGTCTCTCTCAAAAATAAAAACATTGAAGAAATTTTTTAAAAAAGAATTAATTAGAAACTGCTGGGGCATTATTATTTCTAGTAATAAGTCTTTAATTATCTCTGGTGCAGTTTTTGCTACAAACTCCATACCATCAATCACCTGTAGTCACACAGAACAGGGGTTACTATGCTTAGTCGTGTGGAACAAACAGTCCTTCTGCAAACTTTGAAAATGACAAGCAGTAGAAAAGACAATGTTGATTCCATTTTCTGTTCAGCAACACCAGAATAGATACTAATGCAACAGACGTAGCATTTGCTTCAACTGTAAGAGGCTATTGATGCAGTTAGAGGGATTTTTGAGCCTAAGTGCTGTGGGGGTTTCCATATCAAATCAGGTAATTTGCAACATAAAGCTAGGGTGACCAGATTGTCACAGATTGCCTGGGACTAAGAATTCTAAGCATGTGTGACTTTTAGTGCTAAAACTGGGACATTCTGGGCAAACCATGACAATTGGATACCGTATGTACAGTTTTGAAGTTGTCTTGCACATGGTTACTTCTCTCACTTTTTTCTAAGGGCCTCCACACCTACATCCCTTAAATCTGTCCCTATCCCTTGCCCATGTCCCATCCCATCCATTTCTAGCCTGAGGACTTGGGTACTTGAGCACCTTCCTTCTCCTGAAGTAAATGGACTGAGCCAACTGGTCACTGATCCTGAGTTGTCATGTCCATGTGGTCCATGAAACTGAAGTGAAGCAGTCAAAGAGACCCTGAGAGAACCTGATGTTTTCTCTCATAATTCGACACTTAAATAATGGTTCCCACCACTTTGTAGTGTTTATGAAATATAAATATTACAAGACTTCTACCCCAGACTGTCTGAAGATAAGGACAAAGAACCCCATGCTTACAAAGCTTTATGGTAATCACGATGTTCAGGAAGGCTCACAAACACTATTTAGAACACAGTGCTCCTCCAGGGGTACCATGAAATGTGTTTTTGCTGCAAGTGCAGTTTATAATTGCATTGCCAGAATGGGGATGCTTTTCAGGTATTTAACTAGGTAGGACTGATCTTTGCAATACATAAACCCAAGTTAAAACCCAATAGTTTGATATCAAGATGTAGAGACTATAATGCTTTGTTTAGACTATAATTTCAAATGCCTACTGCAAAAGTTTTACTTTACTGGTCATGTCTTAATTGAGTCTAAAGGAAGCTTGAAACCTATTTATGTCAAACCAATTTATATTTATAAATATTTGAATCGTGAACTAGTAGCATATTATGTCTAGAAATTCCTATAAAAATCACCCCTTTGGGTTTTGTCTTTGTTATACCAATTACTGATATCAACAATAACTAATTGAATATTTATATACATGTAAGGCTCAGGGCTAGATGTTAGACTTTGGGAAAAGAGAAAATTTTAAATTGCTATATTCCTTTATAGACTTATGGCCATTTGTAATATTTTTATGTGATCACACTCTCAACAGGGATTTATAAACACATAAAAACTAGTTTCGAGGTGTTCAAAGATCACTCTAGAAATCCCTTCACAGGCCCTAAGCCTCTAAAATGAGCAAACATTTCTTCCTTCTGAGTGACACATGGATTAGAAATATAGGACTTTCCTATAAATACTTATCTTGGAAGCCAGTGAGTCCAAATGATCCCATAAATTAATCTGTGAAAGCCTATTCTAAATGCACACCACTTTGGCAACATCCCTGCCAAAGAAAAAGACTCTTTAGGTCCCTAAAAATATCTAGCAGGTGGTTTCCATATTGTGTCAAAGGGTTATTGAAAATTAGAGAAGAAACACGTCAAAGTAACACAAGATTCAATATAGGGGCTGGAGCTTCTTCACTCTCCCCATATCAAGTTTCATGGACTCATTTTAGCTACGAGACTCCTTATTCATAAAGTCTACAAAGGTGAAAAACATCAAGATGGGTTATATCTTCGAAAACTTGTGAGAAATCTTGACTGGTGTGTGTACATACATACATACACACACACACACACACACACACACACATATACACACAGAGTGAAAACCCCTCTTTTTCATAGACTCTCTTGGAAGGGCTCTGGAACATCTCAGATTCACTTACATTTTGTAAATTCAGCACCCAACCCACAAGTCTCCTCTGTAAGGAGTCTTCCGTCCATTTCTGCCATTTAACACTTAACATGAAATGTATTGATGGTTCCTTTCCATGGGCAATGCCTACATAAACTCAGTATGTATTTCCATTATAAAAGGAGTGTTAATAAAGTTGTCCAAAATCCTGTCCATCCAGAATGAGAAAATGCAAAACTATTCCTGACCTTTGGAGAATATAAGACACATACACGCACTTAAAAGTCATGATGTAAAATAAATAAATATATACATGTGTATATATACATCCATATCCAACATGCAAATATTATACAACTCTTTGCCAGTTACTTGTGTAGCTACACAAAACATCAAATAACTCAAAAGTTAATTTATATCTGGCTTAAGATTTATTTTTGTGTTTTGTATGTTGTTTGTTGGGGTTGGTAGAAGAAGAGTGCGTCTAATAATCTGACTTAAACCTCTAATTTGATTGACATTGGGCCCTGCCCAATTTTACTTGACTCTCATCCAAATACAATGGCCAGTGGAGCAAGGGTAGCTCACCAGGCAATAATGACACCCAATTGGCCACCTGCATCCATGAGGAAATAATTTACCATTTACCAGCAGGTTTGCACCTGGCCTTGGTGTCCTTACTATGAAGTGTATTATTTCACAGGTTTAAGAATTTAATATAAAATATATAAAGTACTTAGAACAGTGCATGGATCATAAAAGTCTTCAATAACAGTAGCTACTATTTTTATTATTGGGCACTATTATTAATATGCTAATTGTTAATATTCTTAATAAACACTGGAGGTGATGGTTTTGCCTACTTAGACCATATGGACCTGTTTTAAATAGTAATGTTTTATTTATTTAAAAAATATTTTTAATCTTTATTTATTTTTGAGAGAGAGAGACAGAGTGTGAGTGGGGGAGAAACAGAGAAAGGGGAGACACAGAATCCAAAGCAGGCTCAAGGCTCTGAGCTGTCAGCACAGAGCCTGATGTGAGGCCCAGACCCACAAACTGTGAGATAATGACCTGAGCCGAAGTTGGATGCTTTACTGACTGAACCACGCAGGTACACTTAAACAGAATGTTTTAAATGAGCTATTAATAATCATACTGAAACACATTATCTTTTTAAATCTCTTCTTTCAATTCTTGGAGATAAAGGACATTTCATGAAGCAAGTTCACCTAAGCCAATTTTACAATTTTGCAAACTCTGATTTATTTGTGTTACAAAAGATGTGCTCTCATTTCTACTCATATAAATTAGTGTTTCTTTTCTATCTAAATCTTTCAGGGAGCATTAGTTTGCTTTCTGCTTACTAGTCAATATACTATCCCTGGAATTAAAACCAGAGAAACTATAAGGCAAATGAGAACAAATTTTGAGATTTCAACACAGAGGTTAATGCTAAAAAAAAAGAGAGAGAGAGACAAAAAAAAAAAAAAAAAAAGACAATATAGGATCAGAATGAGCTACACCACTGACCACTTTCCCTGTGTTGATGAATCATCTTACAAGTAGGTAATAGAAGAAAGGAAGTAGTGTTAAAACTCTCCCATCACTGAATACCTCAAAAATACCATGAGAATCAAGACAATACAGATTATCAACATGCAGTGATAGAAAATAAGCATGCCACTTGTAACAGGAGGCCAATCAGGAATTCATTAGGACCAGGAGTAGTGGTGGGTGTTTTTCAACTGATACCTATTTATGCATAGTCTGACACTTGGCCCCCAGCTGGAGAGAATGCTCTGTATCAGAACACACCTCAATTCCTCCTGTTTCCTCTCAGCTCCCCCACTGCAACTTAAGCATTTCTTCAGCTTTTCTGTTGCACTAGGCATGGTTTCCCACAAGAGGCCAGGTTTAGGAGAAAGCAGCAAGAGGCTGAATTATCCTGATAGTAGACGTGAGGACCTCCCCCCACCTCAGCCTCTTACCTGCAGCATCTGCACCTTCTGCAGGCACACTCTGGGTCGACGCTGTGGCTGGGTCCTTGAATCCATGCACCTGAGCATCTTCTTCCTGGTTTGTCAAAAATGCAGAGCACAGATCAGTTTCCAGGGCTTGGAGCTTGAGCAAGGAATTCTGCCAGCAAAAGCAGAACATTAGGCTAAGTAACTGCCTAATACACAACAGTGAGTCCGCAGCTTCCGCAGAACACTTTCCTCCAGCGCCTAGCAGGGGGAGGATCTCAACCACAGCTGCTTCGGGCAGAGCTGATTGTACCGGAATCAGGTACACATAATTCCACATGCAGCCTCAGTTTATGCCTCATTTCAATCCTAACCTTTTTGGCTTTATATGTCACATATGGGACTGGTGATTTCGTCAGCAAGAGACGCTGCACCAAGAGAACCAATCTGAGATGGTATCTGCTTTCCCGGTGCTTGAGGCTTTAGGCTTTGGAAGTGTTTCATTCATTGTGCTGACATCAGGAGCAAGTGATATTAGGCCCCTCCCAGGCTACCATTCATAAAAGCCAGTATCCCTTAATCTCTGAAGACTGCAGCAGACCGCAGTGCATAAAGAGTTACTGCTGCAGAGGCTGCCTGACATCTGGGAGGTGCTTCTGGGCTCCCGGATCTACATCTGTATGTGTGTGTGGTGGGGGGGGGGGGTATAGGCATGCATGTGTGCGTGTATTCTGAAGTTGCTTCTCTCACATGGAATGGCTATCACTGCCTTTTTCAAGAACAGAGTGGAGGGAACAAGGCAGAAGTCCCTGGTCACTGAGTGTAATCCAGCCACTGAGAGAGAAGCAATTTCTGAGCTCCCAGAACAACACTGCCCCACCCCCTTCATTCCCCATTTTAAATTTCTCCCATGGTTCTTAATAAGAACCGAGTCATACAGGGTGATGCACATATCCTGCCATGATGCAGATGCCCAGCAAATTAATTCCCCTGACCAGGTGAAAGTGAGTCATGCCGGAGGCCTTGGCCAGGAGCCACTCCCCTGCAACAGCAAAGCTCTGCAGGCCTCAGTAGCTCCTCTACCCACAGAGCTCCTGGCAGGGGTAGCTACCTGGAGTGGAGCCAGTGATCCTGTGCCTACTATGACCCTCCCATACACACATACACACACACACACACACACACACACACACACACTGTACTTACACCCTACCCCCACACACTTTCATACCCAACCATCACACCCTGCTCCATACACATACCCCCACTCCTATTCCACACATACCCTCACACCCTACCCTGTGTATACCTTCACCCCTGTTCTCCACATCCTCATGCCCCTACCTTAGCACTAATTTGCACATACACTGTAACCCCCAAATAACTCCATATACACTCTCATTTCTACCTTTCACACTTATCCCTTATATCCCCTACTACACACACACACACACACACACACATGCACACAGAAACACCCTACCTTACACCCAACATACAGCCTCTTAATCAACTCCCACTCTCACATCTATTCAGTACACACACACTCCTACCCCCATATACACACTCCCACCTTACCTTACATAAGCCCCTATCCCCAACATCTCCTCACACTGAACTCCTTCCCTTATACAATACCCACTCCCACACCCATACCCTCATCCATGCTGTTGATATGAGCAAATATGAGCCCACAGCAGTGTTTTCAAAGTTGTTCACTGCTAAGTGGGCTCCAGGTACCTCCTGTGCTATCCTCAGAGATGAAGGTACACACCTCTGTGCTTCAGGGGCTGCTCATTGAGATCACACAGCTCAGATGAGGTATCTACCTGAGACCAGATCACTTTTTTACTGCTCTCTCCTCCTTTCTGGGATGTTCTCCCAGCAGGTGAGTGTGGAAGTAAGAGCCTCAGGTTACTGACAGAAGGTACAATAAGGGCACCAAGTTTCTGAAAAGAGTTCTAAGCATCTGGGAAGCACAAAGAACAATTCCAGGCAAGATTCCTACTGGAGGACCTTGGAGATCAGTGTGACCTTTAAAAAAGAGCAAAAGTATTCTGAAGATTAAGAAATGATGCCACGAGAATGTAAAGTGGTACAGCTGCTATAGAAAACAGTATAACATTTCCTCAAAAAATTAAAAAAGAACTACCATATGATCCAGCAATTCTGAGACTGTATATATACCCCAAAAGGATTGAGAGCAGGGACTCAAACAGATATTTGTACACTTATATTCACAGCAATATTCACAGTAGACAATAGGTATATTGTGGGATGAATTGTGTCTTCCTCAAATTTATATGTTGAAGACCTAACCCTCAGCATAACTGTATTTGGAAATTTTAATGGTAAAATGAAGCCTAAGGTTGTGGTCCTAATTCAGTATGATTGGTATAATTATAAGTACAGAGAGAAAGAGACACCAGGGATTCACACACAGAGGAAAAGCCACATGAGAAGGTGGCTGTTTGCTAGCCAAGGAGAAAGACTTCAGGAGAAACCAAATCTTCCAGCGCCTTGACTTTCAGCCTCAAAACTGTGAGAAAATAAGTGTTTGTTGTTTCAGCCACCCATTCTTTTTTTTAATGGCAGCTTTAACAGAGTATTGGCAGACTAATACAAGGTAGAACCAACACAAGAATCCATTGACAGATGAATTGCTAAAATGTGATATACATATAATGGAGCATTATTTAGCCTCAAAAAGGAAGAAAATTCTGATACATGTTACAACAAAGATGAAGCTTGATGACATTTACTACGTGAAATAAGACATTCACAAAAGGACAATATCTAGGGTAGTAAAAATCATAGAAAATGGTGGTTGCCAAGGGTTTGTGGTGAAGGAAAGGAAGTTAGGTTTAATGGGTACAAAATTTCAGAGTGGGAAGATGAATTAAAGTTCTAGAGATGGATGGTGGTGATGGTTGCATAACAATGTAAGTGTACTTGGTACCAATGAACTGTATGTTAGAAAATGGTTAAAGTGGTACATGTTATATAAATATTTTACTACAATTAAAAAAATAAAAGTGAAGAGAAAGAAAGAAAGAAAGAAAGAAAGAAAGAAAGAAAGAAAGAAAGAAAGAAATTCCTCCCCTCCATTTAGAGGGAGGATGTAGAACCAGCCATTTCTTGCAGACTCCATGTTTTCTTGTATATTCTACAAGCAGAAAAAGACATGTCAGCTTTGCTACATCCTATTCATCTGACTTTGGGCAAGCATCTGGGCTATTCTAAACCTTAATTTCTTCATCTGTAAAAAAAAAAAAAGGCAATAATAACAGTAACAATGACACCTGTTGTAAGAATTAAATGGAAGAATGCATGAAATGCACTTTGTACAGCACCACCATATAGTAAACACTCAAGGACTGAACACTGGGTTTATTATGAATTATCTCCACACCCCAGAGGCTTCTGGGTAGAGCTCTGGTCACGTGCAAGGCCAAACTCTACACCAATTCTGAGGCCTTGACTCATAACTTTGTCTCCCAGGGCCCAAATCTCTGCATCTGCCTATAAACGGCCTGAGACTAGATGACTTCTAAGTTCCTTTCCAACTTTATTTTTTTTAATTTTTAAATGTTTATTTTGGAGATAAAAAGAGCACATGAAAAGGGGAGGGACAGAGAGAGAGAGGGAGACACAGAATCTGAAGCAGGCTCCAGGCTCTGAGCTGTCAGCACAGAGCCCAACATGGGGCTCGAACCCACGAACTGTGAGATCATGACCTGAGCTGAAGTTGGATGCTTAACCGACAGAGCCATCCAGGCACCCCCTCCTTCCAACTTTAAATGAAAAAAGAAAAGCAAACATGCATATACTGAGGATGGTGCACAGAATCTGGCACAGAGTGGGTGCTTAGACAATGTTTCTGGAACTGAATGAAGCTTAAATAGCAAAGAATTTCAATGCATAGGACTATGTCGGCTCACATTCAAATTCAGAGGCTTCTGAACTCCCACAGGGAGTGAGGTATAATGCTGAGACCCAGTTATGGCTAGTAGTGGTAACCGCGTTGTCATCCATATTCCTCTCCCACTTTCTCCCTCCCTTGTACTCATACTGAAGCAAAATCAAGACTTGCTTGATTAAGTTTGCCAAAGGAGATCCATCTGCATGGCTTGTTTATTCCCTTCTGAGAAACCAGATAGGAGTACGATTAAAGGAATGGAGAAGAAAACAAGTGACAAATTAAACAGGAGAGAGAAGATGAAGGTCTCAAGGGACAAATAGAAGGGAAATAAATAAGCTACTTATAGCAGCTGAGGACAAGAAAGCAAAATGGAAGAAACTCTGTAGACCAGCTGTCATCAACTATATCCCTTCCCCACCCCAAACTGACCCATTACCTGAAGATGACCTGCTGCTCCCCAGTGCAGGAACAGAAAGTGGAAATTTGGACACTGTGTGTGGAACAAGTCCATAAAGGGATACCTCTCTTGATAACCAGGAAACCATAACAGGGAATGAGACTGGGGACTTTACCTGTGAGCAATCTATGCCACTGTCACATGTCCTTCCAGTGGGCAACAGAAGACATCTGGCCAGTCCCATCAGGGCTGAGCCCCACAGAGCCACCCTTGAGAAGGCCCATGGAAAACTCATACTGCACGCACAATAATCATGCTTCTACAAAGATGTAACACCACACAAGCAGCTCCCAGGCTCTAGCAGCTTTCAATGCACAGAGAGATGCACTAGGCTCTGGTGAGACTGATATCAGACCCTTCCCAGTGAGGCTTCCGCTCTCTACTGGGGAGACAGCCAGAAAACAAGGAAGCAAATCAAACAATAATGTCAGTTACTACTGTCATAGGTTGATGGAGGAAAGAAACCATAAGCCCAAGGAAAGAGTAAACACCTGTTTCACTCTGATAATCCCTGACTTTGTTCTTTAATGTAGGAACATGCTCTTGCCCTACAGAAAAATTAAGGACAGTAAATTCCTGGTGTCCTTGTGCTATCTCAATGCAACTCTTCTCTCACTAGGACC
The DNA here is from genome assembly GCA_028646485.1 of Cryptoprocta ferox. Classification (NCBI taxonomy): domain Eukaryota; kingdom Metazoa; phylum Chordata; class Mammalia; order Carnivora; family Eupleridae; genus Cryptoprocta; species Cryptoprocta ferox. The sequence continues at coordinate 19,069,709 of CM053561.1, forward strand.
TCCACCCTCTGTGAAGCTGCCCCCAGCCCATCTCTCAGGGCCAGCCTGCTGGCATTTTTCCATATTTATATTCCAAGTCTCCATGAATGGATCTCTAGGATCTGCAGGAAAATTGAACAAAGGCTGATGGATCTTCTAAAGAAAAATGATCACCTCTCTTTCCCACCTCTTGCATCTGGGTATGAAAAAAACCAAAGAGAAGTCTGTGAAACCTAGGTGTGGCTTTCTAAAAGCTAATTTTTCTCTTTTACGTAATGGAAAATATGCTACTTGTTTTAGAAAATACTATACTCACTTTTCTCTCCTATGCAATTACCAAATCCCTCTTTAGTTTGGTTGGAATGGAGAGCACCCACACAGGCTGGATTGTTAAATACTATTTTAAGGTGACTTTGTCTGCAATTCACCAGTTGCAGAGTGGGACAGCTTACTTTTAATTTCTGTGAAGAGGTTTAGTGGGCCTCTCACATCCCTTTATCTAAGAATTGTATACAGATTCTCTATAGTGATGTGAAGATTAAACTGGAAACTTGTTAAAAGTTGGGGATACAACTGGGTCTTTGAACATCCCCAGTTCTACTTACCATTCTTCTTCCCTGATTTTAATGTTTTCTATGCATATTTCCTCCATTACCCACCTCTCTAACACACACACACATACATACATATGCATATACAGTATTCTTTCTTTCCATTTGCTTTCTGACCCCACCTCCCCAGGCCTGATTTAGCTATAGTTGCTTCACAGTCAAATTTCTATAAATTTCTTGAGCCAGTTATGATTACCTTATCTAAATAGGGCCCCTCAATTTCTCTGTTAGCATCTCATTTATTTTCTTTCTAACACTCAATATAGTATGTAAATTCATTCATTTCCCCACTTGTTTATTGGCTCTTTCTAGCTCCAAAAGGGCTGGCAACATGCTTCCATTGTTCACCATACCTAGCTGCCATACCTAGCACAATGAGTAGGATAGGAGCTAACCAATAAAAAGACTGCCATTCTATATTAAGTTTTATTTCCTGGACTCTTTAGGCCCTTCTGAGTACCAATTTCAAGCTGCCCTGCTGCCCTGCTGCCCTGCTGCCCTGGTCCAGAAAATTTAAAATCATTACAAATCACTAGGGAATTTGATAAAGATGTGCATTCACACAGGGACTGCCCCAGAGATTCAGATTCTGTGGTCCAGGGCAGGGCCATTTAGATACAGAAGGTCCAAGATATATAGTTTGAGAGATGTAGTCCTATTCCCTGGGGACTTGGCCCACTCTAAATGCTGTCTTGCTTGCCTGCCTATCTCCACCTGTACCCAGGACAATCGCTTTTCCATGACTCCTGGCCTTCTGACACCCTCATTATTCTCCTGCCCTGGACTCCCCTTGAGGGCTGCTCCTCTGCCATCCCCCCACTCTGCACACATACCAGTACACATAAAGTATGAAGTGCTCGGAAGCAAGGCAATGTTGCCTCCTGAATTGTTTCTGATCTCTGAATGTTCCTGCCAAAGAAGTGGGACTTCTCTCAATGGTAATGGCTATAAGAAAATGCCAAATTGACCCTTCCCTAGAAAAACTGGGCTTTTGGCTAATTCCTTTGGAGACTGTGTTGCTTATATTCCAGCATGCTTTCCAGCCAGGTCTAAATGAAAGATGACACGCCTCAGCTCAGCTTCCCTCTGCTCCAGATGTTCAGCCATCACTCCCAAAATCCCCTATGGAGAAATTCAATGTACGAGAACAACCTATTCACTTCTAGGGGCCCTTTGCTGACAGGAGGATCCAGTTCATATTCTGATGTTATCAGGACTTCTTTTTAAACAAGGACAATACCATCACAACACACAATAACCCAAACCAAATTTCCTTTTAGATGGATGATTTCAACCTGGGAAGGGGGAGTCCTGTACTTCATTTCATCTCATTGTGATGTCCTTGTTATGTTCACCTTGGTGAATAAATATGAAAATGAGATGTTTGGGAGAGAATAATACAGTTTTATGAACTCATTTTAATTCAGGACTCTGAGCTTTTCTAGATGATAAGATGATTTTCTAAAACTACAATGTGTCTCATTTTCGATTCATAGTGTGGACTTCAATACTTTCTCTTTGAAGCTATTAGTACTTAAAGCTATCCAAAAGGACAAGTATGAAACTGAATACCTCCCCCCACAAAATCGTATTTTCCAAAACACCAATTATAACCCAAGGGCTGGAGTCCACAAATTTAGTCCGTATTGTAACCCATACATTAATTCTTACTGGTATTTCTGTTCCAATTTTTTGAGCTCTGAAAAACATTCTGCTTAAAAAATAAATTCAGTAAGATAGGGTGGTCTACAATGGAAATGTAGGAAAGTCCTGAACTTCCCTACTTCTGTGGATGTACCAATATAGCTACATATGGAATGACCCCCTCTGAAAAAAAAAAACCTGAAAACTAGCTGGACAGCTATTCTGCAACAAAGGATAAAAGCGCTACAATGAGAAGGATAGGAGAAGCAGACACACAATCTTGCCAAAAACCCCACCCCCAGCATGGTGATCCACAATCAGGAGGAATCTCACAAATACAAAGCTTCTCACTGAGAAGTGAGGGTTTCATGCCCTACATCAGGCATCCCAACCCTGGAACCCACAATGGAGATACAAACCCCTTAAACATCTGACTTTGAAAAACAACGGGACTCATGTTCAGGAAACTCAGGGGACTGTACAGAACTGAGATACTTACGGGCTTATATGCAGACTAACTAACCTGGGGACTAGCACAGAAGCAACAGTTTCAAAAGTGCCTAAACTATACGTGAAGAAGATTCATTTGCTAATCTTTTTTTTAAATATAATTTATCATCAAATTGGCTAACATACAGTATGTACAGTGTGCTCTTGGTTTTGGGGGTAGATTCCCGTAGTTCATCACTTACATACAACACCAAGTGCTCATTCCAACAAGTGCCCACCTCAATGCCCACCACCCATTTTCCCCCTCCCCCACACCCTCACCAACCCTCAGTTTGTTCTCTGTATTTAAGGCCAATCTTAAACCATCTGCTGAAGGTGCAAGGGCCTATTAGGACTCTCTGGGGAAAGAGGCACTGGCAGGTGCTAATTTTGCACTCTTCCTCTAACTTGATAGTGCAAGCATGTGCCCCAGCCCTGAATTTTCCCACTGCTTTGCCAAAGTTGGCAGGTGAACCCTTGACCTGCAGTCTTCCACTGTCTTGATATGGTCTGCTAGCACACTCCAGCCTCATGTTCTCCCATTGCCTTGCTAAAGCCAGTGGGCATGCACAGTCCACATAGGAAACACTTCTTGATAACCTCACTCTTCTGGATAAGCAGGATTATATTCCTGAGTTCCACAGGACTATAACAATTGGAGATGGTTCTTGGCAGAATACTACAGCCCCAGACTGAAAGATGCTACCAGTCTTTCTGCTAAAAAGGGTTATTTACTTGTTCTGGATCTTCAGCATGAGGGATAGACTTCAGGTTTTTCCAACATCTAGGGGCTATGGAAGTGTTCTCAAGGAACCTAAGTGGGAACACCATCATTGTGCTCTCCTTGACCTCACTACAGCACATGTTGGTACCTCCGAGAAAGGAATGCACTCAACTGAAGCTCATATTTTTGCAATTGCCACCCAGGGGACACCTCTAGATGACCTGTCTGGAAACTACAATTGCAGTGCTTCATGGCTATATGTATTTGCAAACTAAAAGTTTCTGCCTGAGGGTCTGGCTTCCAATCACCTGAAACTAGGTGCTGACTGAGATTTCTCGCTTTGGGACACTGACAAGTCTTGGCACACTCTCAACAAGTGGGACCTACCAAGAATAAATGAGGCTGCCTAGTCAATCACAAAAGTTGTAGAGACAACCAAGAACTAGGGTAAGATTGAAAGATAAGGTTCATTTCCTACATAAGGCCACTCCTTCAAGATTCGGGGAGATAGCTGTTTCCCCTAATACATATAAACAAACACAGAGAGTCCATCAAAATAGAAAAACAGAGAACCGTGTTCCAAATAAAAGAACTAACTCAAACCTCGGGAAAAACCTGAATAAAATGTAGATAAGTAAACTACCTGATAAAAATTCAAAATAATGATCATAAAGATGCTCATCAAACTTGGGAGAAGAATGGATGAACCCAGTGAGAACTTCAACAAAAAGATAAAGAATATAAGTAAGTACCAAACAGAAGTCATAGACCTGAAGAATATAAGAGGAATAAAAACACACTAGAGGGAATAAACAGCAGATTAGAGGATAAAGAAGAACTGATTAATAATCTGATAGACAGGGTAGTGGCAATCACTCAAACTGAAGAGCACAGAAAGAAAAAAAGATTTTAAACAAATGAGAATAGTTTAAGGGACCTCTGGGACAACACCAAGGGTACTAACATTCTCATGGGGATCCCAGAATGAAAAAAGGACAGAGAGAGAGAGAGAGAGAGAGGCAGAAAACTTATCTGAAGAAATAACAGCTGAAAATTTCACTAACCTGGGGAACGTAACAGACATCAAGGTACAAGAAGCACAGAGAGTTCTAAAAAATATTAACCCAAAGAGATCCATACCAAAACACATTAAAATTAAAATGTCAAAAATTAAAAATAATGAGAATCTTAAAAGCAGCAAGACAAAGTTAGTTGTTAAATATAAGGGAACCCATCCCCCAATAACGTTTTCAGCTGATTTTTCATCAGAAGTTTTTTTCAGGCCAAAAGGAAATGGCACAATATATTCAAAGTGCTGAGAGCAAAAACTTACAACCACTGATACTCTATAAGCACAGTTATTATTCAGAATTGAAGGGAAAATAAAGATCAAAAACAAAGGAGTTTATCACCACTGAACTGCCTTTACAAAAAATACTAAAGAGACCTCCTTAAGCAGAAAAGAAAACTAGAAATAAGAAAATATTTGAAAGAAAAAATCTGAATGGTAAAGGCAAACATATAGAAATGGTAAAGGCAAGTGGATCAACCACTTATAAAGTTATAATGAGGGTTATAAGACAAAAGCAGTAAAATCAATTAAATCTACAATAATTATATAAGGGATACATTAAATAAAAATATGTAAAATATGACATCAAAAACATAAAATATGTTGGGAAGGAGTAAAAATCCAGCACTTTCAGAATGTATTTGAACTTAAACAATCACCAACCAAAATAGACTGCTATATATGTAAGTGGTTATAAATGAAACTCATGGTAACCACAAACCAAAAAGTATATGAGATACATTAAAAAATAAACAGAAAGGAATCCAAACATAACACTAAAAAAGTCATCAAATCACTAGCAAACAAAGATAAAAGAACAAAGAAGAGCTACAAAAATAAGCAGAAAACAATTAGCAAAATGGCAATAAATACATTCTTAACAATAACTCTTTTAAACGTAAATTAACTAAATGTTCCAATCAAATGACATAGGGTAGCTGAATGGAAAATAGAAGGGGAGAAAAAATCCCAAACAAATGAAAAACAATACCCATCTATATGCTGTCTACAAGGCACTCACTTTAGATCTAAAGATACAAACAGACTGAAAGTAAAGGGATGGAAATATGTTCCATGCAAATGTAAACAAACAAACAAAAAGCTAGAGTAACAATATTTATATTAGACAAAATAGACTTTAAAACAAAAGTTGTAACAAGAGACAGAGAAGATTACATAATGATAAAGAGATTAATAATAAAAGTAAGATAAAATATTATGCATATTTATGCACCCAACATACAAGCACCTAAATATATATGGCAAATATTAACAAATTCAATGGGAAAAATTGACAATAATACAATAATAGTAGGGAACTTTAACAACCCACTTACATTAATGGATAAATCATCCAGACAGATAATTAATAAGGAAACATTGACACTGAGCAACACATTAGAGCAGATGGGCTTAACAGATATATACAAAGCATTTCTCCAAAAACAAGAGAATACGTTTTCTTCTTGGGTGTTAGCCCCAAAACAAATCTCAATAAGTTTAAGAAGACTGAAATCATATTAAGCATCTTTTCTGACCACAGCACTATGAAACTAGAAATCTACAGGAAGAAAACTGGAAAAAGCACAAACATGTAAAGACTAAACAATATGTTACAAAACATCCAATGGGTCAATGAAGAAATCAAAGAGGAAAGCAAAAACACCTTGAGACATATGAAAATTGAAAACACAATGCTCAAAAATATGGGCCTCATCAAAAGCAGTTCTAAGATGGAAGTTTATAGTGATACAGAACCATCTCAAGAAACAACAACAAATTTGGGGACTCGAATAAACTATCTAATCTTTCACCTAAAGCAACTAGAACAAAAGAACAAAGCCTTATTGTTAGTAGAAGGAAAGAAAAAATAAAGATCAGATCATAAATAAACAGAGATGAAAAAAATCAATAGAAAATATTAATAAAATTAAGAGCTGTGGTGAGGCAGGAAGATGGTGAAGTAGGAAGATTCTAAACTTACCTCATCCCACAGACACACCGAGATAAAAGCTACATCTATGAAACTGACTCTGGAAATGACCCTAAGACTGGCAGAACAGATATTCCACAGTTAATTATAGAGACGTCACATTGAAAAGGGTAGGACGGCAGAGACATAGTTGGAAACCCCTGGTGAGACTAACCACAAATAAGAGACAATAGCAAGTATGGAGAAGTTAGAGGAGCAGACTCCACACCAGGTGCCCCTGGCATTGAGGACCCACACTGGCCCCATAACATTTGGCTTTGAAAAACAGTGAGCCTTAACTTTTGTAGCTTAAAAAAATTAGTAGGCTTAACTCTGGGAAAGCCAGGGGTGATAAGAAACTGCATAAGAGCCAGCACAATGAATAACTCAAGTCCAAGACACAGCTCAGAAGTACCAGTTTGAAGAGCATCTGGGGTATATGTGAAAGAGATTTATTGACAAATCTTAGCACATGTCATGAAGGGGCAGGGAACTTCAGAAAATTTCTTAGGAAATATAAGTGCTCGTGGGTGACATTTATTTTACACTCCCCCAGCCTACATAGCCAGATGCTTGCAGGAGCCAGTTCTAACACTCTCTGTCTACCTTTCTAGCAATGCATGCCCAACCCCATAATTCCCCTGTGGACACACCCAACACAACCTGCCTGCCTCACCAGGCATCCCTCCTAAGCATCTCTTGCTTCACTGAACCCTGCAGGTATCCTTGGCAGACGGGACTGCCATCACTCTAAAGTTCCTCCTGCCCTGGGGAATGAAGGTGATAACCTCACACACTAGTATCCACACAGTTCCAGCAGCCCAATCTCTTAATGAGAACCTCTCAGTTGGTCCAGCAGGGAGCAAGTGACAAGTGCTGCCCTTCCGTGTACCCACAACTGTGACAGAGGAGCTAACTGTAGACAGCTGGGATGACTTCTGGTCCTATCCACCAACAAGACCGCAGCATCCTCATACAGGCTTCTAAACAGTGTGGGAACCAAATCCTGCCCAGGGTACCCAGGGCAGGTAAAGTGGGTCATTGCAGCCAGCTGGGCTGAAGGCAATCAGGGATCAGCCACAACAGGAGCGCACATACAGTTCATGTAGGGCCTGGTTTTGGTTACCAGGGGGGATTTCATGACAGTCAAAAGACCTCTTCTGTATAAAGCCACAACTTTCAAGACCAGGAGACATAGCTGACCTACCTAATACATAAAAACACAGAGAGTTAGACAAAATGAAGAGACAGAATAATATGTCCCAAATCAAAGAACAAGATAAAACCACAGTAAAAGACGCAAATGAAATAGAGATAAGCAATATGCTTGATAAAGAATTCCAAGTAATGGTCATAAAGATACTCATTGGACTTGAGTAAGAGTGGATGAACTCCGTGAGAACTTCAATAAAGAGAGAGAATATAAAAAAGAACCAATCAGAACTGAAGAATGCAGTAACTAAAATAAAATATATGCCAGAGGAAATCAACAGCAGAGTAGAGGCTGCAGAAGAATGAACCAGTGATCTAGAAAAATAAGATAATGGGAAGCAATCAAGCTGAATAGCAAAAAGAAATAATATAAATGAAAATCAGTTTAAGGAACTTAGTGTAATCACAGAAGACTTATTTGAAGAAATTATAGGTAAAATTTTCCTTAATCTGGAAAAGGAAACAGACAACAGGTCCAGGAAGTACAGAGAGCCCATATCAAGATAAGCCCAAAGAGGTCCCACTATGACACATGATAATTAAAATTGCAAAAAGTAATAGTAGAAAATTTTAATAGCAGCAAGAAAAAGGAAACAGTTATATACAAGGGAAACCCCATAAGGCTATCAGCTGATTTTTCAGGAGAAACTTTGCAAGCCAGAAGGGAGAGCCATGATATATTCAAAGTGGTGAAGGGAAAGTACCTAAAACTAAGAATCCTGTACCCAGCAAGATTATCATTCCCAATAGGAGATATAAAGAGTTTCCCAGACAAATTTGAAGGAGTGCATTACCAGTAAATCATCATTACAAGAAATGTTAAAGAAAATTCTTTAAGTGGAAAGAAAAAGGCCATCGCTAGAGGAAAACAATGAAAGAAAAAATTTACAAGTAGAAGCAAGCATATAGTAAAGATAACAGATTAGTCACTTACAAAGCCAGTATGGAGGTTAAAACGTAAAAGTAGTAAAACAATAATATCTACAAAAAAGTAGTTCAGGAATACAAAAAATAAAGACATGTAAAATATTGTATGATATACATAAAATGGATAGGGAAGAGTAAAAATTTGGTACTTTTAGAATCTGTTCAACCTTATGCAACCATCAAATTAATATATATACTATACACATAATATGTTATATAAAAACCCAATGGTAACCACAAGTCAAAAACCTATAATAGATACACAAAAAAATAAGGAATCCAAACATAACACTAAAGGAACCCAAGAAACCACAAGGGGAGAAGAGCAAAGAAGAACTGGAAAACAATAAGCAAGATGGCAATATGTATATACCTACCAATAATTACTTTAAATATAAATTGACTAAATGCTCCAATCAAAAGACATAGGGTGACCATATAGATAATAAATAAATAAATAAATAAATAAATAAATGAAACAAGATCCATCTATATGCTGCCTACAAGAGACTCACTTTAGACATAAAGACACATGAAGATCGAAAGCGAAGGGATGGAAAAATATATCATGCTAATGAAGCAAAAACAAATGCCAAGTATTTAAATTAGGATATCAGTACTCATATCAGACAAAATAAATTTTAAAACAAAGACTATAACAAAAGACAAAAAAGGGCACTGCATAATGATAATATGATCAAACAAGAGGATATAAATATATATGCACCAACATAGAAGAAGTTTTTAAATACATAAAACAAATATTAACGGACATAAAGGAAGAAATAGACAGGAATACAGTGCTAACAGGGAACTTTAACATTTCACTTACATCAATAGGTAGAACAAGTAAACAGTGGCTTTGAACAACACATTAGACCAGATGGACCTAACAGATATATACAAATATTCCATCCAGAAATAGGAGAATACACATAGCTTTCAAGTGCACATGGAATATTCTCCAGGATAGATAACATGTTAGGTCACAAACAAAAATGTCTTAGTAAATTTAAGAAGACTGACATCATGTCATGCATCATTCCATTCACAATGGTATAAAACTAGAAATCCATTTCAATAAAAAAATGTGGAAAAACCACAACACATGGAGGTTAAACAACATGCTACTTAACAACTAATGGATCAACCAAGAAATCAAATAGGAAATCAAAATCTATATTAAAAAAACTAAAATGAAAAGAACAGTTCAAAATCTTTGGAATACGGCAAAAGTATTCTAAGAGAGAAGATTATTGCAATATAATTTACCTCTTAAAAAACAAGAAAAAAATTCAAAAAAAAATAAACTAACCTTACACCAAAAAGAACTAGAAAAAGAAGAACAAAGCTAAAAGCAGGTAGAAGGAAATAATAAGATTAGAGCAGAAATAAATGAAATAGTGACAAAAAAATAGAAAAGATAAATTATACCAGGAGCTGGTTTTTGAAAAGACAAACAAAGTTCATAAACTATTAGCCAGACTCATTGAGAGAAAGAGCAATAGAACTCAAATACATAAAATCAGAAATGAAGCAGTAATAACAATTGGTCCTACAGCAATACAAAAGATTACAAATGTACATTACAAAAAATTATATGCCCACAACTTGGACAACCTAAGAAAATGAGTAAATTCCTAAAAATATACAATTTTCTAAAACTGAATCTGGAAGAAGAGAAAATCTGAACAGAATGATTACTAGTAATGAAGTTGAATCAGTAATCAGAAAACTTCCAACAAACAAAAGTCCACAACCAGATGGCTTCATATGTAAATTCTAAACATTTAATGAAGAGTTACTACCTATTCTTCTCAAATTAAAATATAAAAAAGGAAGGAAAACTTCCAAATTCATTTTACAAAGCCAGCATTACATTGATACCAGCATTACACTGATACACTGATAGATACACTGATAGACTGATACACAAAACCAGAAAAGAACACTACAAAAAGAGAAAACTATATGCCAGTATCTCTGGTGAACATAGATGCAAAAATCCTCAAAATATTAGTAAGTCAAATTCAGCAATACATAAAAAAATCATTCACCATGATCAAGTGGGATTTATTCCAAGGATCAAAGGGTGGTTTGGTATTTGGAAATCTATCAATGTGACACATCACATTAAAAAGATAAAGAATAAAACCTGTATGATCATCTTAATAGATACAGAAAAAGCATTTGACAAAATACAATATCCATTCATGATAAAAACTCCAAAAAGTAGGTTTAGAGGAAAATACCTTGACACAATAAAGGCCACATTTTTAGAAACCACACTAACATCTATACTCAACAGTGAAAAACTGAAAGCTTTGCCTCTAAGATCAGGGAAAAGACAAGAATGCCATGGTTACTAACCAGTTTTGTTCAACAATGTACTTAAAATTGTGGCCACAGCAATCAGACAAGAAAAAGAAATAAAAAGTATCTAAGTCAGTAAGAAAAACTATCACTATTTACAGATGACATAATACTATTCATAAAGAGAAAACCCTATGACTCCACCAAAAATCTATTAGAACTGATAAGTTAATTCAGCAGAGTTGTAGGATACAAAACTACCATACAGATATATGTTGCATTTCCATACACTGAAAACAAAGTAGCAAAAAGAAAAAGAAAAAGAAAACAATTCCATCACAACAGCACAAAAAAGAATAAAGTACCTAGAAATAAATTTAACCAAGGAAGTGAAAAACCTATAACCAGAAAACTTTAAGACACTGATGAGAGAAATTGAAGATTACACAAACAAATGAAAAGATATACCAAACCCATGGATTGGAAGAATTAATATTTAAATGTCCATACTACCCACAGCAATCTATAGATTCATTGCAATCCCTATCAAAATTCCAATGGCATTTTTCACAGAACTGGAAAAAATTATCCTAAAATTTGTATGGAACCATAAAAGACATCAAATTATGAATGCCATCTTGAGAAAGAACACAGCTGGAAGTATCACAATACCAAATTTCAAGGTTTACTAAAATGCTATAGTAATCAAAATAGTATGGTACTAGCACAAAAATAGACACATAGGTCAAAGAAACAGGATAGAGAGCAAAAAAGAAAAAAGGCCACACCTATATGGTCAATTATTTTACAACAAAGGATTAAGAATATACAATGGGGGGAGAGAGTCTTTTCAACAAATGGTATTGGGAAAAATTGGGCAGCTACATGCAAAAGAATGAAAATTGACTGCTTTCATATACCATACACAAAAATAAACTGAAAATGGATTAAAAGATCTTTGTGAGACCTGAAACCATACAATACCTAAATAAAATCTGAATAGATTGATTACTAGTAATGAAATGAAATCGGTAATCAAAAAACTTCCAAAAAGCAATTCTAATTTATTAGACATCAGGCTTAGCAACATATTATGGATATGCCTTCTCAGGTTAGGGAAAAAACATAAAAATAAACTATTGTCACTATACCAAAATAAAAAGATTTTGCACAGCAAATAAAATAATCAACAAAACAAAAAGTCAACCTAGTGAATGGGGAGAATATATTTGCAAATAATATATCTAATATATATATTAGATATATATATTATATATATATATATATATAAAACTTACACAACTCAACACCAAAAAACCAAATACTCCAATTAAAAAATAAGTAGAAGATCTTAATAGACATTTTTCCAAAGACATACAGATGGACAACAGACACATGAAAAGATGCTTCACATCACTAGTCATCAGAGAAATGCAAATCAAAACCACAGTGAGTTGTCACCTCACACCAACTAGTATGGCTAGTGTCACAAGAAATAAGTATGGACCTTGATACATAGAAAAGGGAGCCCTCCTGCACTGCAACTAAAGCAAGAATAAACAAGTAGACTATATCAAACTGAAACACTTCTGCACAGCAGAGGGAACTGACAAATCCAGCATTACCCTGACACAAAAACCAGAAAAAGACACTACAAAAATAGAAAACTATATGCCAGTATCTCTGGTGAACATAAAATGGCAACTTACTGAATGGGAGAAAATATTTGTGAATTGTATATGATAAGGGGTTAATATCCAAAATATATAAAGAACTTATAAAACTCAATTGCAAAAAAAGTCCAATTAAAAAATGAAAAAGATCCGAATAGACTTTTGTTTTCAGAGAAGACATACTAATGGCTAACAGACATATGAAAACATGGTGAACATCACTATCATCAGGGAAATGCAAATCAAAACCACAATGAGATCTCATCTCATTCCATTAGAATAACTATTATCAAAAAGACAAAACTAGCATTTGTTGAGAATGTGGAGAAAAGGGAGCCATCATGCACTGTTGGTGAGAATGTAAATTCACTATGGAAATTATATGCAGGTTCCTCAAAAAATTAAAGACAGAAATACCATATGATCCAGTAATTCCACTTCTGGGTATTCACTCAAAGAAAATGAAAACACTGGTTCAAAAAGATATGTACACCCCCTATATTCATTGCAGGATAATTTATAGCCAAAATATGAAAATGATCTAAGTGTCTATCAATAAATCAAAGGTTAAAGAAGATATGGTATATATGTCTATAGACCAAATATGGAATACTACTCACACATAAAAAAGAATAAAATCTTGAGAATTAAGAATTCACTTATCTTGATGAGTTCTGAGTAATATATTAAATTGTTGAATCACTATATTATAAAACTAAAACTAATATGACACTTTTTATTAACTACATTGGAATTAAAATAAAAGTGAATGAATGAATGAATGAATGGAATTGCAACAACATAGATGGCCCTTGAAGGTATTATTCTAAGTGAAATAAGTCAGATAAATCCCATATGATCTCACTTTCATGTGAAATCTACAAAGAAAACAAAACTAATTGATAGGGAGAACAGAGTGGTGGCTGCCACTCTGTTGGGGGATTTAGGGGTGATGAAAATGGTTGAAGGGGATCAGAAGGTACTGACTCCCAGTTGTGAAATTAATAGATTATGGAGATGTGGGGTGCAACATACTGACTGTAGCCAACTGTACTGTAGTGCATATTTGAAGGTTGCTGGAGAGTATATCTTGAAAATTCTCATCAAAAGAAAAAATGTTTTGTAAATTTTTATGGTAATAGATGATGATTAAACCTCTTGTGATGATCATTTTGCAGGCTATACAAGTGCCAAATCATTACATTGTACATCTGAAACTACTATAATGCTGTATGTCCATCATACTTCAAAAAAAAAAGAAGAAAAACTAAACAGTAAAATGTGGTACAGTACTGGCCCCATAGGAGCTTTTAATCATAAATCTATCACTGGCTCATTCTGGTGTCTCTGGGCTTTAGGCCCCTTGTTTTTCCTGATGACACTACCTTAACCACTTCAATTTCTAAAATTCAATGAATATTAGGGATCAATAACTATTCCACTAAAAATCATAAAATCACATGTCAGATGAAATATACTACCTATCTATGCCTTAAAGGTGGCAGGTCACACTGGAAAGTATTAGCTATTTCCTCAAATATGATTTTTTTAGAAAACCAAAAAATTCATCTACCTGCTTTTAAGATCTGAGTTTTATAGCCCTAAGAAATCCAATAATATCCTAAAAAAAGCAAAATATACCAACACTAGCAAGGGCAGACTATAGAATATTAAATGGATGAGTGTTCCTATCTTTCTGGAAAGCAGGGATGACAAAGTTTATTCTTCTACCATTAGCCCCACACTCCATCCTATACCAGACCCAAAGCTGGGTGCCTATTTGCTTCTAAATAAACACTGTTAAAAGAAAGAATTACTCCTTAGAGAAAATATTCAAAAAGTCATAGCTTTCAGGCAAAATTTCAGTCTTAGAACAAGCTGAAATATTTTTTAAAGCTATTAGGGGTCAGGGGAATGGAATTTTTATATATATACATATATACATATATATACATACATATACACATATATATATGTGTATATATATATATATGAAAAGCTGTCAGCTTTATGTCTTGCCAAGTAAGATCATGTGGGAAAACAAATAAACAAACAAACCTTCCCCATCATTTCATCACAAAATGGAAATTTTAAGACCAATCTCTAAATGAAAGACCAATCTCTATATAAAAGCATCCCCGCTTTATGGGAAAAAACTCACTACATTGTTCTTGTTTTTCTTTTCATTTTTTTTCTATGAAGCAGTAAAAACTACAGCACACCTGAGAGTCACTGCAGTAGACACAGCCTGCTCTAGTTTTTCATGAGAGAGCAGGAAATTAGTAGTATGAAGAGAATTAAATGAAAGAGTGAGCGACAAGGAAAAGAATCATGATAGCATAGCAGAATAAACTGTAGGAGTCAATGGGACAAAACTCCAGTGGAGAGTGGGAGATGGCGAAGGCCAGTAGACAAAACACAAATACAGGTGGGTCAGCTATGGTAAGGGTTGCCACAACTCCTCTGCTCAGCTCAACACCCATGTGGTTTTTCTAATTCTCAGGTGAGGAAGAATATAGGCAATCGTTGGCATAGCTTCTGCCTTTCCTGCCAGCATCTAAGGATTCTCCTGAGAGTGGGGACCTTAGATCTGACTCTCCCAGAAACAAGAAGTCAGACTGGATAGTTGTCTCTGACTGGCAGGACAGAAGAAACCAGCCTGGAAACAGTTCTGAGTTTCTTTGCTGTGTAGTTCATGCAGCTGTAACTAAGAACATGTTGGCTACAGGATGTCCTCACTGACAATTTACAAGAAGTTGGCTAAAATTAAATGAAAAATAGGACACTGTTCCAACCGAGGAAGAAACCTTGGGAAGGAAGCAAGGTCACTTTATCTCAACTCAGACAACCATACCAAAAAAATGCCAAACGACATCATTAAGTGGTCCAGCACACAGGAAAATTACCTTGGATGTCATGCTTTCAGAGACCAGTATTATGCAGTCCAGCATCCATTTACATACCTTCTGGTGACAGCACTCCCAGATCTAAAGTAGGAAATATAGCCTACATCTCGCCAATCAGTTAATTCCAAACCCCAAGGTCATAGTGACTGGTTCAGCCAGAAATTCCATGCCCCAACCTACATAAATAAAACTGAAGTTGGGACTTTCTTTCACTCTGTGAATGGCTCAAGATTCATGTGCCCTGGTTATTCAAATACTAATCCTAGTGCTGCTATGAGGGATTTTGCAGATTTAATTAAATCTTAACTCAGTTGACCAAAGATATAGAGATTATTTGGGTAGGTCTGACCGAATCAGGTGAGTCCTTTAAAGGCAGGGAGTTTCTTCCAGCTGGTGGCAAAAGACAACATCAGAGAGGGTAGAAGCACAAAAAGATTTGGTGTGCTGTTGGTGGCTCAAAGATGAAGGCAGCCATGTGAGAAGGAATGCAGCTGCAAGCTGCCCTCAGGTGATGATTAGCAAGGAAGCAGGGACCATAATCCTACAACCCTGAAAAACTAAATTCAGACAACAACCTGAATGAACTTGGACATGGAAACTTCTCCAGAATCTCCAGATAAGAACCTATTGTAGCCAATGCCTCATTTCAGTTTTATGAGAACTTGAACAGAGAATCCAAGTGAATCCACCCAGATTTATGACCTACATAACTATGTGCTAATAAATAGGCATTCAAAACCACTAAGCTTTTGTTAATCTGATACACAGTAATAAAAAAACTAATATACACTGGAATTGCTAACTGTAAGAATAATGTCCCTAGAGAGAGGTCAATCTAAAAATAAAGCCAGTATAGGAAAGCAGAGCTAAGAGATGGAAAGAGATGGCATCTACATGACAAGTTTTTAATCCCTGAATCTAGCCATGCATGGAGCCTATCCTGATCCTAAAAGTTCCAACTGCATAAGTAAATAAAATCCTCTTATTATTAAGGCCAGGTTGAATTGACTTTCAGTCACAAGGAAAAAAATCCCAGGTACTTGAAAAAAGATAAAGAAAAAAAAAGAAAATCTTCAATTAATTCTGAACTATGGCCAACCCCTATAGTCTGGATTTGCATTTTAATAGAAAAATACAGCTAACTGTTATTCCTTCAGAAATAATACCATTCAGCTAACTGAGGAATATCAAAGGCTCAAAGCAGCCTATTATATTAATTTCTCAAAATTAAAACAATTTCAAGGGAGAAACATTTCAAATGAAACAGCAAGTACCATCTTGAGGTCTGATACAACTTGAGCTCAGACTATCTATATACTAAGCTTTGGATGGTAATAAAAAGACAATCAAATTCTTCTCATTGAGACACACATATAGACACATGCATATAGGCTCAGAAAGGGGCATTACAAATGTGAAAATTGGTCTATCTTTAATAAAACTAAAGTATTAAAGGATTATTCATAGACTGTAAAGAGGCAGGTATCTTTAATGTTGAAGCTAATGTTGAGCTATTTTGACTAGCATAACTCAACAAACAAGGGGTAACAGTAGTGATGTAAAAGAAATGTGAATTTTTCATACTGATTTCTGGTAGATAAATGATCTCTTTCATGGCAAACTATGTAAAGTAGATGTCCACTTTGTGAAATAAGACCTTATTATTGATGTTAAGTCATTATTGAACATTTGCTGCATGTGAATAATTTATTACACTTGTTTCTTATAACATAGACCCTTCTTGAAAATTTCAATGGTACCCCTAAAGATATTGTTTCTTTATGGTAGAACTTCAGTCAGACTGTAGCACAGGACAAGACAGAATCCAATTGCACTTTGGACATTTTTTTTCTTTCTCTAGTTTTTCGCCAATCACTGAGAGGGATGATACCACAAAAAAACTGGAAATGTCCCAACTGTTTTTGATCAGGTCAAAACTAAACTTCAAAGCAGCCATAGGTATAGAACACATCTCTAGGATGCCCTATAGGGTCAATTAACACCTAAAATGTTCCAACTCTATTCTGTAAACTCAGTGGACTCCTAATGGATCTTCAGAATAGTACTGCGCTTCAGAATATTTATTTCATTAAAAAGATTCTATTATCCTCTTTGGTTTCTTCCTCTCCATAAGAGGCCCCTTTCATATTCAGTTACTCCAGTGTCAGAATGATAGCTATGCTAATATCTGGCCCCAAAATTCCTCAGCTCCTTCAATCATAATGCCAAATCCATTTAACTATGGCTAGCATCTCAGTAGGTTGCCTTAAACTTCCAGGATCTCAAACCTTCTAAGAACATTCTCCATATCTTCCATCTTTTCTACTTTACCCTGTAACTAAACTTATGCTAGCTTTTTAATTATATTAAGGTTCTAGGGTCTTCCGTGCTTTAACAATCGGTCATTTCACTTGGACTCCTTCCTTGGTAGGAATCATATGTCTCCAAAGTTCGATTTTCAGAGAAAAGCCAGAAGTATTTCCCTTAATTACCCCTTAAGATTTAGCCACCTTGAAATCCTCACAATAAAGTTGTAGGGCTTACTGTGGGCAAAAGACTAATGTGGCATGTATTCATTTTCTAATTCCAATGTTGAAAAACTGCTTCTTTGTGCTTAACATATCTCTTTTGGGTAAACATTAACCAATGGCAAGATTTTTTTTCACATTTATAAACTAGTTCCTTAGTCCTGGAGAGGTTAACTGTACATTGGTCCATGACAGTATAAGATAGTTTTATAGCCAACAAGCCTCAGAGGGAAAGGAAATAAGGAATCCATGTAAGAGCAATTAAAGACAAATTTCTCTTTCAGGGCCCATTGGCTTGTAGCTGACCTTACCTCTAGGACCTTGGAATTCCAGGCAAAAAGTGAAATGGAAAAAACTCTTATTCACTTAGCAGAAACTTGCTTTATCCACAAGTTAAGTACAGAACACCTCCAAATTTTTATCAAATAAGAAAATAAAACACTTTTTTCCTGATCACAGAAGTCATGGGCATTTTTTGAAGTGACCATTTCCTTCTTTAAGATGATAACAGAAGAGCTAGATTAGGCAAGTATAATGGCAAAGTCCAAATTGACCCAGAGCTTCAGTATGTTCCTTAGGATGTCTGTACTATTTCAGCTAAATTGGCCTCAATTCTTCACTTTTGATCATGTAGCATCTTTTATTCTTGTACAGGATTGATAAATAACTAAAGTAAGTGATTATGACATTGTTATAGCACTATTTAGTGTTTGTTCCCCAGAGGAGTTCCAGGGACACTGGTAGAGTAGAAGAACACTAAGTTCACCTCACCCTACAGATACTAGACACTTATGTTATCAGTGTAAATAACCCAGAAAATGATCCAAAAACTGGCAAGCAAACTCCACAACTAAATGTAGTAAAAAGGCCACATGGAAGAGGGTAGAAAGGGCACAAACATAGTGGGGAACTGAACGAGCTGTGACTGGCCTGGCCAGTAGAAGGGAGCCACAGGTATGGAGAGGGAAGGGAAACAGACTCTCACACCAGGGAGCCTCATGGGGAAAACATATACCTACAGCATTTGGCTTTGAAAATCAGAGGGGCCAAATTTTGTGAGTTCTTACAACTAGCAGGACTTAAAGCCTGGAACTTAAAAAATCAGCAGGCTCAGCTCTGGGAGAACCAAGAGCGCAACAGAAAACTGAGTCCTGCCCTTAAAGAGACAGCACAACAAATAGCCTATGGAGATATATACATAGAAGCAGCAGTTTGAAAAATGCCCAGGGCATATCAAAGGGAGAGTTATTTACTAACTGTATGTTCCAAAGGTACAGATTTTTCTAGAAGACTCCTCTAGGCACAAAGGAGCTAGCAGATACAATTTCCCTCCCCTGCCCCAACCATAAACATGTGGCCATCTGTGGAAACCAGGGCAGTACCACCAGCATTAGCTACCTAACTTGCTTACACTATGCCCTTTCCCCTCCAGCCTGGCCTGCCCTAGTCCTGGGACTGTGAGTCCCCTTTTCCAGAGACCAGTGCAAACCTTGCCAACAACATGTCTCCAGACAGCCTGCTTTGCAAGGTTTTGATTGAGCTGTGGTGTCAGCAGTTCACCTCCTGCAAGGATGCACACACTTTGTTAAAACTGAGTGCCCTGTCTGTGTGCATTTTGTGGATCAAGCCTCAGTTGGCCCTGGTCTTGGCAGCAGTGGCATGTCCCCTGTGGAAGAGGACCAGCATGTAAAATGTATGGGCTCTGTACCCACTCAACCCTTGCACATTTTGCAATGGCCCCAGCTGGCCCAGTCTCAACAATGGCTGCATTGCTTCTGGAAAAGGGCAAGTGCCCCCTTGTTAAAAATGCACACCATATCACTATTTTCATGAGCAGGAGACAGATGACTTTCCTAACACAGAGAAACAGACACAGAAAGTTAGACAAAATGAGGAGACAGAGGAATATGACCCAAATGAAAGAACAGGACCAAACCACAATAAGAGACTGAAGCTAAATGGAGGTAAGTAATATGCCTGGTAGAGAATTTAAAGTAATGATCATAAAGATACCACTGGACTTATGAAGAGTGGAGAACTTCAGTGAGATCCTTAACAAAGAGATAGAAAATAAAAAAGAACTGATCAGAGATGAAGAATTCAATAAATTAAATTAAAAATACAATTGATGGAATAAGCAGGCTAGAGGAAGGAGAAGAATGAATTAGTGATCTGGAATACAGAGTAATGTAAATTAATCAAGCTGAGTATGTGAGAGAAAAAGCATTATGTAAAATTAGAATAGACTTAGGGAACTCAGCAACTCCATCAAGTGTAATAACATTCACATCATAGGAATCTCAGAAGAAAAAGAGAGAGAAAAGGGAGGGGAATATTTATTTGAAGAAATAATAGCTGAAAATATCTCCAGGGAAAGAAACAGATATCCAGATCCAGGATGCACAGAAAGCCCCCAACAAAATCAACCCAAGGAGGTCCACATCAAGACACATAGAAATTAAGATGGTAAAGAATAGTGATAAACAGAGAATTTTAAAAGTAGCAAGACAAAAGAAGACAGTTACATACAAGGGATACCCCATAAGTCTATCAGCAGATTTTTCAGCAGAAACTTCACAGGCCAGAAGAGAGTGGCATGGTATATTCAAAATGCTGAATGAGAAAAATATCCAGCCAAGAATATCCTATCCAGCAAGGCTATCATTCTGAATAGAAGGAGAGATAAAGAGTTTCTCAGAAAAACAAAAGCTAAAGGAGTTCATGACCACTAAACCAGCCTTACAAGAAATGTGAAAGGGAAAGACCTTAAGAAAGACCATAAGTAAGATAAGAAAAGTAGGAAGTACAAAAGCAATAAAAATAAGTACATCCATAAATACTAGTCAAAATAAAAATATGTTAAGTATAACACCATATACCTAAAACATGGGAGGAGAGAAGTAAAGAATGGGTTCAAACTTAAGTGATCATCAATTTAATATAGATGCTATATGCAGATGTTATATACAAACCTAATGGTAACCATAAATCAAATACAGTAATAGATATGCAAGAAATAAAAAGAAAGGAATTGAAGCATATCACTAAAGAAAGCCAATTTATGGTGAGAGAAGAATGAAAGGGAAGAAAGGAACAGAGAAAATCTAGTATTTGCTCCCTAAACCAGGCCTTCAGCAGGTGATTGGCTTTGAGGAGTCCTTACCCTCAGTAACTCTGGGACAGTTTGCCTTATTCCATCTTTGATGAGAATCTGTGACTAAATTCTACAAGCATTGGGAAAATGAATAAAAATGGGGGTTGGAGGGGGAGAGAATCAACAAATGCTAAAACTGAAAGGGCTCTTAGAGTTAAACCAATTCAAAACTTCCTGCCACAGAGTGCCTGGGTGGTTCAGTGGATTAAGTGTCTGACTGGCTCAGGTCATGATCTCATGGTTCATGAGCTTGAGCCCTGCATCAGGCTCTGTGCTGACACCTCAGACCCTGGAGCCTGCTTTGAATTCTGTGTCTCCCTCTCTCTCTGCCCCTCCCCCACTCACACTCTATCTCTCTCTCCTTCAAAAATAAATATATGTTAAAAATTTAAAAAAAAAAACAACTTCCTTCCTCAATTTTACAAATGAAAATCTAAAAGAAGTTGATGTGATGGTTTATGATCTGTGGCCTGTAATAGAAAAAGTCATTTGAAGACACAATATGTCATGCTTTCTCAAGGAAGGGGAGATCTGTTAGCTTTCTTTATACATCTGCTATTTTTCTAATTGGAACTGAAGCAAGCCAGGAAGGGGATTACTAAGATGTAGAGAGGGGAAAACAATATTTTTTCTCATTTTGTCCTTCAATTTTTTGATCTACTGAGTGTTTATCAATTATACGGACATGGAGGAATAACTAAAACCAAGGATTAAGGTGGATGAGACATGGAGAGTGGATAGATCTCAAGTCTAGAATATTTTCCAAACATGATCTGGAAGACCCCAACAAATAAAACCTCTAGATGTCTTACAGATGAAGAATCTGACAGTCTAGGTCAATGGCAACAGGGAGACTTATTCAGTTTTTCAAATACAAACTCCTATAACATAGTCTCAGAGACACCAAAACTCATAGGATGCAGATGCAAGTCTTAACAAGAGACCCAAAGTCAAAGACTGGTAGCTTGAGACTGGCTTAACAAAAATGAGACTAGCTGGAATCAAATATGTACTCAGGCCAAGTGGAAATAATAAGTGAGTGAATAATAAAAAGTAGGGGAATACACCAAAAGACAGATGCTTATATGTAGATTTATCACACCATGTATCACTGAGTATAGGGCACCTTGGGTCAAGTACCAGCTCTGGAACCAAAATATAGCTGAGCCCCATCTATCTGTGACAGAGCAAGTATAATTAAAAAGCTCAAAAAGTAGAAGGAAATTACCAGATGAAATTTGGGGAAAATATAAATTAAGCACATACGTAGCATCTTAAAATTTTTATTATATATATATAACATTAGGGTCAATGGAAATGTCTGGAAAATCTTTGTGGACCATCTTCTCATGAAACTCAAGAAATTCTTTTGTCTTTATATTTGCAATTGGGGTGAAGAAAGAAAACAGATATGAACCGGTGGGTTCTTTTTAGAAACCTAGATGGCTGTATGTGTGTGGTACAGAAGGCAGCAGTGGTAAATAAATACAAGAAAGAAACAAAAAGCAATGAAGATAGCTAACATAACAAAAATTCTACCTTGTATTTCCATTTACAGATGGAAGGAATACTTGTATAAAAAGTCACTTGTACAGAGACCAAACCACAACTCATTTAAAAAAAATTATTCTCAGTAACAACTTATCATAATAGTCAAAAACTAGGGGAAAAACATACAATGGGTTACAGCAAGGAGAATGAAAACTAAAACTACATGCTAAATATGTATGAATCTCAGAAGCACAATACTGAGTCAATGAAACCAGATACAAAAAGGAACATACAGTGCATTAATGAAAAGCTCAATAATAGACAAAACAAATCTATTTCAGCTTGAAGAATAGTTATTCTTATTGGAGAGGATAACTTAGTAAGGAATTATTAAGCAGTGTCTGGGATGCTGATAATACTGTTTCTTAATTTAGGTGCTAGTTACACAATTTATGAAAATTTATCCAAGTGTACATTTGGGATATACACACTATTCTATGTATATTTTCTATTTCAATTAAAAATACTAAAGGAGCGTTTCCCACCTGTGTTCCATAGGACTCTGTTACTTAAAGAAACGTTATGTTATGGGGCTCTTCCATAAGAGTTTGGTTTTCCATACATTTGGGAAATGCTGGGGAAAACCCAGTTAAATATATTTCCACTCTATAGGATGTCTCCTTCAATGATATTAACTCTCCCTGCATGGCCGTAGGTCCATTCATGCTGCCTCTATTCAAGTTTTTCTAAGGTTTCTTCTGGCCTCCAAATTTCAGTTACAACAGAAACTGCATGGAAGGGATGTGGATCTGTACAAATCCCACAAAGTTTAACCCCTGACTGGAACAAAACCACTTTGAATACACACTGACTCTTATCAACCAGGGTAGATCAGCAACACCACCTTATCATGGAAGAGCACACATTTCAAATAGGGTTGTTGCCTCCTTTTTTGAAATCATGTCTCCATTCAATGCTTTTGCACCCATGTAATCCCAGAGCAGTGAATTGGCACATTTCATAAAATTTGCCAGTACAATATAGCAAAAAAATACAGGAAAGCAGATTTTTCAAATATAGCTTTTTACAGCTGTGATTTGAGAATGCTCAAGTAATCTCAGCATTCTCATGGGTTTCCAGCTCATAAATTTGAGTTTCTCACAAATACTTGAAACCTATCACAACTTGACTCTTACAATCACCTCATTTTTCTAGTCACTTATGTCAAAACAAATCAGTGCTTCTTTATAGCTAGCATTTTGCTTGTTCACAATGAATTCATTGATTCAGGCTCTTGTCTCTTTTTTCTTAAACTCTTTGTCACTCTTGTTACCATGAATTTGAAGGCTGTCTCTATGCACAAATAAATAACAAGCAGTGTTCTGTGTTGTTAACTTTAGGTCATTTTCCACAACTTTAGTTATTTATCTAACTTGATTTAATCAGGCAGCTAGTTTACCTTTGTCATTCATTTCTGCCAAATTCTGAAGTAAATAAAGGAAGAGAAAATCCCCTAAATTTAGTTAATTACATTTTTTTCTTGGAGAGGGAGAAGAGATCTATCTTCAAATGATGTATAAACAATTTGCCTCAAGTGCATCATCTCTCTTCCTGGCATCTGAGCATCAAGTCTTTTCATTCCTTTTGCTATAATCCTAATCAGATATACCACCCACTGCTCCTTAATTATAAAACGAGGGCAGGGAAACTAGACTGCATTTCAAACCAAGGTCTTAAGCCAAGACATTCAGAATAACAGACCCTAATTATGTTATATTGATTTCCAGCAGGAGAATTAAATTTTCTATTTCAAAGGAAATTTAGAACAAACATTAACATAGTGATGTCTGGTTTGGTGAGAAACCATTTGGAGTGGAAAACAGGACTTCAGTGTTTCAAAGCATACTAAGAAGACCACACTGCAAACACCAAACTATATTATACTTCATGGATAAATAGTAAGTATGATTATATTTGAGACTACAAAAGCCATTAGAAATAGAGAAAAGGAGAATAAAATTAAGAGAAAATTTTACAAATGGAACTGCCATAGCCATGGTTATACAATCCTAATGCAAAGTTGAAAAGAGTGTAATAAAATGACCACTGGACTTGGTTTATATCCAAGATACACTGAGCAATCTCACAGATAACATTTTAAATATATTTGCTCCAGAATGAGGAAAAACATTACCCAAAGAGTTATAGGAAAAACAGGTTCACTTAAGAGTAAAAACACTTAAAGTTTTAATCAGAAAGAATTCCTCATACTAGGAAAAAGAATAATACATTTCATGATTGACTAATTCATGTTCGTACAACTAACAATAATGGCACCTACCTCATTTAACTCCTGCTGAGTCTCAAAAGCATCCTTTGACCAAATGGTAGCCCTCTGGTCGATTCTATAAAATACAAAGAAAACTTATTTCCATTTAAAAGAAACCTTTCAAAAATGCACAATTTGAAGCTGGCAGCTACAGATCTGGCTGTACCCTTGTTCAAAACCCTCAGTGGTGTCCCACAGCCCATGGAATAAAATCCAAACTCCTTATAATAGTGTGCAACACATTACAGTGCTTGAATTCTGCCAGCCTGCCTGGCCTCACATCCCAACACTCACATCCTGTCCCCTGCACTCCAGCCTCTCTTGGCCTTCTCTTGGTTTCCTGAACACATTGTGCTGGTTCCCATCCAAACCTTCACACTCGTTGTCCCAGACCGTTCTCCCCTAGATCTTCATGAACAGACTCTTCTCAGCATGTAAAAATCAGTTCAGTTGTGATGTCACCTCCCAACAAGGCCCTCCTGATGTCCCTAACTAGAACTAGTCCTACCAGCATTCCCTATCACACTTTCTTTAGATTTTCTTCTTAGTACTTATCATTATCTGAAATGAACCTGTTTATTTGCATTTCCACATTAAAATGTGAGCACAAAGAAATTAGTGATTATGTCCATTCTCTACACTGCTGAATCCTGAGTACCTAATACAAATTCGTTATTTTTTATTCATTCAAAAAAGTCTTATGTGATCTGATAGATCTGATACAGTCACTACAAAAAGATACCATTTGTTCACTGAAGACAGTATTTGAAAATTTCATCTTGTCTCTTAACTAACACAATAAATATAGCAATTTCTGGGTAACATGGTGAAGCTAGGTTTTGCCACTACATAGTTTCTAATAAAATAAGGCAAATCTACTCTGAATCATTTTTTTAGTTTAAATACAAAAAAGCAAAACTTCATTACTAACTGATGTTAAGTTCCAAATCATGATTTGTCAAATGTTATGATCCAATAGTATCTGTTACATAACATTCAAGTTTTTCTACAGCAGTTTGCATGATATTATATAATAAGCATATTAAATTATAGTTATTATCCTTATAAAAAGACATGCTTTCTTAATAAAATATTTAGCCACCTAAGTCATTTATAAAAAGTTTTATTTGGGGACATAATTATTTGTTATTATTCTGCTTCAATTTGAGTCCTGAAGAAAAGCATATATGTCCTCTGAATGGTCAATAAGATTAATGATTTCTTTAAGTCATGATTCACATTTAAAAATGCCACAAGCATAACTTCTTCAAAATATTCTTAAGATTATAAAATTTATTCAGTCTAAGGGCATTGCTAACTGTGCAAAAAATTTACTTAAAATAAGAAAAGTAAGGATATGAAAAAAAAATTGTCTAAGATGCATTGATATCTACTACATCTGCACAAACTAGCATGTCTCTCCTGAGTGTGAGAGAAGGTTAAGTAAGGGTCCAACAATGAGCTCAGGGAGAGATCAGTCAGTGAGAAAACAAAGTGAGGAAGAACACTGCTGGCACACCCATCCTATCCTCATCAATTCCCTCACCTGCAAACACAGTAATTTCAGGTCTTCAGAAAATACTAAATTGCTCTATCCAAATGGGGGAAACCCTCTTGGGGATAGAAATTAATCTGTCCAATTGAGTAACATCTAAAATTTTAAGTGGTTCATAATTTCTTTGTAAATCTTTGTGGCTCTCAAATTGCATTTCTATAGAGTTCTAGTAGCACCATAAAAATGGAAGAGTGATATTCTTTAATGGAAAAAATATTTACCAGTTTATAGTTTAAACATAAATTTGTCTAGGGCTTTGACGTTAGCAGAAAGTGAAACAAATACACAGGTAGCAAATATTAATGGAAAAATTAGAAATAGACTTTGTTAAAAATATGTATTACCGAGATACAGAGTACAGCCTACTTTTAATACACTCACATGATCTTCCAGGAAAACTACTTAAAATATCCAAATAAACCTCAAGCTCAATTTTGAAAACTGTGGTCTAAGCATCAAGGGTCCTTTAATTCAATAGCTATCTGAATGTCTCCTATGTGCCTGGTATAGTCTTGGGGAGGTAAGAATCAATAAGACTAGTCTTTTAGGAGGCTTATGATTTAGTGGAATCCGAAGCAGAGGATAAAGCTAACACCCAATCTTGAGGCTAATTTCAGTAAGGGATCAGGGATCAGGCCACAGAGGCTGATACTAGAATGATAGAAAGGAACTGGGAGGGATCAGGCCACAGAGGCTGATACTAGAATGATAGAAAGGAACTGGGAGGTAGAAACAAGAGAGATATTTTCAAGGATTAAAAGCAATCAAGAGGTCTTGGGTGTGTATTGAAAATATGGAATAAAAGAAATGTGATAATCAAAATTATTCCCAAGTTTTGAGACTGTGTAACTAGAAAGATGACAGGTAGTTTTTACAATGGAGGTAAAAAAAAATACGCAATTTTGGTGGGAAGATTAAGCAGTTGGCAGAAAGAGAAGCAATTCATGAGTTTAGATTTAGATATTTTCAGCTTGAAGCAAGGCTGAAATAGAGAAGTAATCCCTGAGCAGGGCTCAACCTAAATTTGGCACTCCACAGTGTGTTCAGTAGAGGTGTGGCAGTGATGGTAACGGTACTGTGTTGTGGTCACAGGTTCTGCCTTGATATTTTCTCAGTTGTGGCCAGAGCCTAGCATGGTGCCTATCATGGCATACACCCTGTACATGTCTTTCAGATGGATGGATAAAAGAAGAAACTGAAGGAAGCTGATCTAAGAATGAGTTCTTCATCTACCACTTACTAGGTGTATATACCCATGGGTAAGATATCAATCTCTCTAAACCACAGTTTCCTCACCTGTAAATTGAGGATAATAGTAGCTACCTCATGGGATGATTCATGATACTACTGCTAGCAGTATTAAAAATAACACATGGATTCTAGAATCATATATGAAAAATACTATAATAGAATTATAAATGATAATTAATGATATATTTAAATAACAATGATGAAAGTCTTGTGAATAAGCAAGCTGAAAGGGACAAAACCTGGGACTTCCTTACCCAGGGCCACTGGGTAGGTCTCCAAAACTGGCCAGTTAGTAGACAGAAGAAAGAAAGTATAGATCCATCACTAAGGAGTTAAAAAGCTTAGAATATCATTCTAAATATTAAAGAGAAAGAAATTATAAGGAAAAAAATGTGTCAAGGACCATCTAACAACTCACCAGCCATTACTATGTCAGGCTGGGAATGCCAGGTACTTTACTTACGTTATTTCATTTAATCTTCATAGTGATTATATGAGATTAGCATTATTATACCATTTGACTCAACAGGAAACGGAACTTAAATAACTTTTTACATTCATTAAACTAATATTTATGAACCACCAACTATGTGCCAAGGATGATTGCAGGTTTTTGGAATAAAACAGTAAAGCAAAGTCTCTGCCCTCATGGAACTTATAATTTTCATACAAGGAGAAAAAAACTAAAGAAATAAACCAGTGAGCTATGGTGCACCGGATGTTAAGTATTATGGAGAAAAAGAATGCAAGGCAAGGAAAACAGGGCATGCATGTGGATTGCCCAAGCTCATGCTGCTAGAAAATCTCAGTCATCTGGAGATAATGAGAATGAAAGCAGAGAAACAAAACGACAGTGGATTGAACAAGATAAACTTCATGGCAGAAGAGGGAACAGAAATGACAGCTTCTCACTAGAGAAGTTTAGCAATGAAAAGAGAACTGAAACAGTAGCTAGATGTCTCAAATTCCCTATTTTAAGAAAGATTTTTAAAGATACTGCTTGAACTATTTATAATTCTTCCTGGAAGCTAGCCTAAATACAAACACTGGGTCACACTGAAACATTCCCTCCAATCCTCTTGCTTCACTTCACCCAAAATAAAAATAGGAAAGGAACCAAGCACATCTCTACCAAATGCATGCTTCTGGAGAGGTCAGTGATGGGAAGGCTAGTCAGAGCACTCTGCCAGCTCCAGGACAGCCCCGCCCACTGTTTCAAACAACAGGAAATGCAGATTGGACTCCTTAGAACACGATTATGGTCCTCAGCACTGATAGGAGTGTCATGCTTCTGAGCTTTACCACCACTACCACCACTGTCATTGTCACCACCACCATGACCACTGTCATCATCACCACCATTATTGTCACCACCACCATCACCATGATCACTACTGTGCTGCCACCACTACTGGCATAATTGCCATAGCCACTATCATCATTGCCACCACCATCATCACCACAGACAACCACGACCATGGTCACCACCACTGCCGCCACCATCATTGTAACCACCACTGCTGCCATCATCACCACCACCACCATTGCCCATGACCACTACTGTATCTGCCACAACCACTGCCATCACAGCAACTTCCACTGTCCTCACCACCGCCACCACCACCAGTGTCATCTCCACCACCACTGTTGTCACTGACAGTACAACCATCCCCACTATTGTCATCACCATGACCACCACCACTGCCACATCATAGCCACCACCACTGTCACTATCACCATTGTCACCATTATACATTTCGAATTAAAAGCACTTCTAACAGAGAAAGAGAAAACCTAATTGTGTGTTGATATTAGAAGAGCTTCTTCCTGGATGGAACTGCATCCAGTTTTGGTGACTACAAAACTGTGGATAACCCATTGAAGTGCAAATTTTCTAAAATTTTTGGTGTTTCCACATTGCTGTGACCTTAAAGCATGTGCCAAGTCAATCTATAGGGTCATCCTGCAATGATCTTCTCTCAGAATGTGTACCGGAATTCAAAATAGCAAAATGAACAAAGTATTAAGATAATTTTCTTGGCCTAAGGATGGTGTCAAGCCACAGATGTGATAATTTTTGAAGAAGCAATATCTTAGCATAGAATTTTTTATTTATATCAACCTCTCAATTATCTATAATTAAATTAGCAGATCAAGGTGTTCCCTATCTAATTGAAAATCTTCCCCCTCTATCCAATGTCTTCCTAATGGAAGACATCTGAGAATTATCCTGACACTTTCCTCTCCTTCAAGCCCAGTAGCCATTGTAATATGAAGTCCTTCAATTTTTTATCCCAAATAACTTCTGCATCTGTCCTCTTCTCCTCCACCTCCACCACTATTACCTCAGGCCAAACCACTATAATCTGTCTTTTGGACTACCTCCATGGTCTCCCTATTTCCCATCTACTCCCCCAAGCCATTTTCTACACAACCACCTTGTAATTACCCTTCTTCACATGAAACTTAAAATAAAGACCAAAATTCTTAACGTATCCTAGGACATCTTGAAGGATTTATCATCTGTTAACCTCTTCAACTTCAATTCATACCATTCTCCCTCTCTGCTACTACTACACTGACACTCATTCAGTTCTTTGGATGCACCATGGTCCCTTCTACCTCAGGCCTTCATATGTTCTGTTCCTGTGTCCATAATGCTGTTCCCTCTTCACTCTCTGTCCTAATTAACACAGTCATCCTATAGACAACAAGTAGCTCATAATCAGATCTCCCTTTTGTATGTTCTTCCTGTATTCTGATCTACATTTGCTCCACAGCATAGTCCCTAATTGTGTATTTGTATAATTATCTGATTGTCTCTCTCATGATGATATACTCTATAGAGCAGGGACCCTGTGAGTCTTGCTTGTTATTTTTATCTATAGGGCTAATCCTGACATTTGACACATAGTAGGCACTCACATGTCTGTTAATAAAGTATTCATCCTATGGTTATGGAAAGCTGCCAATTCTGGTATATTCCCAAGTGTGGACAATAATTATGATAAAACTCATGCTCTCACCCCCACCTGTAACATAATAGCAGGACTGGCAGGATGGGATGACTCTCATTCCCACAACAGATACATTTCTTCCCTTAGGAGACCTAGTGAAGATTAGCAAGTGGTGTTCTAATCCACATTTAGAAAACCTGGGCAGAAAGAGTAAAAGGAGAGCAGCCAGTACACTTTTCAGAATGCTTCATATAGAATCAGAACCTTAAGTCTGAACCAAGCTGAACTTTGGATCACTCTTAAGAGTTCAAGATATTCCACTGAATTAAATTGAGCTTCTGTTCAGAAAGCAACATGGGATACACTAATGTATACCCAGATGACTACTAGCTAGCTGCATGACTGTTGCTTCCTGAAACTCTTTTCAAAACAAAAGGTATATCCCAAGAGGACAACCATCTGAGCAAAACACTCTTTATGTACAAACAATAGCTCTATATGCAGACACAGACAAGATGCCAATAAATTCCAGTAGTATTATTAGTAACAATAACAATCTTCAATACCAGCAAATATAAAATCAGACTCTCTCTAGGGAGTCTAAGATATATTAAAGACATTCTCTTATTGGTGCTTTTTTTTTAACCAAATTTCTGTGCCAAAGGCCTGAGGTTACATACTGGGCAGCAATCTTCAAAGATAAAGAAACCAAGGCACTGAATTTTAAATAACCCCCAAGAGACCACTGACAAATAGAACCAGTAGTCAGTAGATGTTCATGAACTAACTTTCCAAACCATGTATGTACTAGTCCATGTAAATGAGTTCCCATAGAGGAGAGAAGGAGGTCATGGCTAAAGACAGAACGCTGATCTCTAATAATATGCCCTGCTATTAATTATTAAAACCTAAGCTCCACCCCCTTTCAATACTTCTCTGAAGATTACAATCAATCAGTATTATTAAAAACAGATTCCTGGACCCCACAGTTACTGAAGCTGAATTCCCAAAGGAGTGCACTGGTAACATGTATTTAACAAACACTCCAGGAGATTACTAACTGTGAAACATTATCCTAAAGGTCCAAGTACAGCAATCTGGGAGGATACCAGTGGCTGAAGAGCACAGGTGAGGGACTTCTGTGAGTACAGGAGTGCTCCGGGTGTTTCTGGCCTGGGCTACTGGGGGACACATTCCAGAAGAGGGAATAATCATGTCCCTGAAGAAACTCTAAAAACACACTGAACACAAGGCAGCCTAGTGGCACTGGAATAGATACCACTCCTCACCTTGGTGGGCTGGAACAGAGCCCAGAAACAGCCAGAACCATGCCAATGCTCAAAGAATGTGTGGGTAGTGAGTCAAGCCCATGAGGCCAAGATCAGGACTGAGAGAAGAAAGGAGGTAGAGTAGCCATGGGTGTGGTCAAAAACCCCTATGAATCAAAGAGAAGA
This sequence comes from Cryptoprocta ferox, assembly GCA_028646485.1. NCBI lineage: Eukaryota > Metazoa > Chordata > Mammalia > Carnivora > Eupleridae > Cryptoprocta > Cryptoprocta ferox. Next base: position 19,101,950 of record CM053561.1, read on the forward strand.
ATTTGGGAAAGGATATTGAAGACAAGTGATTCTTTGGGAGCAGAGGTCCTAATACATTATTATTAATGATAGCAGCACCTGGTCTGCTGAGCTGTGTACAAAGCACTTCCTTCCATCATCTCATTTATTCCATTCACTTAGTAAGTATTTATGAAACATCTGCTTCCTGCACCAGGCAGTGGTCAGCTCAGGAGGCACAGTGGTCATAGAAGATGCATTAGCTCCATGGACAGTTCTCTCACTCAAATTATCTCCCTGCCAAGTCTCTTCACTTTTCTGCCTCAAGGATTTTGTGAGGCAGAGCTCACTCCCTCAGCCTAGAAGTGTGGGGGAGTTACCTCCTCTGGGGACAACCTTCTGCCAGCAAAGAGGGGAGTTTGGGAGTAAAAACTTCAGCCCCCAAAATTTCAAAGGGATACATCCTCAGATGTATTTACAAGGGTCTTCAGAGAGTCCTCAAGAGGCTAATCTTCAGTTGCTAAGAGTAGTAACCTCAGTTACACACATGCTGTCATCTCTCCCTCCTCCCCCACTTTCCGCTTCCAGGAATCACCTCCCTCTACTCAAGGCTTCCTATGAGACTCTGCTTTCTGAAGGACTCTAATGTAAGTAAGTGAGCAACATTATAAAGTAAACACAATACCTGTCTTTCTAAATCAGGGACAGAAAAAAAATCACCCAAATTCAGGTTTAGTCTAGAACAGATAAAGTGAAGGGAACAGGAGATCACAAATAATGGTGGGGGACGGTGGCTAATTTGAATGACAGGTAAATATTTTATGAATATTAAATCTTCATTGCACTGGGCACTGTGATATTACATCTGGTACTTGATCTTCGAACATTCTATCTTTTAAATTATGAATCAATATAGCTCTAGGAACAACAGAACTTAGGAAATGACACATAGGACTTACATAAGCATTAATATTAAACAAGTCTAAATCCTAACTGTTGTCTATTAAAGGTTTCCTTTCTCTTCCAAAAAGAAGAAGTTATGAGTCTCTAATCTTCACCTCTCCTCTTCCCTCTTCCATCTTCACTGCCACCATCACCTCCCACGTGGATGATGCTTTGCCTCCAATATGTCTCCCTGCTTCCCTACAACACACACTACATAGAGTGGTCTTTTAAAGATGTAAATCTGAGCATGTTATTCTCCTGGTTATAACCTCCAATGGCTTCTCTCTGTACTTCAATAAAATCTGAGATTCATACCCTGGCTACGAGGTCCTGTGCAGTCTGAGCACTACCAATGTTTCTGATATTATCTGATATAGTCTCTCTACAGTTCAACTTCTCCAGCCTTATGGCCCTTTGTCTATGTCTTGAATAAGCCATCATCTCTACACCTGCTATTCCCAGAGTACTTATTATAGTTAGGATTCTCAATATCATTCCATTTTAAAGCAAACAACAAATGCCATACACACATGCAACACTAGCCTCTCCTTACCAATGTGGTCTTGGCACAAGATGAACAGAACCTGGATTAGTGCCGGTCTGAAGGGCAAGGGTGAGTTAATGATAAGAAAGACAAGTCAGAGGAACCTGGTTCTTGAATGCTTTAATCTCACTGAAATTTGACAAGGCACATCAAATTTTTTGGCAGTTACCTTAAAGCTGGTTCTTAACTCTCTTCTTTCTTCATTCCAAGTTCTTCCCATGCCCCTCCTACCAGGTCATTCCAACAGTGTGATGAATTTATCATCCCAGTACTTTTTTTTTAAATTACTGCATCTTTTTAAAAAAAATTTAAGTTTATTTATTATTGAGACAGAAAGAAACAGAGCATGAGTGGGGGAGGGGCAGAGAAAGAGAGGAAGACACAGAATCTGAAGCAGGCTGCAAGGCTCTGAGCTGCACAGAGCCCGACGCGGGGCTCAAACCCACAAACCGTGAGATCATGACCTGAGCCGAAGTCAGACACTTAACCAACTGAGCCAACCATGTGTCCCTCTTCCCAAGCACTTTTTATTTCAAATCCACTTCTGACAACAACCTTCCCAGAGAACTAGCCCTCCACATACGAATCCCAAGGCCTCTATTATGTGTGTCTAGATTTATTCAATAGGCTTAGGGTGGCCAAAGTTGTTTTATTGTATGGGTATTAAATTCAAGGCATTGTCTAAAAATCTCCTAAAATCTAGCCTTACTCTGCTTCCACCTTCTCAAGTTTTGCCTCTTGGACCCCATTCCCATTTAAATGGGCCCTGGTATTTCCTTCTCCACTGGCATCTACAGAGTCATAGGAGTTCTCTTGATTAGAACTCTTATGCTAGTGGACCCCTGAAAGGTTTGCACTGCTCAAAAGGTATAAAAACAGACTTTCTTCAACTTTTATCTACAGAATAAAACACTCAAATTAAGAGGTGTCTAGGATACAAATTCTGGTTTTAAGTGTTATCTTACCCTATAAAAATCGCCTTTAATATTTGGTTTCTGATCCCAACTGACCCATACCATAAAAGCCACAGGTACCACTGAAAATGCCTTTTAGGTTTCTTCTAGTTAACAAAAATAATTTTAAAAAATCCATTCTCTGCTACACTTTCCTAGTATTCTTGTCTACCTCAAAATGATATACAACAGTTCAAAGAAACAGAACATAAAATTACTTAAGATGATGGTAGCAATTGTAATAAATTTATTTATGGTTCTATATCTCGAACAGTTCATACCACTTTTTTTTTCATTTATAAATAATTTTCCTAGTTATAAACTTAAGAGGAACTCAATGGGAGAAAATTTGGAAAGCAAAAAGAATATTTTTAAAATCACCCACAGTCATTCCATCTGAAAATTTAACCACCAATAAAATAATGATTTATGTCTTTCCAGTATATATTTCTGTATATAATTATATGTTAAACAAAAATAAGCTAAACTTATAATTCTGTCATCTAGTTACTTCTTTCTCCATGTGTAAATACATCATGAACATGTACCCACGAGGTTGGCATTTCTCTAAGCGGTGGTGGTATGCACTCTAGAAAGCATTTAGGAAATTTAGAGGCTATTTGTGATTGGTGCAGAGGCTGGGGGTGCCTACTGACATTCTTCAGGCTACAACCAAAGATACCAGAGCCCCTGAGATGTGCAGGTTAGTTCCACACATCAAAGAATTGTTCCATATCTGGCATGCCTTCCAAGTGTCATTTGGGAATGTTAGAATCAGAGGTACTTTGCCCTAAGCACAATCTGAATGAGAAAACTGTGAGAGCTAGTGGGTTAAATAGAAATATCTAGAATATACAAGAATGGAGAAGCGGATTGGACTGAACTGTCTCAAACATTTCACCTAGACTCAGTATCCTAAGATGTTGCCATATACAGAAATCCAACCACATGACTTTCTATCTAAGTCTCTCAAAATGATCAATTATCCATTTTATTCCTATCTTCTTTCATGATAAGATACCTGAAAAATTTATATACTGCATCTCTTTTTGGTTTATCTTTTCAAATCCCATGTCTGGACAGCTTTACCCTTAAGCACAAACCAAGGAAACTAAAATGGAAGCACATAAAAATATTTTTAAGCAATTCTTACTACAGTAATATCTATAAATACAAATTCCCCAGAAGTAAGCAAAATACATACCAATTTGGAATTACAAAGATGATGGTATATTTCATAGTCACTATGATATGGAAAAATACAATATTAAGTAGGACAAATAAGTTACACAGAAATGCCTAATATTTCATATATATGAAAAAATGTACACATACAAATTAAATAAATTGGTTAAGAATAAAAGAAAAATAGAAAGGGTGGGTGGAAGCTGTATATGTCACTATATATTATGTGAGTGGATGTGGATGTGGTATGTTTGTGTGTAGCTTTGAACATTAGTCTTGAAAATGAATAACCCTGAAGCCCCAGAGTAACCATTGCCTCATTGGGAAGATGAAGAATAAGTTAAAGAATAGCCTCATTCCCCAAACCATATGAAACTCTTAAATACAAAGAACAAACTGAGGGTGGCTGGAGGGGAGGTTGGTGGGGGAATGGGTTAAATGGGTGATGGGCATTATGGAGAGTACTTGTTGGGATGAGCACTGGGTGTTATATGTAAGATGAATCACTGGGTTCTACTTCTGAAGCCAAGACTACACTTAACGTTAAGTAACGTGAATTTAAAAAAAAAAAAAGGAATAGCATCATTCCCATGGCCTCAGGGACACTGAATGTCTAACAAGCTGGTCAGTTTTAAATTCAATTTAAGTTTATATCTTTTATAAGATATAAAATTCAATATAAGTTTATATCTATCTTTTATAATCACTATTGAAATTTGTCTCTTAAGTCTAGTCCAAGTTAGGACAAGAATTTCATAAGATGTTGAGATATTAAGGACACATTTTTTGTTCCATCCACTAGAAATATTATTTCTAACACAAAGTTATAATGATGCCAAAGTTTGTAAAAAAAAAGTTTCTTTTTTTTATTTTTTTTTATTTTTATTTTTTTAAACTTTATAGTTTATTGTCAGGTTGGTTTCCATATAACACCCAGTGCTCTTCCCCACAAGTGACCTCCACCAAGACCATCACCCCGCTTTACCTTTTCCCCTTCCCCTTCCCCC